>CM064548.1:12650937-12678437 GCA_032716605.1 Paralithodes platypus | reverse complement strand
TCCCTCATGTGAAAATCTCCCCTTAACCCCTTCTATACCGGAGACGTGTTTTTCGTTTTATCCTAACTATATTTAGACGATTTTGTGGAGTTTAAGAAGGACCTGTGCTAGTAAAAAGGGTTAAGTGAGATAGTTGGAAGCCTGATAGTTGCTAGAGGCCCCTTTTGAACTGAATAAAATCGTCTAATAGTAGTCAGAATGAAGTGAAAATGACGTCGCCGGTACAGAAGGGGTTAACAGCGAAGTTCTCGATACTTAATGGGCAAATATGAAACCACTATGTCGCTGCATCATATTAAGACCCAATTTTTCATAATTAGCCCCATATGTCACTTACACAATCTTCAAAATAACTCAGAAATCTTGATGGGGAACTTTGCAATTTACCGGGAGTTAAGGGAACCCACCTCGCATGTTTTCTCTTTCTCTCCCTCGCTCTTTGGCTTGTATCCAATCGGCCCCATTCTGGCTACTGTTTTAAGACGTTTACCCCCATCCAGGTGTCAAGATTTTCCTGGCGATTGGTAGCGAGCCAGCATATATATAATTTTGTTTTGACAGCAAGCTAAATTTGTACATTTTTCGATAGAAAAATGTCTCCGGCGAAGCCGGATTTCTCCATACAATGCTGGCTCGCTATCGCTCGCCAGGAAGAAATTGACACCTGGATGGAGATAAACGTCTTAAAACAGTTGGCTGAATGGGGCCGAATGGATACAAGCCAGAGAAAGAGAGAAAGAGAACAAAAGCGAGGTGACCCCCCTTAATAAGAAGCGGAATGGTTTATTACTCCACTATTTCATCCTGTTAACTAGCCATCGCAACCTATTATAGTTACTAGTGGAATGGTTAAAGGGGAGGTGGTTGATTTGTCTGACCCCTTCTCCCTCATGTTGAGAGAGAGAGAGAGAGAGGTAGAGGTAGAAACATGTATCAGTCAAATAGAGAGATAAAGAGAGCGAAAGAAAGTGATGATTAAATATGGCCTTGTGAAAACGGTGCAACATCGATCTAGAGAGAGAGAGAGAGTCATCCAATGTGAGTGTATGGAGTGTTGCATTATTTAGTTGCCTGGTCGAGAGAGAGTGTGTGTGTACGTTAGTGTGCGTGCGTGTGCGTGCGTGTAACCTATGTACTGTACACATAAGTATCATCCAGTGTACACCAATCATCATCATACAGTATACACCTTCGCTAATTACACTAATCACACACCTTTTACACCTTGCCCTCTTTTATATGTACAAATTATTCAGATGATAATTCTCAATGTTGATGTATGTATTGTGAACTTACATACACTAGATTATAGATAGATGGATAGATAGATAGATAGATAGATAGATAGATAGATATAGGTAGATAGGCAGAGAAGGAGTGAGATTGTTTGTGCTGAGAGAGAACAAAAAACTGAGAGAGAGAGAGAGAGAGAGAGAGAGAGAGAGAGAGAGAGAGAATCTGTGTGCGTGTAGACTATGTACAGTAAGGTACACATAAGCGCCAGTGTACTTTAGTACAGTACACGTTCTCTAATAACACCTACCAACCCTCGTAGCATACCTTTCTTCCGGTTTGAAAAGAAAACGGAGTATTTTTGAGATAAGTCGCGTCCAATTATTCCAAGTTAATGTTAATATACAGTATATATATATATATATATATATATATATATATATATATATATATATATATATATATATATACGGCATATATAAGAGGGAGAAAGTATATAACCAATTGAATAAGAATTGAACAATCAGCATTTTATTTACAAGACCTTGAGAACTAACACATGCAATAATTTCGTCATCCTAATCACCATTGTTCGTTGCTGATATATTTATGTTCATCATTTAACAGATAATTTATTACTACCGATATATTCTGTTCATCAATGTGGAACACCAATATACTATAGTTATGAGCAAGTTATGTATTATGTAATGATAAATGCACAAATTGTGTATTATGCAATGATAAATGCACAAATTTATCTGCAATGATAAATGCACAAATTTATCTGCAATGATAAATGCACAAATTTATCTGCAATGATAAATGCACAAATTTATCTGCAATGATAAATGCACAAATTTATCTGCAATGATAAATGCACAAATTTATATGCAATGATAAATGCACAAATTTATCTGCAATGATAAATGCACAAATTTATCTGCAATGATAAATGCACAAATTTATCTCGAAGGGGGGTCTAAGGGAGTATTATATTAAGGGGGGTGACCTGCTTTTTGTTATTTCTGTCATTTTCTCTCTTTTTCTGGCTTGTATCCATTCGGCCCCATTCAGCCAACTATTTTAAGACGTTTATCCCCATCTAGGTGTCGATTTCTTCCTGGCGAGCGATAGCGAGCCAGCATTATATGAAGAAATCCGGCTTCGCCGGAGAAATTTTTCTATCGAAAAATGCACAAATTTAGCCTGCTGTCAAACAAAAATAAAAAAATATGCTGGCTCGCTACCGCTCACTAGTAAGAAATTGACACCTGGATGGGGATAAACGTCTTAAAACAGTAGGCTGAATGGGGCCAAATGGATACAAGCCAGAGAAAGATAGAAAAGGACAAAACAAAAACAGGTCACCCCCGTTAAGTTTAAGCTGGATGGAGGTCTTGCGAGGAAACTGAAAAAAAAAAATAAAAAAAAAATATATATAAATTATAAATTGAAAAATAAAAATATATAAATAAATAGATAAAAGAAATACACAAATGAATGCGGTATATACAAAATACCGTGTGCTGTGTATTAAATCATGGGTTCAATTTATGTCCAATTCATTATTTTATGTGGCTCTGCGTAAAATGATGCTGGTTTAAAAGACTGGTATATAATATTTGTTTATATGCTGAGGCTAAAACGTTTATGTCGAAGTGGATACATTTGTTAAACGTTTATGTCGAAGTGGATACATTTGTTAAACGTTTATGTCGAAGTGGATACATTTGTTAAACGTTTATGTCGAAGTGGATACATTTTTTAAACGTTTTATTGTTATGGCATTCAATACTGGTGGTAACATTTCAAGGTTTTCAATAGTATACAGACTAATAATACGCATAACAAAGCCACTCCAACAGCTTCCTCTCTCTCTCCAGGACCCCTTCTCCCCTCTCTAATAACACACATAACAAAGCCACTCCAACAGCTTCCTCTCGCTCTCTCCAGGACCCCTTCTCCCCTCTCTAATAACACACATAACAAAGCCACTCCAACAGCTTCCTCTCGCTCTCTCCAGGACCCCTTCTCCCCTCTCTAATAACACACATAAAAAAGCCACTCCAACAGCTTCCTCTCTCTCTCCAGGACCCCTTCTCCCCTCTCTAATAACACACATAACAAAGCCACTCCAACAGCTTCCTCTCTCGCCAGCACCCCTTCTCCCCTCTCTAATAACACACATAACAAAGCCACTCCAACAGCTTCCTCTCTCTCCAACACCCCTTCTCCCCTATTTAATAACACACATAACAAAGCCACTCCAACAGCTTCCTCTCTCTCCAGCACCCCTTCTCCCCTCTCTACACTCTTCAGAAAGTAGGAAAAGTAGAAAGTAGCTACGAGGTGCCGTTTTCAAAGCTTATCCCTTAATACCTTCACCTGACCTAGTATTATATCAGCTAAAACGCACTGTATATATGAAATTTATAAAAGTTCTATACAAAACATTGGGTATAGCGCTGCATGTCTGCCTGCCGAGATCGGAACCTCTCCGGGTGGTCGGGGGAGCGCCGGAGCGACCTTGATGACCCTGGTCTCTGGGTCTTCTCCTGGGTGACCTACTGTACATGTGTGTGAATTTGTGTTTTGCCTGTGTTTGTTCGTTGTTTTATGTTGTGTTTTGTGTTTTCCCTGTTCTTGCTCTGTCCTGAGGCGGCCACCCCCAAGAAAAGACAAATAATTAAATAATAAAATTAAGTTAAATCGAACATAAAAATTAAAATAGGAAAAGTGGGGAATTGGGCCTGAGCATATAGATAGATAGATAGATATATAGATAGATAGATAGATAGATAGATAGATAGATAGTGATATACCGCACCTTTCCTTACAATAGAAGGGCATGGTATTATGGATACACTGTAAAATATCAAGTGTATAAAAAAGGTTTATATACAATCATTGGGTATATGATATTGATGGTGATTTACCTTTTCAACTAGTATAAGATGGATTTATTACCACCAGTATATCAGGAATGGTATTATTGAAAGTATAAATAAGTATATAAAATCATTGGGTATATTGATGGTGCATTTATCTATCTAACTGGTATAAGATGAGTTTATTACCACTAATATATCACGCACTGTATACAATATGGATGGGGCTAGTCTGTCTTGGTCGGCAAAATGTTGTATAATGTTTGATGGTGTATGGCCGAGACTACACATTGATGGTGTATGGCCGAGACTACACATTGATGGTGTATGGCCGAGACTACACATTGATGGTGTATGGCCGAGACTACACATTGATGGTGTATGGCCGAGACTACACATTGATGGTGTATGGCTGAGACTACACATTGATGGTGTATGGCCGAGACTACACATTGATGGTGTATGGCCGAGACTACACATTGATGGAGTATGGCCGAGACTACACATTGATGGTGTATGGCTGAGACTACACATTGATGGTGTATGGCAGAGACTACACATTGTTTTATAGCTTACGACTGAGACTGAATTGTTGTATACATATATATAAAAAAAAAAAATTATATATGTATTTTTTTTAATTTATGGCAGGGAATACAAAATTTTATAACAAAAGTTGTGATTTACGACTAAGACTACAAATTGGTGTATATTGTTGCATGGTTTATGGGTGAGACTACGCAATATTGTATAATGTGTTCTGGTTTATGGGTGAGACTTCCAAATGTGTTGTTGGCGTAAACCGGTGTGTTCTTTCTGTCTGGTAGAGGAGGCTGCTGTTGAGGTCTGTTGTGGAGCTATTCCTGTCTGACTGACCTTTATATGAATTAGATAATTCTTCCTATCCCATCCAAGGTGGACATTTAAGCCGCTGTCACACGAGCGTTTGTTCCGTCAATTTTCCATGGGCAAGTTTTCTCTCGTATTATTTAGGGATATTTTCGCACTGGTATCGGCAACTAGACTGAAGGTAGATTATGTTAGGCGGCTGAATTCTGATAAAGTGTAATTTTGTAAGCTTCCAGACCATAATTGCCCGTAATAATTGCTCGAAAAAAGGCTCGTGTGACTCCGGCTTTTAGTGGGTGCTGTTGTTGTTGTTGTTGTTGTTCCCCAAGCTGCCTGGCCGAACAGCCCCAAGGCCCCGAGTAAGGCCAAGGCCATAAACGAGCGACCCCACAGAACCCTCTCTGCCGACCACAATAAAGCCTGGGTGACCGAAGCCACTCCATGGCGGGGGGCTGAGAGGGTGCGTAAACGCCCGGGAAACCAAAGCCCCACCCAGGGCCCTGTGCCCCTCAGCAATTATGAAGAGAAAGTTGAGGGGCAAAGGAATAATGTGACGCTTTAGCTTCCAATCTTGGTAGATTGGGAGGTCAATCCACGGAAGAGACGCCGTCACTCGAGATCTAGAAAATATATAAGTAAAAGGAACAGTCAGAGTAAGCTATGGGTATGGCAGAGATCGCTCAGGTCTCACTCTGATAGACCAGCCCATCACCAGTGTATGGGTGCTGTAGTACGTCCTAGTGTGTTTTATATGCTCCACTAATAACACACATAACAAAGCCACCCCAACAGCTTCCTCTCTCTCCAACCCCCCTTCTCCCCTCTCTACACTCTTCAGAAAATAGGAAAAGTAGAAAGTAGCTAGGAAGGTGCCGTTGTAAAGGCTTATCCCTCAATACCTTCACCTGTCCTAACCTATCTCTACACCTCCCGCTGTCTTTAACCCTTTGAGGGGGGAGTTTCTCGACCCCTGTCTCCCTCGTCTTTAGCCCCATTATGTTTAAGCCTATGACTTAAGGGGGGTCACCTGTTTTTTTTCTTCTCTTTCTCTCCTTTTCTCTCTTTCTCTGGCTTGTATCCATTCGGTCCCATTCAGCCAACTATTTTAAGACGTTTATACCCATCCAGGTTCTTCCTGGCGAGCGATAGCGAGCCAGCATTGTATGGAGAAATCCGGCTTTGCCGGAGAAATTTTTCTATCGAAAAATGTACAAAATTAGCTTGCTGTCAAAACAAAAATACATATATGCTGGCTCGCTACCGCTCGCCAGGAAAATATTGACACCTGAATGGGGGTAAAAGTCTTAAAACAGTAGGGTGAATGGGGCCGAATGGATACAAGCCAAAGAGAGAGGGAGATAAATAGAAAAAAAGCGAGGTGGGCCCCTTAAACTGCCGCAAGCTCCCTGGCCAGACATTTTGACTTTATCGTACCTTGAGTTTGGCTCTGTGTCACTCTTTCAACTTTGGGGGAGACACTTGTTACAGACATATTCGCCTTTTGTCTCCTTCATTTAAATACCATTATGCCATCTGTTACCGTTATTTTTGTTTTTGCTAGTGCTGTTTTTGTTGATGTTATAGTTTTGGTGGTGATTGAAGTTATTGGTGTTGTGATTGCAGTTGTTGTTGTTATAGTGGTGGTGATTGCAGTATTGTTGTTGTTGGTGGTGGTGGTGATTGCAGTATCGCTGTTATTCATCTTGTTGTGGTGATTGTAGTATTGTTTATTATTATTGCAGTATTATTATTGGTGTTGTGGTGGTGATTGCAGTATTGTTGTTATTACTCTTATTGGTGGTGGTGGTGGTGGTGATTGCAGCATTGTTATTGCTGTTATTGCAGTATTGTTGGTGGTGGTGGTGGTCGTGATTGCAGTATTGTTGGTGTTATTATCATTGCAGTATTGTTGATTGCAGTGTTGGTGGTGGTGGTCGTGATTGCAGTATTGTTGATTGCAGTGTTGTTATTGTTGAGTGTATTATTAATGCAGGGTGTGAGGTTGCTGGTGTTGACTTTCTACTCGATACGCAACACACCAGTCAACACCGGTCACTTCGCCCGCCAGTCCTTTCGCCCTGCTAGATTAAGGGGAGTCACCGTTTTTTTGTTTATCTTTCTCTCCTTTTCTGTCTTTCTCTGGCTTGTATCCATTCGGCCCCATTCAGCCAACTGTTTTAAGACGTTTATCCCCATCCAGGTGTCGATTTCTTTCTGACGAGCGATAGCGAGCCAGCATTGTATGGAGAAAGCCGGCTTCGCCGGAGACATGTTTCTATCGAAAAATGTACAAATTTAGCTTGCTGTCAAAACAAAAATATATATAAGCTGGCTCGCTACCGCTCCCAGGAAAATATTGCCACCTGGATGGGGTTAAACGTCTTAAAACAATAGGCTGAATGGGCAGAATGAATATAAGCCAAAGAGAGAGGGAGAGAAAGATAACAAAAAGCGAGGTGGGCTCCCTTAAGATGGGTTTAACCCTTTCGATCAGATTACTTTTTTTTTTGTACTGTACCAATGTTGCTGTTGGATGATTTTACTGGGTTTAGGAAGGTTACGTTTGGGTTTACATAAGGTTAATTTGGTTTATGCCGTATTTAGGTTAATTTAGGATTCGGTTAGGTTAAATTGTTAGGGTTAGGTTAAGTTAAATAAGGGTTAGGATTAAGTTGGGTTAATTTTGGATTAGGTTAAGTTAATTTAGGATTAGGTTAAGTTAAATCTGGGTTAAGTTTAGTAAGGGGTAGGATTAGGTTAAGTTAATTTTGGATTAGGATCGGTGAATTAAGGCTTAGGTTAAGTTAACTATGGGTTAAGTTTAGTAAGGGCTAGGATTAAGTTAAGTTAGTTTAGAATGTGGTAAAGTTAGATTACGATTAGATTACTAATTACGATTAGATTAAGTGATGGTTTGTTTAAGTTAGGGTTGATTTAATGTTCGTTTTCGTTAAGACTAGGTTAAGGGGAGATGGCCTTATTTAATTGCTCATTTTTAATTGCTCTTATTTAATTGCTCTTATTTAATTGCTCATTTATGTATATTTTTATTATTTGTCTAGTTTCCTCCCTAGACCTCCATCAAACTTGGAAAAAAAACATCCATTAGATCCCCCTTCTAGATTAATTTGTAAATTTTTCGGTAGAAAAATGTACCGGCCGAAGGCCGGTTCTTCCAACATTACAGGCTCACTATCGTTCGCCAGGGTAAAAATCGGTACCTAAATAGCACGGAAGGTCTAAATATTGGCGAAGAAATGGGGCGAAAGGTCTTAAAATCGACAAACTAATGGTGCAAGCATCTTAAAATCTGAAACTAATGGGGCTAAACACGAGGAAGAAGGGGGGGGGGGGGAGGAAAAACAGCCCATCTCCCCTTAAGATTCAATTTGAGTGGACGAAACGACTCTTAACCCGTTCAGTACCGGTGACGTAATTTTCATCATACTCTGGCAGCTATTAGACGATTATATTCAGCTTAGGAAGGACGTCTACCAATTAAAAGGCGACTGACTATCGCAATTAACCCTTTTAGCTACCATATGTCCTTCTTAAGCTTCATACAAATCTTCTAAATGTTGCCGAAATCAGATAAAAATTAAGTCCCCGGTACTGAAAGGGTTAATATGTGGGCGAATTGACTTTGCGTGAAACGACCGTGAATACCCAGTGTTGGCCAGAGTGTTTATTCAGTCCATTGGTATATTCGTTCCACTGGCCGTTCGTCTCGTTGGGAATTTGCCCCGTCTTATAAAGCGGTATCACAGGAGCGCATTTTCCGTCAATTTTCGATGGGCAACTTTGTTCTCGTACACTTTGCGGCTGTTTGTTATCGTACACTTTGCGGCTGTTTGTCATCGTACACTTTGCGGCTGTTTGTCATCGTACACTTTGCGGCTGTTTGTCATCGTACACTTTGCGGCTGTTTGTCATCGTACACTTTGCGGCTGTTTGTCATCGTACACTTTGCGGCTGTTTGTCATCGTACACTTTGCGGCTGTTTGTTATCGTACACTTTGCGGCTGTTTGTTATCGTACACTTTGCGGCTGTTTGTCATCGTACACTTTGCGGCTGTTTGTTATCGTACACTTTGCGGCTGTTTGTTATCGTACACTTTGCGGCTGTTTGTCACTGGCATCGGAAACTAGATCGATGGTAGATTATGTTAGGTAGTTTAATTCTTATGGAACTTATATTTTGAAGCTGCCAGACTACAATTGCCCGTAAAAATTGCCGGACAAATCGCTCGTGTGACACCGCCTCTATATTACTGAACTCGGTATCGACACTCTTGGTAAAAGTATTCAGTTATTTTAAGAATATATTTTCACTTAAGTTTTTTTTTCTGGACCCCCTTTTTCCTTCATGTTTAGCCCCATTAGTTTTGAGATTTTACGAAGTCCCCCCCCCCCCCCCCCTAGAGGCTGGGAATGCGATATCCCCAAGCTGAAAAATCGGGGGGCTATGGGCTCTCTGCGAGAGGGCTGGTTATCACATAGAGGAGCACGTCTCTTCAACAAACTCCCGCGGCGAGTAAGAGACATAAGGGGCGTCTCGTTAGACAGCTTCAAGAGAGCCCTCGATGTTGAACTACAAGGGGAGCGCTCCGCCCCTTCGAACAGTCTGCTGCACCAATTTTCAAACAACCACGAAGGGCGGTGCACTCCTCGGTGCCAGGTAGGTATACTTTGTTGTGGACAATTTATAACATCTGAGGTGATCAATGGCTAACAATTTTCCTTTTCTTTTTCCAGGGGCGCGTTCTCTGTGGTGCGACGATGTGTTCAGAAGACAACTGGACTTGAATTCGCGGCCAAAATAATCAACACCAAGAAACTCTCGGCTCGAGGTAAGTGTGCTGTTTGGAGAATGAATTGGCTATACTTTTAAGGGGGGTGGCCTGCTTTTTTTTTTTCTCTCTTGGTTATATCCATTCGGCTCCATTCAGCTTACTGTTTTAAGACTTTAATCCCCGTCCAGGTGTCGATTTATATCTGGCGAGCGATAGCGAGCCATCATATTTTGGATAATGAGTTAGACAGCTGGCTAAATTTGTAAATTTTTCGATAGAAAAATTTCTTCGGCGAAGCCGGATTCCTCCATAAAATGCTGGCTCGCTATCGCTCACCAGGAAAACCTGGATGGGGATAAATGTCTTAATTCAGTTGGCTGAATGGGACCGAATGGATACAACCAAGAAAGAGAAAACAAACAGGTTACCCCCTTTAAGCCTTAGCAGATTATGACGCATTGTTGACAGTTTGTTCAGGCTGTGTACAATATTGGAAGGATCCGTGGTATTTATGACGATGGTATACGACATATTATGAAGGCTGTGTGGGAATTAGAAGGGTAAAGACCATCTCCGGTAACCCGTTAAGGGGAGATATCCACTTGAGGGATTTTTTTCTTGACCCCTTTCTCCCTCATGTTTAGCCCCATTGCTTTTGATATTATAAAATGTTTGCCCCCATTAGTTTAGCGATTTTAGGAACTTTCACCCCATATTAAGACCTTTCGTGTCATTTAGGTGTCGATTTTATCCTGGCGAGCGATAGCGAGCCTGTAATTTAAGAGGGGCCTGTACATTTTTCTACCGAAAAATGTACAAATTTATCTTGAAAGGGACTCAAGGGGGTGTAATTTTAAGGTTGATGGAGGTCTAGGGAACAAACTAAATACCTCCCCTTAACTTCCGTATACCCTTCCTAATTAAATAAAAAAATGGTCTAAAACTTATAATAATAGCCAGAAAGCAGAACAACGCGCGTAATCAGGTCATTAAGGGGGGGGGGGGGGTCACCGTTTTTTTTTTTTTAAATTTTCTCTCCTTTTCTCTCTTTTCCTGGCTTGTATCCATTGGGCCAGGAAGAAATCGAGACCTGGATGGGGATTCACGTCTTAAAAACAGTAGGCTAAATAGGGCCGAATGGATACAAGCCAGAGAAAGAGAGAAAAGGAGAGAAGAAAAGGCAGGTCACCCCCCCCCCCCCCCTTGACCCGTACGGTACCGGTGACGTAATTTTCCTTATAGTCTGGAATTTATTATACGACTTTATCCAACTTAGGAAGGACGTCTATCCATTAAAAGACTACAGACTATCTCAATTAATCCTTCTGGCCATCATGTATCCTTCCTAGGCTTAATAAAATCGTCTAAATGTGGCTTAAAGAAAAAGAAAATATCGGCGGTACAGAAAGGGTTAGGTTTCCATGACTCTGCTCGTGTGCCTTTCCTGCCATCAGTAGTATTAGTAGTTATAGTAGTATTAGTAGTTATAGTAGTTAATAGTTAAAGTAGTTAGTTATAGTAGTTAAAGTAGTTATAGTAGTTAAAGTAGTTATAGTAGTTAAAGTAGTTATAGTAGTTAATAGTTAAAGTAGTTAGTTATAGTAGTATTAGTAGTTATAGTAGTATTAGTAGTTATAGTAGTATTAGTAGTTATAGTAGTATTAGTAGTTATAGTAGTATTAGTAGTTATAGTAGTATTAGTAGTTATAGTAGTATTAGTAGTTATAGTAGTATTAGTAGTTATAGTAGTATTAGTAGTTATAGTAGTATTAGTAGTTATAGTAGTATTAGTAGTTATAGTAGTATTAGTAGTATAGTAAGTATTAGTAGTATAGTAAGTATTAGTAGTATAGTAAGTATTAGTAGTATAGTAAGTATTAGTAGTATAGTAAGTATTAGTAGTATAGTAAGTATTAGTAGTTATAGTAGTTATAGTAGTATTAGTAGTTATAGCATTATGTTTAGTAGGTAAGGAGTTAGGCTGACCTTGATTGGATCTGGTGGGGTTTGTTATCGATGGTTTGGTTTGGGTGTGAGATGTTATATGAGCGACTTACACACCAAAGTACATATACACGCACAACACAACGTTACACACACACACACACACACACACACACACACACACACACGCACACACACACAATACACATGCCAACGATAAAGACAACAACATCCCAAAAGACACACACAAGAAGAAAATAACAAGACTCACCACTCAATTTCCCCCTCAAACCCTCCCTTCATCCCACTCGACATTCTCTCTCTCTCTCTCTCTCTCTCTCTTTCTCTCTTTCTCTCTCTCTCTCTCTCTCTTTCTCTCTCGCTCTCTTCCTCTCTCTCCTCTCTTCTCTCTCTCCTCTTTTCTCTCTCTCCTCTTTTCTCTCCCTCTCCTATCTCCTCTCTTCTCTTCTCTCTCTCTCTCTCTCTCTTTAAAAAAAAAAAAAAAAAAAATTTCCCACTTCCATTGTCGGTGTTCTAATTAGTGTGGTTGGACTGGAGATCTTGGCTGGGCGAGAGAGCGGACACCTTTCTCTTGGGGCGACATAAAAGCATCGGGTATATTGATGGTGATTGACCTTGCTATCCGTGTTTTAGATGGATTTATATGTGACCATCAATATGCCTTTGAATGGGTACATTATCATGGACACATTAAATACCCCTTTCATACTTGAACCATCGGGTATATTGAGTAGTGGTTTACCTTTCTATCCTTGTATTAGATGGAGGTTTTTATTACCATCAATATAACTTTAAGGGGAGGTTTTTAGTTTGATTCCTAGATCTTCATCAAGCTTTACAAAATAAAAATAAAATCCTCAAAATCCCCCTTCGAGATAAATATGTGCATTTTTCGGTAGAAAAGTGTTCTGGCCGAAAGCCGGTTCGCTATCGCTCGCCAGGACAAAAGTAGACACCTAAATTGCACGAAAGGTCTTAAACTTGACATAAATGGGGCGAAAGGTCTTAATAACTCCAAACTAATGGGGAGAACGTCTTACAATATACAATGTAATGGGGCTAAACCTGAGGGAGAAGGGTCGGGGTCCAGAAAAATACTCTTATCCTCTTAAATGGGTAAATTGTTGTGGACACATTAAATACCCCTTTCATACATATATAACCATTGGGTATAATGATAGTGATTTGCCTTTCTTGTATTAGATGGATTTATTCCCTTCAATATACAGTACCTCGAAACGGATAGATTATCAGTCAGTAGCCAGCCCTTACTCCCACAAGGGGTAGGGAGGATCAGCAAGAGACACGAGGAAGGAAAAAGAGGTAACAAGAGGAGAACACGCATAACAGTTACTATTACGGACACCTTAATTACCCTTTGCATAGCCGCTAATATTTACACTTTTACAGTACAGTTTAAACAAATATTCCTGTCTACTCTAAATATATATACATTTTCTTGATAGCCTAATGGATAGTGTGCGGAATTTCGGTGTGAGTATCCTAGGTTCGAGTCCTTGGAGTACTACATGGATTCATTACTCTCATAGATTTCATTAGTTGGGTTTATTTGTAAATGAATTGGTGAGTTGGTGAAAACAAAATATGAAAATATAGTCACCAATATGGCTGCTGCTGCTGATGATGATGATGAGGTTGGCCGATCTCTGTGACTCTCTACGGTCTCTGGGGTGGGGGGGGGTGGGGGGGGGGCTGGAGTTATGAGGGACACAGTAATGAGGGGATCACAAGAATTCTGGGCCTTTTTTCTGTCTTTTTTTTCTTTCCTGCCTTCTTTTAAGTTTTCATTCATTCATTTTCCTAATTGGTTTACTTTTAGTTGGCACCCTTGATCGTGAAGAATCGACCACCTTAAGGGGAGATTTCCACTTGAAGGATGTTTGTCTTGATCCCTTTCTCCCTCATGTTTAGCCCCATTGCTTTTGAGATTTTAAGACGTTCGCCCTAGTAGTTTTTACATTTTAAGACATTTTGACCCATTTCTGTCAATTTTAAGACTTTCCGTGCCATTAAGGTGTCGATTTTTTCCTGGCGAGCGATAGCGAGCCTGTAATTTAAGAGCAACCGGCCTCCGGCCGGGACATTTTTCTACCGAAAAATGTACAAATTTATCTTGAAAGGGGGTCTAGGGGGTGTAATTTTAAGCTTGATGAAAACGTAGGGAACAAACTAAATACCTCCCCTTAATGAAGTGAACCGTCTGATAATGAGGTGAACCGTCTGATAATCGCCAAACACATGAGGGTGAAACGTCCTATAATCTCAAAACTAAATAGTGAAACAGGGCTGTTCCAAAAAGACCCGCCTTGCACCAAATAGGGATAAGTAGAATTTAAAGGAAAAACCAAATATATACTGTATATATATATATTGTAGTGGATGAAGATACTTTAAAATACGATTAAATGAACTTTACTGTGTGCTACAAACATATTAAAGATTGATTTCGGTTCAATATTGATGGCTACAGCTTGGATTTCCTGTTAGATCGAAACTCGTCATTCGTCAATTCATGATAGTGCGTAACTGTTGCGTTGCGTACAAAGATGTTCAAGTAAGGTATAAAAGGGTTAATTAAGGGGGCCCACCTCGCTTTTTTTCTTCTCTTTCTCTCCCTCTCTCTTTGACTTGCATCCATTCGGCCCCATTCAGCCTACTGTTTTAAGACGTTTACCCCCATCCAGGTGTCAATGTTTTCCTGGTGAACGGTAGTGAGCCAGCATATATATATTTTTTTTGTTTTGAGAGCAAGCTAAATATGTACATTTTTCGATAGAAATATGTGTCCGGCAAAGCCGGATTTCTCCATACAATGCTGGCTCGCTATCGCTCGCTAGGAAGATATCGACACCTGGATGGGGAAAAACGTCTTAAAACAGTTGGCTGAATGGGGCCAAATGGAAAAGTCGAGAAAGAGAACAAAAAGCAGGTGACCCTCCTTAAAGTGTCCATTATCATTGACACCCCTAAAGAAACCTTGAATGATAAACCCATCAAGTAACACAAGGATAGAACGATACCTCCAATAATCAAGAGTAAAGAACTATTAAGACAGGTATACATTACTTAATTGTATTTAACTTTCATTTGTGTACAGTGAATTTGTATTTTGTGTGTGTGTGTTCATTGTTTTCTGTTGTGTTGTCCCTATTCTGGCTCTGTCTTGAGTCGGCCACCCTCCTCCCCCCCCCCCCCCCAGAAAAAAAGCAGAAAAAAGGAAGAGCGGGCGGAAACAAAGGAAACAAAAATAGGAAAAGTGGGGATTGGGCCTGAGTATATAGAGATAGATAGATAGATAGGTAGATAGATAGATAGATAGATAGATAGATAGACGATTTTCCGGCGAACTATAGTCTATTTATTCCCAGCTGAGGGTAAATTGCCATGTTTCTATCTTGGTTACTCGGCTATAAGATAGATTTTGTAGCGAAAGATGATGGTTATTCTGAAAACTTGGCATTAATATGACGCACAGCCATAGTAGTTTCATATATTCCCATTAAGTATCGAGAAATCACCTAATAAGAGATTCAATTTAAGATCAGCTGGGAAAAAAAAATAGAGCATAGTCTATAAGCGAAGTGACCGGTGGTGTTCCTCCTCGGCCCTCTGGTGGCGGGTGTGGGAAGTATAAATATAAATGGCGGCCCCTCAGAGTGTAAACAAACCCCCGTTCTATCGATTGCTTATGCGCGCCTGTCGATGAATTAGGACACGAGGAGGCGGATCCAGACTGGATGAATTCTAATGCATTCAGTTTTACCCGTTAAGGGGAGGTCTCCACTTGAGGGATTGTTTTCTTGACTCCTTTCTCCCTCATGTTTAGCCCCATTGCTTTTGATATTATAAAAAGTTTGCCCCATTAGTTTAGCGATTTTAAGAACTTTCACCCCATATTAAGACCTTTCGTGCAATTCAGGTGTCTATTTTATCCTGGCGAGCGATAGCGAGCCTGTAATTTAAGAGGAATCGGCCTTCGGCCGGGACATTTTTCTACCGAAAAATGTACAAATTTATCTTGAAAGGGACTCGAGGGGGTGTAATTTTAAGGTTGATGGAGGTCTAGGGAACAAACTAAATACCTCCCCTTAACCCCTTCTTTCCGGATACCTTTTTTCCCTCGTGTTTAACCCCATTAGTGTTTGAGATTTTAGGACGTTATGTGCTCATTTATGTAACTTTGTATTATTTAACTTACCTCCATCAAACTTACCTCCCTGGACCCCCATCAAACTTACCTCCCTGGACCCCCATCAAACTTACCTCCCTGGACCCCCATCAAACTTACCTCCCTGGACCCCCATCAAACTTACCTCCCTGGACCCCCATCAAACTTACCTCCCTGGACCCCCATCAAACTTACCTCCCTGGACCCCCATCAAACTTACCTCCCTGGACCTTCATCAAACTTACCTCCCTGGACCCCCATCAAACTTACCTCTCTGGACCTCCATCAAACTTACCTCTCTGGACCCCCATCAAACTTACCTCCCTGGACCCCCATCAAGCTTACTACCTGGACCCCCATCAAGCTTACTACCTGGACCCCCATCAAGCTTACTACCTGGACCCCCATCAAGCTTACCTCCCTGGACCCCCATCAAACTTACCTCCCTGGACCCCCATCAAACTTACCTCCCTGGACCCCCATCAAACTTACCTCCCTGGACCCCCATCAAACTTACCTCCCTGGACCCCCATCAAACTTACCTCCCTGGACCCCCATCAAACTTACCTCCCTGGACCCCCATCAAACTTACCTCCCTGGACCTTCATCAAACTTACCTCCCTGGACCCCCATCAAACTTACCTCTCTGGACCTCCATCAAACTTTTAACAAAAAACGAACCTCCTCCAGGATAAATTTCTACAGTTTTTCGATGGAAGAAAGGCCGGTTCCTCTTAATTTACAGGCTCGCTATCGCTCGCCAGGACAGAATCGCCACCTAAATGACACGAAAAGTCTGAATAGTGACAAAGAAATGGGGCGAAAGGTCTTAAAATCGCCAAACTATTGGGCCGAACGCCTTCAAATCTGAAAACTAATGGGGCTAAATATGAGAAAGAATGGGGACCAGACAAACGACCCCCCCCCCCCTTAAACCTTCCCTTTAAACCCACCATCAGCTGACCTAATGACCAGCTACTAAAACCCCTATTTATTGATGCTACTACGACCAGCTTATATACTGTATCTGTTGGCTGACGATATAACCAGCGACCTGTTATCTCTCTCTCTCTCTCTTTCTCTTTCTCTCTCTCTCCTCTCTCTCTCTCTCTCTCTCTCTCTCTCTCTCTCTCTCTCTTTCTCTCTCTCTCTCTCTCTCTTTCTCTCTCTCTCTCTCTCTTTCTCTCTCTATGTGTTGTATTTATTTAAGCAGCTACCTATTACCTGACACCACTATTGAACCAGGTGTATGTTGTTATAAAGTGTAATAGACTCTCTCTCTCTCTCTCTCTCTCTAATATATATATATATATATATATATATATATATATATATATATATTATACAGTATACCTGTTTGTGTCTGTTCACCAGTATACCACTTTCACACACACACACACACACACACACTGATGGACTCTCACTCTAGCTATAGTAACAAGGCAGTTAAGCTATACAGTCTAATTAGGCCAGTGCAGCTAAAGTAATGTAGCTTGTTTACTCTACACCAATTTAGCCGAGTGCTCCATAAAACTGGCCGGGGGGGGGGGGGGGGGAGAACTCACGTGAGGGGGAAGGGGGGGGGGGGGGGGAGGGGGTACCACCCACAAGAATAAGAATATAAACGGGCTGGTTAAGGGGGTACTGCTCGCTTTTTATGGACCCCCTTCTCCCTCATGGTTAGCATTTTAGTTTTGAGGTTTTAAGATTTGTGTGCCGTTAGTTTGTCGATTTTAAGACCTTTCGCCTCATTTTTGTGTCAACTTCAAGACCTTTCATGCCATTTTGGTGTCGATTTTTTCCTGGCGAGCGATAGCGAGTGTAATTTTAAGAGGAACCGGCCGTGGCCGGGACATTTTTCTATCGAAAAATTTACACATTTAACTTGAAGGGTGGACTATTTTTTTTTTTTATAGCTTGATGGAGGTCTAGCGAGGAAGCTAAAATGAGGTATAACACATATGTACATACTGTAGACCAAAAACCAAGCAGTACCCCAAAACCAAGCAGTAACACCCACGCAAATAAGAATATAAACGGGCTGGTTAAACATGGTTGGTGGGCTCCGTAGAGTTTATTGCTATTTAGCCTTTATACCCAACTTGCTTTATTAACCCTTTGAGTACCAGCGACGTGTCTTATTTTATATTCTAGCTATATTTAGACGATAGTATGCAGCTTTGGAAGGATCGGTGGTAGTTAAAATGGTTGGTTGAGATAGTGCGAAGCCTTATTATTGCCGGAGATCCTTCCTAAGCTGAATAAAACAATCTAATAGTTGCCAGAATAGGATGAAAAGGACGTCCCTGGTACTGAACGGGTTAAGGGGATCACCTGCTTGTTATCTCTAATGGGCCGAACGCCTTCAAATCTGAAAACTAATGGGGCTAAAACATGAGGGAGAAGGTGGTCCAGAAAAAACGCCCCCATCTCCCTTTTAAAGTGTGCAGTCATGAGCCCTAATACCCGCACACCCCCATTTGAATCGGTAGGAAGCCAAGTTGTCAAGCCTATGGGATATTCTATATCCCACCTCGCTTTTTTTTTCTTCTCTTTATCTCCCTCTCGCTTTGCCTTGTATCCATACGGCCCCCATTCAGCCTACTGTTTTAAGACGTTTACCCCCATCCAGGTGTCAATATTTTCCTGGCGAGCGGTAGCGAGCCAGCATATATATATTTTTGTTCTGACGGCAAGCTAAATTTGTACATTTTTCGATAGGAAAATGTCTTCAGCGAAGCCGGATTTCTCCATACAATGCTGGCTCGCTCTCGCTCGCCAGGAAGAAATCGACACCTGGATGGGGATAAACGTCTTAAGATAGTTGGCTGAATAGGGCCGAATGGATACAAGCCAAAGATAGAGGGAGAGAAAGAGAAACAAATCCGGTGACCCCCCCTTAATTCCTGTGAGCCTAGGTGGTAAAGGGCTTTCACGTTAAACCCCTAATTGTCAAGCGGGAGGGTGTGTAGTTTGTGAGTGTATTAATGAGTTGTAGTGGTTGGTCAGAGTAAGAGTGAGTGAGTGTATTAATGAGTTGTAGTGGTTGGTCAGAGTAAGAGTGAGTGACTGAGTGAGTGAGTTTGTGAGTGTATTAATGATTTGTAGTGGTTGGTCAGAGTAAGAGTGAGTGAGTGAGTGAGTTTGTGAGTTTGGGTATTAATGATTTGTAGTGGTTGGTCAGAGTAAGAGTGAGTGAGTGAGTGAGTTTGTGTATTAATGAGTTGTAGTGGTTGGTCAGAGTAAGAGTGAGTGAGTGAGTGAGTTTGGGTATTAATGAGTTGTAGTGGTTGGTCAGAGTAAGAGTGAGTGAGTGAGTGAGTTTGTGTATTAACGATTTGTAGTGGTTGGTCAGAGTAAGAGTGAGAGAGTGAGTGAGTGAGTGAGTTTGTGTATTAATGATTTGTAGTGGTTGGTCAGAGTAAGAGTGAGTGAGTGAGTGAGTTTGTGTATTAATGAGTTGTAGTGGTTGGTCAGAGTAAGAGTGAGTGAGTGAGTGAGTTTGTGTATTAATGAGTTGTAGTGGTTGGTCAGAGTAAGAGTGAGTGAGTTTGTGTATTAATGAGTTGTAGTGGTTGGTCAGAGTAAGAGTGAGTGAGTGAGTGAGTTTGTGTATTAATGATTTGTAGTGGTTGGTCAGAGTGAGAGAGTGAGTGAGTGAGTGAGTTTGTGTATTAATGATTTGTAGTGGTTGGTCAGAGTAAGAGTGAGTGAGTGAGTGAGTTTGTGTATTAATGATTTGTAGTGGTTGGTCAGAGTAAGAGAGTGAGTGAGTGAGTGAGTTTGTGTATTAATGATTTGTAGTGGTTGGTCAGAGTAAGAGAGTGAGTGAGTGAGTGAGTTTGTGTATTAATGATTTGTAGTGGTTGGTCAGAGTAAGAGAGTGAGTGAGTGAGTGAGTTTGTGTATTAACGATTTGTAGTGGTTGGTCAGAGTAAGAGAGTGAGTGAGTGAGTGAGTTTGTGTATTAATGATTTGTAGTGGTTGGTCAGAGTAAGAGAGAGTGAGTGAGTGAGTGAGTTTGTGTATTAATGATTTGTAGTGGTTGGTCAGAGTAAGAGAGAGAGTGAGTGAGTGAGTGAGTGAGTGAGCAGTAGTGGGGTATTGGGAGAGTGATTTATTAATAATTGTTTGTACTGGTGAAATTACACAGGGGGCATGTACAAATGCGTATGTATTGTGTGTATGAGAGAGAGCTTATACGTGCAGCATTGTCAGTTGCTCATTATAAAGTGATTATTGGGATTGGGTGAATGTAGTAATTATTTACTCTGGGGGGGAGAGAGAGAGAGAGAGAGAGAGAGTTTGTCTGTGTGAGAGTGAGTGACAGACTGATCGTGTGTCTGTATATGCGTGTTTATGATGAGCTAAATGAAATCGTCTAGTGTTATCCAGAATGTATTGAAAACTTCCCCATTGTACTGAAGAAATTAAAGAATTCCCCATAAAGTTATAACCCCCTTTAAAATATCAAATATTACTTCTGAAAATGTAGATAAATAAAACAAACAAACAAATGTACAGGTTAGGTGGAGAGAGGTCAATACAAAACAAATACAGATGTCGGATTACAAAACCAACAATACTGATAATATAACAACAATACACTGCATTACAATATCATCAAACTCAGCTTCCTGACCATAAATAAAATATAATCGCAAAAATTAAAATATGTTATATTATTTTCATCAAACTCTACTTTAAGGAAATAAATTAATTAAAATGACAAATAAACTGCAGCATTAATATATCTAATTGTACTTCGTGAAAATGAAAAAAATAATAATATGACAAATATTAACTATTAATGTGTCAGCAAAATCTACTTCCTGACAAAAATAATTAAATGAAACGACAAAAATGTACTGTTCCGTTAAGTATTATCACCACACTCTACTTTCTGGAACTAAATCAAATCAAATGACACAAATAAACTGCTTTTAATTAAATATCATGAAATTACACTTCCTGAAAATTAAGGGAGCCCACCTCGCTTTTCTTTCTCTCCCTCTCTCTTTGGCTTGTATCCATTCGGCCCCATTCAGCCTACTGTTTTAAGACGTTTACCCCCATCCAGGTGTCAATATTTTCCTGGCGAGCGGTAGCGATTCAGCATATATATATTTTTGTTTTGATAGCAAGCTAATTTTGTACATTTTTCGATAGAAAAATGTCTCCGGCAAAGCCGGTTTTCTCCATACAATGCTGGCTCGCTGTCGCCGCCAGGAAATTATTGACACCTGGATGGGAATAAACGTCTTAAAACAGTTGCCTGAATGGGATCGAATGGATACAAGCCAGGGAAAGAGAGAAAAGGAGAGAGAGATAAAAAAAAAACGGTGACCCCCCGACTAAAGCAAGCCAATCTATACAAAATACGGACAAACACAGGGATAGCCTACGGAGAAATAAATATAATATAATCTAGTGTGGTTAAACAAAATCCCATGTTTTAGTTAGAGAGAAGCGATTTGAACTAAGGAGTGTGCGTGGGATTCGGGGGGGGGGGGGGGATTTTAGATGTGGAAAGGATTTATGACATGAAAGGCTGGTTAAGGGGATTTTGTTATTGCAAAAGGGGATGGGGGTGAGGGGGTGAGATAGGTCGGTAAGTAGAGAGAGGATTGGGGGGAGAGCGAGAGCGAACACATAGGTAGAGAGAGAGAGAGAGAGAGAGAGAGAGAGAGAGAGAGAGAGAGAGAGAGCACATAGGTAGATATATAAGGAGATGATAGGCATAATAGGTTATATGGGCATTGTCACTGAATATAGTAAACATGTAACAAATTAATGAACACAATTAGCTGCTTATATAATGGGTAGGTATAGGCTTGTTTATCCTATATGTATCTAATACACACACACACACACACACACACACACACACACACACACACACACACACACACACACACACACACACACACACACACACACACCCTTACCTGCCCAAGATCTCTCACACTCACTCACCTACACCTCTAACTCTTCCTCTGGCTACACTACTTCATTAACACCACTATCACAACTAATCTTTTGTATCACCACTAACACTAACCTCTAACACAACTTGCTTTTGTCACCACTACATTATTTATCAGCGTTTTGTATTATCACCACAAACCTCTAACACCACTAGCTTCTATCACCACTACACTACTAACTAGCCTTTTGTATTATCACCATTCACCTTTATCACCAGTACTATCCATCACCACTATACTACTAACTAGCCTTGTGTATTATCACCACTAATCTTTATCACCACTACTATCCATCACCACTACACTACTAACTAGCCTTGTGTATTATCACCACTAACCTTTATCACCACTACTATCCATCACCACTACACTACTAACTAGCCTTGTGTATTATCACCACTAACCTTTATCACCACTACTATCCATCACCACTACACTACTACTAACTAACCTTGTGTATTATCACCACTAACCTTTATCACCACTACTATCCATCACCACTACACTACTAACTAGCCTTGTGTATTATCACCACTAATCTTTATCACCACTATCCATCACCACTACACTACTAACTAGCCTTGTGTATTATCACCACTAACCTTTATCACCACTACTATCCATCACCACTACACTACTAACTAGCCTTGTGTATTATCACCACTAACCTTTATCACCACTACTTTCCATCACCACTACACTACTAACTAGCCTTGTGTATTATCACCACTAACCTCTTATCACCACTACTTTCCATCAACACTACACTACTAACTAGCCTTGTGTATTATCACCACTAACCTTTATCACCACTACTATCCATCACCACTACACTACTAACTAGCCTTGTGTATTATCACCACTAACCTCTTATCACCACTACTTTCCATCACCACTACACTACTAACTAGCCTTGTGTATTATCACCACTAACCTCTTATCACCACTACTTTCCATCAACACTACACTACTAACCAGCCTTGTGTATTATCACCACTAACCTTTATCACCACTACACTACTAACCAGCCTTGTGTATTATCACCACTAACCTCTTATCACCACTACTATCCATGACCACTACACTACTAACCAGCCTTGTGTATTATCACCACTACTTCCCATCACCAATACATAACTAACCAGCCTTGTGTATTATCACCACTAACCTCTTATCACCACTACTAGCCATCACCACTACACTACTAACCAGCCTTGTGTATTATCACCACTACTTCCCATCACCAATACATAACTAACCAGCCTTGTGTATTATCACCACTAACCTCTTATCACACTACTATCCATCACCACTACACTACTAACCAGCCTTGTGTATTATCACCACTACTTCCCATCACCAATACATAACTAACCAGCCTTGTGTATTATCACCACTAATCTCTTATCACCACTACTATCCATCACCACTACACTACTAACCAGCCTTGTGTATTATCACCACTACTTCCCATCACCAATACATAACTAACCAGCCTTGTGTATTATCACCACTAACCTCTTATCACCACTACTTTCCATCACCACTACACTACTAACCAGCCTTGTGCATTATCACCACTACTTCCCATCACCAATACATAACTAACCAGCCTTGTGTATTATCACCACTACTTCCCATCACCAATACATAACTAACCAGCCTTGTGTATTATCACCACTAATCTCTTATCACCACTACTATCCATCACCAATACATAACTAACCAGCCTTGTGTATTATCACCACTACTTCCCATCACCAATACATAACTAACCAGCCTTGTGTATTATCACCACTAACCTCTTATCACCACTACTTTCCATCACCACTACACTACTAACCAGCCTTTTGTATTATCACCACTAACCTCTTATCACCAATACTTTCTATCACCACTACACTACTAACCAGCCTTGTGTATTATCACCACTAATCTCTTATCACCACTACTATCCATCACCACTACACTACTAACCAGCCTTGTGTATTATCACCACTACTATCCATGACCACTACACTACTAACCAGCCTTGTGTATTATCACCACTACTTCCCATCACCAATACATAACTAACCAGCCTTGTGTATTATCACCACTAACCTCTTATCACCACTACTTTCCATCACCACTACATCACCATAAGCTTCAATGGTTAAGGGGACATGGGCCTTCTTTTGTTTTCTATTAATTCATTTATTCCTTTATTTCTTAGTTTCTTCGCTAGACCTCCATCAAGCTAGACCTCCATCAAGCTAGACCTCCATCAAGCTAGACCTCCATCAAGCTAGACTTCCATCAAGCTTAGAAAAACACCCCCTAGACCCCCTTTCAAGATAAATTTTGTACATTTTTCGGTAGAATTTTTTTCCGGCCAAAGGCCGGTTCCTCTTGAAATTACAGGCTCGCTATCGCTCGCCAGGAATAAATCGATACCTAAATTGCACGAAAGGTCTTAAAATTGACAACGAAATGGGTCGAAAGGTGTTAAAATCGCCAAACTAAGGGGCCGAACGTCTTACAATCTCAAAACAAATGGGGTTCAACACGAGGGAGAAAGGGAACCAGAAAAAACGGCCCATCTCCCCTTAAAATTCCTAGTCCTGCCACGGACATTAGTTCCAGGGAAGTAGTTCCCTTTCCAGTGTTCCCTTACCCACTCTAAACCACTGTTTGGACACTTGATCCTCAGTGTTTTGGAGGACAAGCAGCCTAGAAGGGTCACTAGACCTGTTGTTGCTTGATTTCCTTTGTACTCTTAAAGAGGCGGAGATGAGCCCCTCGATAAAGCCCCCACCTAGCCCCCCTTCCTTCCCTAATGACCCCCCCTTGTTAGCATATAAGGGTTCACCGTTATAGCACCCTTGTAATATAGGCACCACCAGCCCCACGCTCGCTCGGTCGGTAATAGGGAACACAATTAGGAGGGGTTTGTTTATTGTTTTATTTAACGATACTGGAACGTTTTTTTAGTAAATGATTAAATGGTGTGTGGGTGTGGGTGTGTCTGGGATAGTATTAGTGACTGAGAGAGTGAGTGTGTGTGTGTGAGTGTGTGTGTGTGTGTACTGTATATAAACAGTGTACAGTGCACTGACAAACAAATCTAGAGTATGAACAAGGTGTACATTATATTGAGATAGATACTCACAGAATATATATATATATATATATATATATATATATAGAGTATACTGGTACAATCGTGGGCAGAGATTTATGGAAATGTGTTGGAATATTGTGTTTTTCTAGTTAACCCCATCAGCACCATGACGCCTTTTTGCTTTTGATTCTGGCTAAAATTAGATTATTTAATGTAAGGAGAACCAGGGCGTAACAAAGGAGGGTATGACAGGGAGGGAGGGAGGGAGGGAGGTGACAGAGGGCAGGGAGGATATGACAGGGCAAGGAGGAGGTGATAGAGGGGAGGAAGGGAAGGCAGGAGGGGAGAGGGGAGACAGAAGGAGGGTGACAGAGGGGAGGGGATAACCAGGGGAGAGAGGAGAGTGGGGAAGAGGGATGAGAGAGGCGAGGGGTGGCAGAGGGGAGAGGGGTGGCAGAGAGGAGAGGGGTGGCAGAGAGGCGAGGGGTGGTAGAGGGGAGAGGGGTGGTAGAGGGGAGAGGGGTGGCAGAGGGGTTGATAAAGGGGAGAGAGTGACAGAGGGAAGGGGGGTGACAGGGAAGAGGGGAGGGGAGGGGAGACAGAGAGACGGGGAACAGGAGGAAGGCTTGACATGGATTTGTTTACGTGGACCAGCTTAGTGATGGATAGGTCAGGTTAGGTGATAGCCCTGCCTGTCTATCACCCGCCACACGTCGCCTATTCTTCCACTATCACTATATAATTCAACACTATTATTTGTCTTAAACCATTATATATTTTTACACCATTATATACTGTATATTTACACCATTATATATATATATATATATATATATATATATATATATATATATATATATGTTAGTAAAGGCAGGTAATAAATTTTCTTTAATACATACGAGGTTGAAAGAAATGGCAATTTCTGCGTTGGAAATTTTATTATTCAAAGTTTCCAGGTCTCTGATGAGTTTTCGCTGGGTGGTAGGAAGTAGATGAAGGAGATGAGCAAAATTCATGGTGGTACAGGGTTACATAAATGTACATGATGATACAGGATATACGACGCGTTTCACTGGACAACCAGCATTATCAAGTAAGGAAGGAATGAAATAAAAGGTAAACAGGAAGGGTATATATAGAGGGTGGAGGATCAGAGGAGGAGGAAAACAGGGGGCAAAAGTCTGCTATTGGTGGAAGCGTAAACTAGGAGAGAGAAGGGGTTAACCGCTCCACGCATGCGCACTGGATGCGGGATGGTGGTCAGTAGGTGGGGTCGAAGCTGATTGGCTGCGTGTCGAGGGGCGTGGCCTAAGTTGTGTGGCGCCTGCAGAAGACGAAGCTGAAGGAGGTAGCGCGGGGGGCTGCGTCAAGGGCACCGGGGGGCGAGGAGGGGTGTTAGGTCCTGTAGGGTAGTGCCTTTTGGCAGAAGGAAGGATCTGAAGGTCCAGAGTTTGGTTGTTGATGTTGGGATGTAAGGCTTGGATATATAAAGCTTCGAGTATAGGTAATCGAGTATATATATATATATATATATATATATATATATATATATACTGTATATATATATATATATATATATATATATATATATATATATATATATGCACCATTATATCTTCACACTCCTCTCTACCGACATCTTCACCTCCATAATGTTCACCATCATCATCACCATTATCATCATTACTACCATTAGCATCATCACCACCACCACCATTTTTACCACTATCACCATCAATAATGCCATCATCACCACCAATATGATCACCTCCACCACAACTACCATCATCACCACCAACATTAGTACTACCACCACGATTATCACCATCACCACCACTCTCCTTGAATTATTCCTCTTTCATATACTCTTGAAGCTCAATTGTATCCACTACTCCGTCGAGAGAGAGAGAGAGAGAGAGAGAGAGAGAGAGAGAGAGAGAGAGAGAGAAGGGGGGAGGGAGAGGGAAGAATTAATTTTGGGGTGGAAAATTATTAGAATGTGTTAATCTGGATAATGAGAGAGAGAGAGAGAGAGAGAGAGAGAGAGAGAGAGAGAGAGAGAGAGAGAGAGAGAGAGAGAGAGAAGGAGAGAGAGAGAGAGAGAGAGAGAGAGAGATACAAGGAGGCAGAAATGATAGTATATGAAACCTTGCGGTCCATTACAGGGAGATACTCGAAGTGGAAGGAGAGAGTGAGAGTGAGTGATGAGAGCGAGAGCAAAAGGGAGATTACTGTGTGTGTGAGAGAGAGAGAGAGAGGATACCAAGAGGCAGAAAAAGACTAGATAAATAAAAAGTATATGAAACCCTTACGCCTTGGTGTCGGGGGTCCAATGGGGTTGGTTTCCCATGTATATCCTCGAAGTGGTAAGATAGAGTGATAGTTGAGCTGATGAGAGCGAGAGCCCAAGTACGATTCACTGAGAGATATATAGAGCGAGCGAGATAGCTAGAGAGCGCACAGATAGAGAGAGAGCATTTCGATAGAGAG
>CM064548.1:12633332-12650837 GCA_032716605.1 Paralithodes platypus | reverse complement strand
CTGTTTTTGTTCTGGACACCCTTCTGCCTCATGTTTAGCCCCATTAGTTTTTGATATTTTAAGACGTTCGTCAGGCATTAGTTTGGCAATTTTAACATTCTTTGGCCAATTTTGCTTTGTCAATTTTAAGACCTTTCTTGCCATTTAGGTATCTATTGTTTTCCTAGTGAGAGAAAGCGAGCCTGTGCTATATAATAGGAGGAATCAACCTTCGGCTGTCTACCGAACAATTAACAAATTTGTGTCAAAGGGAGTCTTACTTTTATGCTTTTTGGTGTGTGTGTGGGTCTGTGTTTTTAGCTTGATAGAGGTCTAGAGATCAAACTGAAAAGAAAAAATATATGGAATAAACCTAACCCCTTCTGTACCGGTGACATTTTTTTATTTGATTTCAGCTAAATTTAAACGATTTCATGAAGCTTAGGAAAGATAGCTGGTAGCTAAAAGGATTAATCGAAATAGTTTGTAGTCTTTTAATGGGTAGAGGTCCTTCCTAAGCTGAATAATATAATCTAATACATACCAAAAACAAAATGAAAAGGACGTCACCGATACTAAATGGGTTACGATACACTGCCGGAGCAAGAGGTAATTGCAGAAGAAACAGAAGGCAAGCGATGAAAACAATGTGAGGACCCCAATGTGACAAATTGCATAGTACCAGGTGAAGTGACAAATGATCCAGCTGTCAAATTACACACTGAACAACAACAACAGGTGACACTGAACAACAACAACAGGTGACACTGGAAGGAAAGAAAGAAGTGAGTAAACAAGCCAATCCTAAAAAAATCACTTCTGGGTTTTTATCTGAACCCCTTTCTTCCTCATGCTTTGCCACATTAGTGTTGACATCATAAAACGTTCGCCTCATTAGCTTGGCGATGTTAACACCTTTTACCCGATTATTCTGTGTCAAATTTAAGGTCTTTCGTGACATCTAGCTGTCCCTTTCTTCCCGGTGAACGATAGCAAGCCTGTATTTTAGGAGGAACCGGCCCCCAATAAGGACCCCAATGTGACAAATAGCCTACATGGCAGAGTGACAAATGATCCAGCTGTCAAATTACCGCTACACACTGAACAACAACGGGTGAAATTGGAAGGAGAGAAAAGAAATTAGTAAACAAACAAATCGGAAGACGTGACAAATTGCTTGGTAATGAGAGAGAGAGAGAGAGAGAGAGAGAGAGAGAGAGAGCAGAGAAGGAGATGAGAAGAAGAGTTAGGAGAGAGAGAACGAGAGAGAGAGAGAGGAGAGAGAGAGGAGAGAGAGGTGGAGAGAGAGAAAATGAGAGTGAAGGAGAGAGAGAGAGAGACGAGAGAGAGAGAGAGAGAGAGAGAGAGAGAGAGAGAAAATGAGAGTGAAGGAGAGAGAGAGAGAGAGAGAGAAAATGAGAGTGAAGGAGAGAGAGATGGGGGGGTTACAAAGGAGTACAAAGGAAATCAAGCAACAACAGTCCTAGTGACCCTTCTAGGCTGCTTGTCCTCCAAAACACTGAGGATCAAGTGTCCAAACAGTGGTTTAGAGTGGGTAAGGGAACAGTGGAAAGGGAACTACTGCCCTGGAACTAATGTCCGTGGCAGGACTAGGAAGTTAGTAGGGGACAAATGGGTTAGTAACTGAGGGGTGAATCAACGGTGCTGCAGTCTATAACGTCTCGGGGAAGCCCATTCCACAAGTTGACAACTCGATTGAAGAAGAAATTCTTAGATTCGTGTGAGTTAAAAGATTTACCAATAATTTTGCAACCGTTTCCCCGCGTGTAATTAAATTGGTCGATAGTGAAGTACTTACTACAGTTCATATTGTTCATATGGGGGGGATAGAGATTATATAGTCACTTCGATAATCTGGCCATACAGGTCCTACGATCCCAGCGAGGTGGCCAGGACTTGATTCTAGTAAAGATGGCAAAATACAGAGTAAGAGAAAGTGGAAGAAATTATTGTAGCTCAAAAGGCTCTCTCCCAACCCTTCAGTGAGAGAGAGAGAGAGAGAGAGAGAGAGAGAGAGAGAGAGTAGGACAAGTCACAAAGGGGGTAAAACAAAGGCCCGTGTGTTCTGACGGGAGACCACAAAGAGCCCATGACAAAGGAGTCGTGGATGTGTGCGTGTGTGTGTGATACCGTGTTATTTGCTTATGTGTGTTTTGTGTTATATGTGTGTGTGTGTGGGTGTGTTTTGTGTATGTGTGAGTGATAGCGTATTGTGTGTGTGTGTGTCTACTACGTGTGTGTGTGTATGTGTGTGGTTTGCGTGTGTGTGTGAGTAGACGTGTGTGGTTTGAGCGTGTTTGTGTGTACGTGATATGTGTACGTAACTGTGTGTCTGTACGTAAGAGAGCGCTTATGGCGTTGTCAAAGCTATGCTGTGCGTTTTACGTTTTCTATTGTTAATGTATTTTCGTGTAGTTTTGTGCGTATGGGCCTTTATGTTATTTCAAAGATAGAAAATGTGGGGTTGGGTGTCTATTGTAATTGTATTTTTTTTTTTTTTTTTTGGTGTTTGTTTTTCGTTTGTGTGTGTGTGTGAGGGGGGTGGACGGCGGGGGAGGGGGGGGGAAGGGGGTATGTCTGTCTTTGTAGATATGTAAGCCTGTTGCACCTTGCATATTTCAATCTCCGGTGGGCAGGACAGATTTGTTTTTGTGTTTCTCATTTTGTTATAAGTTACCTTTGTTCCCTTACCATTTGACGAATAAAAATAAGGACACAAGGCACTATGATTTATATTATTATTATTGTTGATATTTGTATTATTAATATTTAATATTATTATTATTATTAGTAGTAGTAGTAGTAGTAGTATTAGTAGTTGTTATTGTTGTTGTTTTTGTGGTTGTTGTACGTACTTGTTTTTGGTGTTCTTGTTGTTGTTGTTGTTGTTGTTGTATTTATTCACCTAGACTCATGTTCCATTTGACGATTGTTGAATGCAAGTCTTCCCCCAGTAACCATGGTTCTTTTTAATATTGTAGAATTTCAACTACTGTATAATTTCAACTACTTTATAATTTCAACTACTGTATAATTTCAACTACTTTATAATTTCAACTACTAAATTTCAACCACTGAATAATTTCAACTACTGTATAATTTCAACTACTGTATAATTTCAACTACTTTATAATTTCAACTACTAAATTTCAACCACTGAATAATTTCAACTACTTTATAATTTCAACTACTTTATAATTTAAACTACTTTATAATTTCAACTACTTTATAATTTAAACTACTTTATAATTTAAACTACTTTATAATTTAAACTACTTTATAATTTAAACTACTTTATAATTTAAACTACTTTATAATTTAAACTACTTTATAATTTCAACTACTAAATTTCAACCACTGAATAATTTCAACTACTTTATAATTTCAACTACTTTATAATTTCAACTACTAAATTTCAACCACTGAATAATTTCAACTACTTTATAATTTCAACTACTTTATAATTTAAACTACTTTATAATTTCAACTACTTTATAATTTCAACTACTTTATAATTTAAACTACTTTATAATTTAAACTACTTTATAATTTAAACTACTTTATAATTTAAACTACTTTATAATTTCAACTACTAAATTTCAACCACTGAATAATTTCAACTACTTTATAATTTCAACTACTTTATAATTTCAACTACTTTATAATTTAAACTACTTTATAATTTAAACTACTTTATAATTTCAACTACTTTATAATTTCAACTACTAAATTTCAACCACTGAATAATTTCAACTACTGCATAATTTCGATGACTATAATTTATATTACTGCTTAATTTCAACTTCTGAATTATTTAAACTGCTGTATAATATCAAATGGTGTATAATTCAAACTACTGTATACATTCAACCACTTTATAATTTCAACTACTGCATAATTACAACTACTGAGGATTCACTTCAGATGCTAAACATTTTCACAAAGTCGCTTCACATCAACGTCTGGAATGAAGACCTTCCAGGTTTGTCATTTAAGGAGGTAGTGGTTGTTTTTTGGCCTATATATTCATGTATATATTAATTTTATAGTGTCCTCACTAGACCTCCATCAAGCTTAAATAACACCCCCTAGACCCCCTTCATGATAAATTTCTACATTTTTCGGTTGAAAAAAGTCCCGCCCGAAGGCCGGTTCCTCCTAGAATTACAGGCTCGCTATCGCTCGACAGGAAAAATCAACATCCAAATGGCACAACAGGTGTTTATATTGACAAAAAAATAGGGCGAAATGTCCTAAAATCACCAAACTAATGGAACGAACGTCTTAAAATCTCAAAGCTAATGAAACTACACATGAGAGAAAAAACAGCTATCTCCCCCATCAAAGGGTACAGAGACCTTCATGTACTCTCCTTAATTAACGAACTTCTTCCATTCATATCTATAATTTGATATTCCTTGTAATTGAACCATCCCTTCTTCACGCTTTGCCACACATTGAGACACCCTATCATATCATGAATATAAACACCATTATGAAGAGGAGTACTTGATTGACAACGTTTCGCAGATAGCTTCTTCATGTCACTAACGGTTAGTGACCTGAAGAAGATATATCTGTGAAACGTTGACAATAAAGTGCTCCTCCTCATATGGCGTTTATATTCATTCTGTCAACTTTTCAGTTATTTCAACACTATCATATCATCTTCTTCTAGGCTTTCCACGTCTTCTTCTTCCTTCCACTTCACTGGCATGCATCCATTTTACTACTGTTTCGTCAGTCATAATAGTCATGTGGCCATACCATCTCAGAACAGTTTTGGTCAACAGGTTTTCTAACTCCACATGCCTCCCTTATGTTCACACTTCTTACTTTGACTATTCTTCCAACTCCACAGGCATTTCTTATAATATCCATTTCAGCTGCTGTCACTCGCAACTTTTCATTATTTTGCTATACCAAAGTTCCGCACCCATACATCAATGTTGGCACTACACACCCTCATGTAATCCTCTCACTGTTTCCATGTTTAAGTTTCTGTTCTTCATCAGGGCTTTCATCGCTCCAACTACTTTTCTTCTTTGTGTTACTCTGTGTTCTACTTATCTTGCACGTTGTCCTCTGTCCTCAATCATGGCTCCAAGATACATAAACTCGTCTACTACTTAAATGTTCTCTCCATTAATCATACCAATACAAACAGTGCTTCCTTCCCTTTCTACTATACCATCACTTTGTTTTTATTAACATTTACTTCCAGACCTCGTGTTTCACATGTTTCCACAAATGTCTCCACTAACTAGCATAGGTCATGCTTGTACTCAGCAAATAATACTGTGCCATCTGCATACAGCAGATGTGAGACAGTCATTCTGTTACCATACCATCCAGAATTTCCACTCCCTCTCCTCTTGTTCTTTCCTTTACTTCTCTTAATACCCAATCTGTATACATAATATACATAATATACCGGTACATACATTATCTATATTGATAAACTGCTTGGGCCACAAAGATCAGATTACTGGGATGAACTAGTAAATAATCACCGTTCTATTCCACTATTGACCTACTCTGTACCCCACACACCACAGCTGGTGTCAATATTGTCACCACCATACCAGTCACAGACACTTCATAGGTGGGTACTGGTGTTATGGTGTTTGACCATCCCCATGGACCTCAATACACTCCACTATAATTGACCTACACAATATAATATAAGTACCCCCTATGAATGCCATAATATTGACGGTCACGAGCATAACATATCCTCGACTTTACTATAGATGGTTTTATTCCAGCTGATGGTAAATTGCTATCTCGTTTTCTTGATTACTCGGCTATTACCAAGATGTGTTGCTAATTATGGTCCTAATTAAGAACACTTGACAATAATAGGAGGCAGAGGCATAGTAGTGTCATATTTCCCCACTAGCCCTACTGTACCATTGACGTCTTTTTAATTTTATTCTTGCTATATTTAGACAATTTTGTGCAGCTTAAGGAGGATCTTTGGTAGTAAAAAGGATTAAGGGAGATAGTTCGAAGCCTGTTAATTACTGGAGGCCCTTTTTAAACTTAATAAAATCGACTAATAGTAGCCAGAATAAAGTTAAGAAGATGTCACCAGTACAGAAAGGGTTAAGAATCAAGAACTCAGATGCTAAGGGATTCAATTCAGCTTTATCTTGAAAAAAGTATATTATAATTGTTTACCTTCCTTACTGTAGTTCTTTACTTTAATTTACAGGTATGCTACTGTTAACCCCTCCTGTACCGGCTACATATAAACGAGGTTATGGATCTTGGGAAGGATATATGGTGGCTAAAAGGATTTATTGAGATAGTCTGTAGCCTTTTTATTGGTAGACTTCAACCTAATCTAAATGAAATCGTCTAATAGTTGCCTGAATATAATTAGAAGGACGTCACTGGCACCGAGTAAGGTTTTCGAGCAATAAATAAATGACTGTCTTTTACTAATATTTTAAAAATATGTTTTTACAGTGCACATGAAAGGTGTTGGCTACAGAGAATTACAAGCATAAACTCCGAATATGGCTACTATATACTGTATACTGGAAACTGATGCTCAGTGCTTCACATTTTTTGTTTAATCCCTCTCTTTCCTAAACATATATAATGTATCGAGTATATATATTATATATCGAGTAACCTAAAACCGAGTCAACAATGTTCAGAAGTTGTTAAGAAGGCAAACAAAATAATTGGCTTTATAGGCAGGTCATTTGAGCATAAATCCAAAGAAGTTTTCCTAACCCCTTACAATTCCTTAGTCCGCCCTCTTCTGGAATACTGCGTTCAATCCTGGTGCCGTTATTACCAAAAAGATATAAACAAGCTAGAACGAGTTCAACGTAGAGTTACCAAAATGATACCTAGCCTAAAGAACAAACCATACGAAGAACGTCTTAGAGAATTAAATCTATTTCCTTTAACCCAGCGCAGATTAAGAGGTGACTTAGTTCAAGTGTTCAAAATCATCAAAGGCATAGACAATATGAACTGTAGTAAGTACTTGACTATCGACCAATCTAATTACACGGGAAACGGTTGCAAAATTATTGGTAAATCTTTTAACTCACACGAATCTAAGAATTTCTTCTTCAATCGAGTTGTCAACTTGTGGAATGGGCTTCCCCGAGACGTTATAGACTGCAGCACCGTTGATTCATTTAAACTCCGCTTAGACAAATATCTCGCATCAAACCCGCGACTGACTGCGTTTGTAAATGAATAACTTTATTTTATCCCCCCCTCAGTTACTAACCCATCTGTCCCCTACTAACTTCCTAATCCTGCCACGGACATTAGTTCTAGGGCAGTAGTTCCCTTTCCAATGTTCCCTTACCCACTCTAAACCACTGTTTTGGACACTTGATCCTCAGTGTTTTGGAGGACAAGCAGCCTAGAAGGGTCACTAGACCTGTTGTTGCTTGATTTCCTTTGTACTCCCTTTGTACATTGTGTAAGACTGGTTCCTTCACTGTGTACGTAAATCCAATGTGGGCCTGTGTGCATGTGTGACTGTGTACGTAAATCCAATGTGGGTCTGTGTGCATGTGTGACTGTGTACGTAAATCCAATGTGGGTCTGTGTGCATGTGTGGCTGTGTACGTAAATCCAGCGTGGGTCTGTGTGCATGTGTGACTGTGTACGTAAATCCAGCGTGGGTCTGTGTGCATGTGTGACTGTGTACGTAAATCCAGGGTGGGTCTGTGTGCATGTGTGACTGTGTACGTAAATCCAATGTGGGCCTGTGTGCATGTGTGACTGTGTACGTAAATCGAGCGTGGATCTGTGTGCATGTGTGACTATGTTCCTCGTCGTAAATCCAATGTGGGTCTGTGTGCATGTGTGAGGTTTCTATACGTAGATCAGTTTCCTAATGAATTGTGAGTGAGGTTTCTATTACTCATCAGTTTCCTAGTGAATTGTGAGTGAGGTTTCTATTACTCATCAGTTTCCTAATGAATTGTGAGTGAGGTTTCTATTACTCATCAGTTTCTGTGTGAATGTGTGAGTGAGGGTCATTACTCATCATTTCCTAATGAATTGTGAGTGAGCTATGTATTACTCATCAGTTGGGTCTGTATGAATTGTGGATTGGTTCTATTGACTCATTACGTTTCCTAATGAATTGTGAGTGAGGTTTCTATTGGTTCAGTTTCCTAATGAATTGTGAGTGAGCTTTCTATTACTCGTCAGTTTCCTAATGAATGTGAGTGAGGTCAAATTTATATGAATGAATTGTGAGTGAGGTTTCTATTACTCATCAGTTTCCTAATGAATTGTGAGTGAGGTTTCTATTACTCATCAGTTTCCTAATGAATTGTGAGTGAGGTTTCTATTACTCATCAGTTTCCTAATGAATTGTGAGTGAGGTTTCTATTACTCATCAGTTTCCTAATCAGATGAGTTATGATCTATATATGATACTCCACTTAAGGGGAGGTTTTTCGTTGATTCCCTAGACTTCCATCAAGCTTAAAATTACTCCCCCTAGACCCTTTTTCAAGATAAATTTGTACATTTTTCGGTAGAAAAATGTCCCGGCCGTAGGCCAGGTCCCCTTAAATTACAGGCACGCTATCGCTCGCCAGGAAAAAATAGACACCTAAATGGCACCAATGGTTTTAAAATTGACTTAAATGGGGCGAGGGTTCTTAAAATCGTCAAACTAATGGGGCGAACGTCTTAAAATCTCAAAAGCAACGGGGCTAAACATGAGGGAGAAAGGGGTCCAGAAAAAAATCCTCCAGGTGGAAATCTCCCCTTAACTCGTAATTCAATCATGCGCCTAATATTTCCGTGTATAAGATCACGGAGAGGAACAGAACTTATGTGGCCAACTGTACAGTACGTTAAGGGGGTCGCCGGTCTTGTTTTTATCTTTCTCTCCTGTTTTCTCTTTCCCTGGCTTGTATCCATTCGGCCCCATTCAGCCAACTGTTTTAAGACGTTTATCCCCATCCAGGTGTCGATTTCTTCCTGGCGAGCGATAGCGAGCCAGCATTGTATGGAGAAATCTAGCCTCGCTGGAGACATTTTTCTATCGGAAAATGTACAAATTTAGCTTGCTGTCAAAATAAAAATATATATATGCTGGCTCGCTATCGCTCGCCAGGAAAATATTGATACCTGGATGGGGGTAAACATCTTAAAACAGTAGGCTGAATGGGGCCGAATGGATACAAACCAAAGAGAGAGGAAGAGAAAAAGAAACAAAAAAGCGAGGTGGGCTCCCTTAATTCAGTATACATCGTCTGAGTGCATGTGTGCCTGTGGGTGCGCATCTAAAAGTGCATCTGTGTGTTGCACCGTCGTCAAACAGCACAAGAGCCAGGAATAGAAGGGTTGTGTGATGTCGTTGCTTGAAGGTGAAAAGCCCAGGGGACGGAGGAACCAACATGAAGTGAGTGAGAGTGAGAGAGTGAGAGAGTGAGAGTGAGAGTGAGAGTGAGAGTGAGAGTGAGAGTGAGAGTGAGAGTGAGAGAGAGAGAGAGAGAGAGAGAGAATAAATCATGGAAATATAAAAAGGTTAAATCTCTGAATACCAATAGACTAACACTGACAAATCCAAAGGGTAAATTGATATCACGAACCAAAATAAATGGCCTCTAGATCGAAGTAAATAACTAGATCTAGCGGGAAAGGAGCTGCATTGGCAACACTTAAGAAAGGGGGTTTACTACGGTGGCTGGCAGGTCAAAAATTGGAAAAATGACTGGTCGTAGAATTTGAAAAGGTAAAAGAAGGATTTTCTTTTTCGAAAAACCCCTAACAAGAAATAGTAGAGGGTAAAGACAAGGAGCTTAGCCAGGTTATGCTTTACCATAATGGGTATCTCCGTGCGTTTTCCCTTGGACCTTGTGGTGGATGGATTACCTAGCCTTGTATGGTTGTTTGATAGTGTAATGTATAGTGCGCGGAATAATTTCGATGGGAGTAACTGAGTATCCTGGGTTCGAATCCTCGGAGTGCCACATTTATTTGTTGATTTCATTAATTGAATTTAGATGTGAACTGGGTTGGTGTAAAAAACATAATCCAATATTTGTGTCTTCCAGTCTTCTCTGCACAAATGTCTCTCTCTGTCTCTCTGTCTCTCTCTCTCTCTCTCTCTCTCACTATATATTGTTACGACCGGGGCTACGAATAAAACAAGGGCACTTAATGATTGGACTAGTAATAGGGCACTATGCAACAACGGTACCCTAGATCCAAACCCTCGAACTTATATGCCGGTGAACAAAAACACCTATACCCTCCGGAGTTAATCTGCGATAACGGGGTATCCTTAACTGGGCATAAATGTACTCTACTTCAGGCTAACCCACACTGGTATAGCCTGATAACAAACAAGATGCAAGTTACGTTAAAATGCATAAAAAGAAATCTATGGAAAGATCAATTAAATCACTGCAAGATTTAATACAATAAAAAGATGCTTCAATATAGTTACTCTAAATAACAATAAACTCTTCACTCCTATCTGAAAGAAAGTGAAGTATAGTCCTACAGCATAGACCTGGAAACTTCTGAAGAAAGTCTGATGCTCATAAGATGCTCGTATCTTAAACTATATAAAGGCAGGAGGCAGGACACCACATGTGTAAATGGAATACACTAAAAGATAGGACATATAATGTTAACTGACACGAGAATACTATAAATGCGCAACGGTAGCAATGCTCGACACTAAAAGAAGTACTTCCTCATCAACGAAACAGTCTGCTATGGTTGTGCGGCTCGGCAACAACCTAGGCTAATAAATGCTGTGAATAATAATGTGTACATAATTATCAAAGAGCTTATATTAAATACTAACAAGTGTCTACTCAATTAATAAGGTCTAGCTGGGATACTCTAGGTAAGGAACTGGGGTTGAGCAAGACAGGCTCGTAGCCTAGCGATGTCCTTAAGACTGCATCCTTTAAGTTACGTTAATTGACTAAGGTGCTCTCTTGATAGATCCAGATCACAAGTATCTGGTTCTATCCTGGTGACCCTCAAAAGACAAGCAAAGAGGCAGCAAAGTGTGGAACTGGTACAGGCCAAAACCCTCAGTCAACACAATGCTGCACTCGCAAAGAACGCAGCCGAAAAGACAACCCAGGCTACCACAGGACCGGTCGTAGTCGTGTAGGTATAAGCAAACCGTACACACATCGGAGACAACGACTACAGTTACCGTATCCCAGTCTAGCATTAAATAAAAGAGCAGAAACACTAAATCAATAATGGAGACACACACAAAGTTCTTAACCTATACTAACTAAGAACCCTCAAACCTATTCTAAGTACATGTAAATATCTCAGAGGACGGCGCATGCAATACAATGGGCCGGTTATGGAAACCGTATGCAGAACCCAAGGGGATAAGTAATTGAATAAAGGCGAGAAAAATAGAAAAGAAGAAGTTGAGAGAGAGAAACAGTGATAAAGGTGGTGATCGGGGGAGAGTATGCAAAGGGATGTTAGAAGCATGCGCACCAAGCCTGTCCTGAGAAGGACAGCTCCTGGGAACCCTCATGGAGGAGGTTAGTTACACAGGAGCCCGCAAGGGCGCGATGGTCGGCCAATCACGGGCCGAGACGTCACAAGGCAGCAGGCGTCAGGAACCGCCAGCCAATCAAGGGCGCGGGAGAGCCCGCGCGCGAGCGGGAAAACTCCTCCGGGCGAGGGAGGCAGCACACACATACACACGCACATATTACCACCACGCTGCCTCCATCGCTCTCTCTCTCCTTAACTTTACACAATGCATCTTATATTCTACTAATGATATAAAATACTTCCCGTTGTCACAGACGAAAACAAAGACCACCACTGGACTGTCTGTGACAATGCGAGTACTAGGAAAGAAAGAACAACATTCTCTGATAACTGTAGCCCATTTCGATGTCCCTGGCGAGCGCTAGTGGCTAACGAGAGGCGATTCTGCCAACGCTGGTAGACGTCACAATATATATATATATACAGTATATATACATATTTAAGCCATAAATAATATGGCTAGCCTGTCATTATTTGTACATTTTCTTTCTCTTGCTGGTATTTGTATAAACCCTCTATTTTAGTTCTGGTAATTCTTTCCACATCATAATTATTTCTACTGTATAGTGTTTATCATTGTTGGATTTTTGCTTTTCACATAATTCCTGTACTAAAGAAATTGGACTAGTCAATATAATGATACTATTTCTCTATATGATTGTTAATGGCAAATAATATATTTCCTATACTTATTTAATTATTTTATTTTTTTCTCAATAATTTACCTAATGGACAACCAAATTTATCCTCTTTCACTACTGTATTAATTATTCGTTTACATCTATCACTTTTTGTACATTATATTCTCTGTCTCGAGTTCCATTAATTTCCCCCTCTTGCTGCTAGTTTCCAAACGTTTCAATCAATGGAATTGTGGCATATCAGTATATTTAATCTACAAAACGTTTTTTTATCTCACAAGATTATAATTATATTTTAGCCTGCAATCTATATCATATCCTACATTTCCTCCATTTCTCAGTGTATTCTCTATTTGCATTACTCAGTTTCCGCCCTCCCACACCACTGTCTTATTGATGGTGATTTTCCTCCCTCAGTTTAGAATCATCAGGCATGCTAGGGCGATTTTTTCTGGACCCCTTTCTCCCTCATGCTTAGACCCATTAATTGTTGTTGTTGTCCATGTTAAGACTTTTCGTGACATTTTTTTTTTTTTTTTTTTGTATACTTCTAATAATTATGTTTTCAGTCCACAAGTAGAACCTCCCCCTCTTTCTTTGCTTTGTTATTCCCTGCCCGTTATCACCTCTCCCTTTATCCCCCTCTTTCACTTCTCTCCTCTCCTTTCCTATATTATGTTTGTTCTTCCCTCTCCATTATCATCTCTCTTATTCCCCTCTTTCTATCATTACCCTTCCCTCTTCTCCCTTCCTATATTCTGTTTGTTCTTCCCTCTCTATTATCATATATCTTATTCCCCTCTTTCTATCTTTACCCTTCCCTCTTCTCCCTTCCTATATTATGTTTGTTCTTCCCTCTCTATTATCATATATCTTATTCCCCTCTTTCTCTCTTTGCAATTATCTATTCTCCCTTCCTCTATTCAGTTTGTTCTTACCTCTCCACAATCATCATCTTTCTTTATCCTCCTCTTTCTATCTTTACCCTTCTTTCCTCTCTCTTCCGTCATTTGGTATATTCTTCCCTGTTCATTATAATCTTATCCTCCCTTTCTCGTTATTCCCTCTTCTCCCTCCTCTCATTCCGTTTGTTCTTCCCTCTTTTCTCTCATTCCTCTCTTTCTGTCTGTACACTTCTCTCCTCTCCCTTCCTTTAGTCTGTTTGTTCTTCCCTGTTTTCTCTTATTCCTCTCTTTCTGTCTTTTCACTTCTCTCCTCTCCCTTACTTTAGTCTGTTTGTTCTTCCTTGTTCATTATCGTCTATCTTATACCCCCTTTCTTGTTATTCCTTCTTCTTGTTTCTTGGGATGATCTCTCACTGCGTTCAGGAAACTCTTAGTATCATAATTATACCGCAGTTACCCTTTATCTCCCACAAAGCCTTCCTAAGCTGTATAAATTAGTCTAATGATAGCCAGAATAAACTGTTAAGGGGCTAGTGGCTGTTATTATTATTATATTTTATTTATTTTTTAATTGTATATATACAGTGTATACCGGTATATATATATATTTGTTTTGTATATTAATTAATGTTTTCAGTTATTTGTTAGTTTCTTCGCTAGACCTCCATAAAACTTGGAAAAAGGCCCCGTAGACCCACCATCAAGATACATTTATAAATGTTTCGGTAGAGAAATTTCCCGGCCGAAGGCCGGTTCCTCTTATAATAAGAGGCTCGCTATCGCTCGCCATGAAAAAAGTGGACACCTAAATGGCACTAAAGGTCTTAAAGTTGACAACGGAATGAATTGAAAGGTGTTAAACTCGTCAAACTAATGGAACGAACGTCTTAAAATCTCAAAACTAATATGTTAAACATGAGGGAATAGGGGATCCAGAAAAAGAGAAAAAGTGGCATACTCCTCAAGTGGTCAATATAGTCAATGGTGTTTTATACCGTCTGCACACCCTTTTATACCGTAGATCTCTTACAGTGTGTGTGCTCTCTCTCTCTCTCTCTCTCTTCGCGTCTTCATTCTTCGCTCTCGCGCGTCTGCGCGAGCTAGTCTCGCTCTCGCTCGGCTCGCTCTGCTCGCTCTCTCTCTCGCTCTCTCTAGCTCTCTTTCTCTCGTCTCTCGCTCTCTCTCTCTCTCTCTCTCTCTAGTCTCGCCTCTCTCTCTATCTCGCTAGCGTTCGATAGTCGCGCTGCTAGCTCGCCTTTAGCTCTCATAGTCTCTTGATCTATCGCTCTCTCCTCTATTCTCTCTCTCTCTCTAATATCTCTCTCTATCTCTCTCCTCTCTCTCTCTCTCTCTCTCTACTCTCTCTCTGCTCTCTCTCCTGTCTCTCTCTCTCTCTCTATCTCTCCCTAGATCTATCTCCTCTCTCTCCTCTCGGCTTCTCTCTATCTCTCTCTCATCTTGTTTTTTCCCGCTATCTCTCTCTCTCCTCTCTCTCTATCTCTCTCTCTCTCTCTCTCACTCTCCCAAAATCTATCACCAGCTCCCTCTCCCACTTTCCCTCTCTCGCTGTCTCATGTTTTGCCTCCTTCTTGTCGCTGCTAATTGCCCAGGCCCCAACCCCACCAAGAATCATTCTGTCCCCTCCCCCCCCCGCCACCACCACCATCCCTCAGCCTAATCCCCCACTAGTCCCCTCTCCAAGTTTAGGATCATCCCCCTCCCCGAATTCAATTTCCCCTCGGAATCTCCGGGGCGTCCCAACAGACCCGCCGCCTGATCTACGCTGATTTATGATGCTCAAGTTTAGTCCACAGAGGGAAGGGAGATAAAGAGAAAGAGAAGGAGATGGAGAGTTAAAGAGAGAGAGAGAGAGAGAGAGAGAGAGAGAGAGAGATAGAGAGAGAGTAAGAGAAAGAGAAAGAGATGGAGAGTTAGAAGTGGGAGAGGGAAAGCGATGAGGGGGGAGTACAAAGGAGTACAAAGATAATCAAGCAACAACATATCTAGTGACCCTTCTAGGCTGCTTGTCCTCCAAAACACTGAGAATCAAGTGTCCAAACAGTGGTTTAGAGGTGGTAATGGGAACATGGAAAAGGACTTATGCCCGGGAACGAAATGTCCGTGGCAGGATTATGAAGTTAGTAGGGGGGGACAGATGGGTTAGTAACTGAGGGGGGGGTGCGGGGCAGATAAAACTGGGATATAAAATAAAGTTATTCATGTACAAAGCGGCTAGGTCAGTCGCGGGTTTGATGCAGGATATTTGTTCTAAGCGGAGTTTAAATTGAGACAACGAAGCTGCAGTCTATAAAGTTCGTGGGAAGAAGCCCATTCCACAAGTTGACAACTCGATTGAAGAAGAAATTCGTAGCTTTGTGTTAGGTAAAAGATTTACCAATAATTTTGCAACCGTTTTCAACGCGTGTAATTAGATTGGTCGATAGTGAAGCAGCTTACTACAGTTCATATTGTCGATGCCTTTCTTTGATGAGTTTGAACCACTTGAATTAAGGTTAACCTCTTAATCTGCGCATGGGTTTAATAGCGAAATAGAATTTATTCTATCGCAGACGCTTCTCGTTAGGTTTTGTCTTTAGGCTAGGTATCATTTTGGTAACGCTACGGTTGAACTCGTTCTAGCTTGTGTTTTATAGCTTTTTGGTAATAAGGGCACCAGGATTGAACGCAGTATTCCAGAAAGAGGGCAGGAGCTAAAGGAATTTGTTAAAGGGTTAGGATAACGTCTTTGGATTTATTGCTCAAACTGAACCTGCCTATAAAGCCAATTATTTTGTTTGCCTGCTTAACAACTTCTGTAAATTTGCGTTGCACTCGGTTTTAGGTTACCTCGATATTGTTACTCCCAGAGCGGTTTCTCTGTTTACAGTCTTAAACTGAGTGCCATTAATCGAATAGTTTGCATTCTCATTTAGGTATCCTATATGTAGTACCTTTAACATTTATCCGCATTGAAACTCATTTGCCAAATTTGGGGCCCCAACATGAAAAAATCTACAGATTTGTGTTTGCATATCGTCAAAAATGTTCTTTTGAAAGTACGCTATTTGCAATTTTTGTATGGTCAGCAAATGGTGAGATTGCTCAGGTGAGACCCTCATCTATGTCGTTGAGGTAAATTAGAACGAGAGAATTGGTCCGTAGGTACCGATCCCCCTGGGGTACACCGCTACTTACATTGCCCCAGTTAGATGCCTTTACCCCGTGTATGACTACTTCGTTGCTTTCTGTCGCCTGAGGCCAATTTTCGATCCCTTTCACACACACCGCTCTTGTAGGCCATGCGCTTTTAATTTGAGCATAAGTAAACGTTTGTGGGAAACTTTGTCACAGGCCGTTTGAATAATCAAAGGTATATAATATCTACAGCTCTCACTCAGCATCGTAAAGGGTGAAGGATATCGTGATAGAAGTCTAAGAGGTTTGTTAATACAGAGAGAGGGGGCCGAGATGAGGGGGGGAGAGGCGGGATTGTGTTGTGTGCAAGAAGCGGTTGCAAGAAGAGAAAAAGTGTAAGACAAAAGAGATAGATAGTTACGTAGAGTTACATATATACACAGACTTCACAAACCATCCGGTCCAACCTAGGCAGTCCGAACTTAATTGTAATATAGAATTTGCTGCAAAGTGAAAGGTAAGGCCAACAAAGCAGAAGGCACTCTCCCAACCCACCACAAAGAGAGAGAGAGAGAGAGGGTGGATGGATTTAAATACAGATTTTGTAAGGTATGCAAGAAACACCGGAAGATTTGGAGGAAAAATTAGTTTGGTGATAGTAAAGGATTCACCCCATTCAGGTGTCGATATTTATATCTGGGCGAGCGCTAGTGAGCCTGTAATTTGTTATCGAAAACATGTACAAATTTAGCATGAAAAAGTGGTTCTGGGTGAAGTGGGGGTTTTTTTTTTTATGTGAAGGAATACAGTCTTAGAGAAGGTCGTTTTTGGGACTTTCACGGAGCTATAACTAACAACAAATTGCCCGTGGAGGATTGCCAAAAGCAACACAAGCACAAATCCTCGAGGAGTAACCAAAAACGCAGCATAGATACGATACCAAACATCAGACCAGATAGTGTTAATCCACAAGTTTCATTCATTACTATGCATGTGTACAATCGTGGTCATTAATTCCGATACTTTTTGAAGTCTCGTCAAATTTGAGGGGGCCAACCTCGCTGGTTTTCTCTTTCTCTCCCTCTCTTGTTGGCTTGTGTCCATTCGGCCCCATTCAGCCTATGGTGTCTTGAAGGACGTTTATCCCCAGCCAGGTGTAAATATTTTCTGGCGAAGCACGTTTTTTTAGCGAAGCCATCACTAATATATTTTTGTTTTGACTAGCACGTCTAAATTTGTAATATTTGTCGATAGACAAAATGTCTCCGGCGAAGCCG
>CM064548.1:12596330-12626330 GCA_032716605.1 Paralithodes platypus | reverse complement strand
GCAAGCCTTATAATGGCTGAAGATCCTTCCTAAAGTGGATATATTGATTGAAATAGTTCGAAGCCTTGTAATGGCTAGAGTTCCTTCTTAAGGGGAGGTCTCCACTTGAGGGATTTTTTTCTTGACCCCTTTCTCCCTCATGTTTAGCCCCATTGCTTTTGATAGTATAAAACGTTTGCCCCATTAGTTTAGTGATTTTAAGAACTTTCACCCCATATTAAGACCTTTCGTGCAATTCAGGTGTCAATTGTATCCTGGCGAGCGATAGCGAGCCTGTAATTTAAGAGGAACCGGCCTTTGGCCGGGACATTTTTCTACCGAAAAATGTACAAATTTATCTTGAAAGGGACTCAAGGGGGTGTAATTTTAAGCTTGATGGAGGTCTAGGGAACAAACTAAATACCTCCCCTTAAACTGAATAATATCGATGAGCAGTAGCCAGAATGTTTATAATTGCTAGAGATCCTTCCTAAACTGAATAAAATCGATTAATAATAGCCATTACATATTGTCAAAGGATGTCATCGGTATTGAAGGGGTTAATCGTATTTGATCGAAGGGTTGGTTTTCTGGTCCCCCTTCTTCCTCGTGTTTAGCCCCATTCGTTTTCATACTGTAAGATGTTTGCCCCGTTAGTTTGTCGATTTTGAGACCTTTGCCCCATTTGTTTGTCAATATTTAGACCTTTGGTGCTATTTAGGTGTCGATTTTTCCCCTGGCGAACAATAGTGAGCCTGTAGTTTTGGTAGAACCGGCCGAACTACCGAAAAATGTACAAATTAATCTAGAAGGGTGATCTCATGGATGTTTTTTTTAAGTTTTATGAAGGTCTAGGGAGGATTTTTTTTTTTTTTTTTTTTTTTTTTTTTTTCAGTTTAATGGAGGTCTAGGTAGGAAACTAAACACATGATAAATATATGAAATAATCGACCAAAAAGTGAACCATCCCCCCTTAATAAAAAAGTGAGAAAATAGTCTCCAAAGTTTAGGGTGTGCTACGAAAAAGTTGTATTGCCTTAAAAATACATGAATATTCTGGTGGGCCATTATGAGAGAGAGAGAGAGAGAGAGAGAGAGAGAGAGAGAGAGAGAGAGAGAGAGAGAGGGTGGGGGAGAGAGAGAGAGAGCAAGAGAGAGAGAGAGAGAGGAAGGGAGGGAGGGAAAGTATGTGTGTGTGTGTGTGTCTGGGAGAGAGAGAGAGAGAGAGAGTAAAAATGGAAAGTAAACAATGAGTGAGTGAAGCAATTGAGCAAACCAAATTATGCAGATGGGAAGAGAGAGAGTGAGAGAGAGTGAGAGAGCAAGAGAGAGTATACGAAGGAGAAAGCGAATTTAACAAAACAAAAACTAATGGACGCACAAAACACAAAGAAGTTTAGAGGATATGGGCGTATTTATTTAGAGGATATGGGCGTATTTATTTGCTCAGTTATGGATCTTTTTATCCTTTTTTTAGTCTCCCTTTAGATTAATTAGTACTTTTTTCGATAGAAATATTTCCCGGCCAAAGGCCGGTTCTTCCAAAATTATTGGCTCACTTGCGTTCGCCAGGTAAAAAGATCTACACCTAAATAGCACGAAAGATCTTAATATTGACAAAGAAATGGGGCGAAAGGTGTTATAATCGCCAAACTAATGGGCCGAACGTCTTATAATCTCAAAACAAATGGGGTTTAAAACGAGGGAGAAAAGGGAGTAGAAAGACTACCCATAATCCCCTTAAGCGAGGCGGGGAGAATGGGGAAGAGGTCAGCAAATGAATAAAGGATCATTAGCAAGCGAAAGGCAAGAAAGAGAAGGAGTGATGAAGGGAGGAAGAAGGAGTGATGAAGGGAGGAAGAAGGAGTGATGAAGGGAGGAAGAAGGAGTGATGAAGGTAGGAAGAAGGAGTGATGAAGGGAGGAAGAAGGGTGATGAAGGGAGGAGGAAGAAGGAGAGTGGATGAAGGGAGGAGAAAGGTATAAGAAGGTTGATTTTTTAGTGCTTAAGGGAGGAAGAGGATAGTGATGAAGGGAGGAAGAAGGAGTGATGAAGGGAGGAAGAAGGAGTGATGAAGGGAGGAAGAAGGAGTGATGAAGGGAGGAAGAAGGAGTGATGAAGGGAGGAAGAAGGAGTGATAAAGCGAGGAAGAAGGAGTGATGAAGGGAGGAAGAAGAAGGAGAGTGATGAAGCGGGAAGAAGGAGTGATGGTTAATGAAGGGAGGAAGAAGGAGGATGAAGCTGATGGACAAAGAAGAAGGAGTGATGAAGGGAGGAAGAAGGAGTGATAAAGCGAGGAAGAAGGAGTGATGAAGGGAGGAAGAAGGAGTGATGAAGCGAGGAAGAAGGAGTGATGAAGGGAGGAAGAAGAGAAGGAGTGATAGTGATGAAGGGAGGAAAAGGCACGAAAGGCGTGTAAGCGAGGAAGAAGGAGTAGTGATGAAGGGAGGAAGACGGCGTGATGCGCGAGGAAGAAGGAGTGATGAAGGGCGAAGACGAGTGATGAAGGGAGGAAGAAGGAGTGATGAAGCGAGGAAGAAGGAGTGATGAAGGGAGGAAGAAGGAGTGATGAAGGGAGGAAGAAGGAGTGATGAAGCGAGGAAGAAGGAGTGATAAAGCGAGGAAGAAGGAGTGATAAAGCGAGGAAGAAGGAGTGATGAAGCGAGGAAGAAGGAGTGATGAAGGGAGGAAGAAGGAGTGATAAAGCGAGGAAGAAGGAGTGATGAAGGGAGGAAGAAGGAGTGATGAAGCGAGGAAGAAGGAGTGATGAAGGGAGGAAGAAGGAGTGATAAAGCGAGGAAGAAGGAGTGATGAAGGGAGGAAGAAGGAGTGATAAAGCGAGGAAGAAGGGTAATTGTATGATAACGAGTGATACAAAGAGTAAACAGAATTCACAAGTTAGACTATATACAGTATATTAATAGTTTCCTATATTTTGATTCAATATTCATTATATATATATATATATATATATATATATATATATATATATATATATATATATATTACATATTATACTGAATATATATATATATATACTGGTATTAATTATAACAGTATAATATCTTTGGTTTTTGTTTATGAAGGAGACAAAAAGCAAAGCTGCCTATGGCAAAGTTGGGACAGAATATTGAGTGGAAACTGTTGTCTTGTGTTGTTGGATGTGTTTTGCCTTGTGGTATGTGTGTTGTGGTGGTGCTGGAGGTGTGTGTGTGTGTGTGTGTTTGTGTGCGTTTTATTTTCTGTGGATTGTTGTACTGTGTTGTGTTTTGATTTGGATATATATATATATATATCCAAAACACAACACGGTACAACACACTGAATTGCATGCCGACTTATAGTCGGAGGGGGTGGTGGGTGGGAAGAGTCTGCTACGTTGCTAACCTTACCTTCCACTTTGTAGTAAAATATATGTTAGAATGCAATCCGGACTGTAAAGTAGGGATCGCAAGGTCTGTGGAATCTATGTAACTATGTAACTCTCTCAGGTCCTCAAAGATTGTATGGAGAGCGGATGGTGTGGAAAATTGTGTCTGTCACACACTGTACACTCACACATACACACACACACACAGCCCGTAGCCTAGTAGGTAGAGCTCTCGTCTCACACACGAGGGGTCGGGGGTTCAATCCCCGGCCGGGCGGAGACAAATTGGGCTTGTCTCCTTTCATGTGTTAGCCTCAGTTCACCTAGCTGTAAATAGGTACCTGGAATAAGTGGACGACGTTGTGACGTCCCATCTTGGGGTTGGCAAAAATGTACAAGGCGAGATGGGTATCATATGGTTCACCAATAAGCTGAATGGCTACCTAAGCTTCCCCTCCATTCGGGCGAAGACGGTACCCCGGTCTATAGGAGAATGGTACCATACAGATCCACCCTAAGCCTTCGGTTCCGATGTCGCCCAATTGGCTAAAAATACAGACTACCCCCCCCCACAACACATCCACAGCCATTCCAACGATACTAATAACACCTACATATATAGGCGGGAAATAACGAGCATGCTCACTCCCAGCATAACAACTAGAGTAAGTACAACTAGAGTAAGTACAACTAGAGTAAGTACAACTAGAGTAAGTACAACTAGAGTAAGTACAACTAGAGTAAGTACAACTAGAGTAAGTACAACTAGAGTAAGTACAACTAGAGTAAGTACAACTAGAGTAAGTACAACTAGAGTAAGTACAACTAGAGTAAGTACAACTAGAGTAAGTACAACTAGAGTAAGTACAACTAGAGTAAGTACAACTAGAGTAAGTACAACCTATTCTAATTGGTGAGATTTGCAACCTCGACTCAAATTCTACCTCCCAAACTAGCTACACTTTGAAGTTTGGCTAGTTAGCTAAAATAGGACTTCAGAGGCTATCAACCCTTCTGGATTATTAAGCCAGCACACTGTAAGTCAGGAAGAGCATCAGGACTGGAACCCCTTTTCGAGAACTCCAGTCCCTTGTCGTTTGGTGTTTGCCAGTTATACCTCGATACTGGTTCGGCTTCCCTAACCCGCATCATATCAGCTTAAGGGGGGTCACCGGCTTTTTTTTATCTTTCTCTTCTTTTCTCTCTTTCCCTCGCTTGTATCAATTCGGCCCCATTCAGCCAACTGTTTTATAAAAAGACGTTTATCCCCATCCATGTGTCGATGTCTTCCTGGCGAGCGATAGCGAGCCAGCATTGTATGGAGAAATCCGGCTTCGCCAGAAGCCAGTACAACTTTTGCTTGCTGTCATAACAAAAATAGATATATATGCTGGCTCGCTACCGCTCGCCAGGAAAATATTGACACCTGGATGGGGGTACGTCTTAAAACAGTAGGCTGAATGGGGCCAAATAGATACAAACCAAAGAGAGAGGGAGAGATAGAGAAACAAAAAGCGAGGTGGGCCCCCTTAATTCGCATTGTCTCGCATGCCACCTACATATTAACCCGTTCAGTACCGGTGACCTCCTTTTCATCAGATTCTGGACACTATTAGACGATTTTATTCAGCTTAGGAAGGATCTGTGCTGGCTCAAAGAATGCAATGAGATAGTCTGTAGCCTTTAAATTGTTAGAGATCATTCGTAAGCTGAATAAAAAAACATCTAATATTTGCCGAAAAAAAATGAAAAAAAATATTGAAATATTTATGGCAATAAACCCATCTAATGCAAGGATAGAAAGGTAAGTAATTCTCAATATACCCAATGATATTACACAGCTTATTCCATATCACATATATATATATATACTTTGATATACTGGTACAGTCGCGCTAATAAGTCATTACTCGGCACCAAGTATGTTTTGATCAAATTATTGGTATCAGCAATATCTAAGCTTCATTTCTTCATATCAAGTGAAGTATACACACATGTTCCTACACTTACCACCCCTATTCAACATCTGACAGACATTAATACAGCACAGAGCAAGCCAAACGTAATGATAGCTGGGAAATGACTTATTAGCGCGACCGTACAATACATTAACACAATCAATACTAACATATCCGTCAATTTTCTTTGGCAGTTAGTTTTACATTTATAAAATTATACTTCTTACTGAAAGTGGTCAATACTAGAATAGCTAGAATCAACGAGAGAGAGAGAGATACTTTTGCTGCTGTCAGAGAGGAGCAGAGAGAGAGATTATTATGTGAGAGAGAGAGAGAGAGTATAAAGATCGAGAGAGAGAGAGGGAGAGAGATGATGAGAGGGGAGAGAGAGAGAGGGAGAGAGGGGAGAGAGAGAGAACGAGAGAGAGAGAGAGAGAGAGAGAGAGAGAGAGAGAGAGAGAGAGAGAGAGAGAGAGAGAGAGAGAGAGAGAGAGAGAGAGAGAGAGCACATTAAGGTAGGAAGGTCCGTCTCACACTTGGCCGAAGTCCACCCAACAGTGATAGATGCTGCTACTCATTCTCTCTCTCTCTCTCTCGTTCTGTCTTCTGTCTAATTCTACCTCCAGTCCCTATCATTTAACTTGTCGTCTTTCTCAATCTACCTTCTGTCTCTCTCATTCTACCTTCTGCCTCTTCTACTTTCTGTCTCTCATTCTAACTTCTGTCTCTCACTCTTACTTCTGTGTCTCTCACTTTACCTCATTCTACCTTCCGTCTCTTTCATTCTACCTCCTGTCTCTCTCACTCTACCTCATTCTCCCTTTTATCTCTCACTTTACATCATGCTACCTTCTGTTTCTTATACTACCTCATTCCACCTTTTGTCTCTCTCTCTCTCTCTCTACTTCATTCTATCTGGTCTCTCATTCTACCTTCTGTCTCCCTTATGTACCACTCGACCTTTTCTTGTACATTATTTAACACTCTTCCTATTTCACCGGTCTATATGATCTGTGCCCCATGAATATTCTTTCCTCTCACTTAAACAGTAGGCCTACCATAGTGCGGTTGGGAGTATGAACATGATTAGATTAATATCCAGTATTCGAGAATGGATAATAAGTCGTAGGCGTGTGCATAAACCTTTAACCGTCCTGGTGGTGTAATGGTTAAGGTGGCAAAAATCTGTGTGTGATGACCCGGGTTCGAGTCCCGGTGGATCATATATACTTTAATTAATTTCATTAGGGGTCTTTGGTGTTGTGGTGAAATTAATAAAATATAGAATATTACTTAATTACACTGCACAGTACACATACGTATCCTAAATATACCACAGACAATTTAAATTATACCAAGCGGGAATGTAATATCTTATGAAACCCTTTCAGTCACAAGAAACAATACTTTTCTTCACACAGGTCACATAAAAGTGTATGAAAATAACTGAACAAAAAAATACTCGCCTAAAAATATATTAAATCGACTAACAAAACTACACACAGCATTTCCACCCCAGTCATAAAAGGTTATCCTAGATATTTCCTCTGGTGCAGGGAACGGGTGCAGGGGACGGGGGCAGGGGACGGGGGCAGGGGCAGGGAACGGGGGCCGGGGGGCGGGGACAGGGGATGGGGACAGGGGATGAGAACAGGGGATGGGGGCAGGGACATGGGCAGGGATGGGGGCAGGGGACGGGGCAGGGGACGGGGCAGGGGCAGGGGGACGGGGGCAGATGCGGGTAACGGGGGCAGGGGCAGGGAATGGGGGCAGGAACAGGGCAGGGGTGGCTGTGTTACGACCATGGGGTTGGGCTGCACCGTAATGGTTCAAGCTGTGTACCTTGTTCCAGGGCCACCTGGCACAACAGTCTTGGCTAAGGGAGCCCACCTCGCTTTTTTCTCTTTCTCTCCCTCTCTCTTTGGCTTGTATCCATTCGGCCCCATTCAGCCTACTGTTTTAAGACGTTTACCCCCATCCAGGTGTCAATGTTTTCCTGGCGAACGGTAGCGAGCCAGCATATATATATATATTTTTACAGCAAGCTAAATTAGTATATTTTTCGATAGAAAAATTTCTCCGGCGAAGCCGGATTTCTCCATACAATGCTGGCTCGCTATCGCTCGCCAGGAAGAAATCGACACCTGGATGGGGATAAACGTCTTAAAACAGTTGGCTTAATGGGGCCGAATGGATACAAGCCAGGGAAGGAGAGAAAAGGAGAGCAAGATAAAAAAAAAACAGGTGACCCCCCTAAAGGTCGCCATCTCAGTGAGTTACCGTTGAATGCTTCTATATCTCACGACACAATTACGATCAGCTTGTCCTACGATATCTGTACACGGCAGGATCTCCTTGTGTAGTGGATGTTCCTTGGAAAACCGGAGGCCAGGAATTAGGGAGCTGGTCCCAGGTGCTGTACTCCTGGATGCTCCATGGACACCTTTACAACCAGTGGAAGGTACCAAAGTACCAGTATTCCACAGTAGTTAACGTGTGGAATCTCGACGTTTGATGAAACTCTGGGTATAAATGACTTTTTGTTTTGCTCTATGTGGATAAGGGAGACAAAAGGCAGGACTGCCTGTGACGAGTGCCTCCCTCAGAGTTGAAAGAGTGACAGGGCCAAAATCAAGGAATGGTCGAGCTAAAATGCCTGAACACACAGAGTTTGAAGCAATTTAAATCGTAGGATGAGGGGAAGATGGATTCAGGGAAACAATTCCAGAGCTCAGCTGTTGAATAGAAGATTGATTGGGAATATAATTTCACTCTTGGATTGGAGAGTTGCACATAATAGGGATGGGATTGTGTTGCAAGACGGGTGCTACGTACCCTATGTAGAGGAGGTGGTATACACTGAGATAGCTCTGAGGAACACTGATTATTGTAATAGCGGTAGAATAGCGAGAGAGATGCAACATTGTGGCGAAGAGAGAGAGATTGCAAATAGTCAGTGATTGGGCATGAGTTAATGAGACAAAAGGCTTTCTTTTCTACTTTGTAAAGAAGTGTTGTGTGAGAGGATCCTCCCCACACATGAGAACAATACTCAATACATGGACGCACTGTGCCCCTGTACAGGTCAAGAAGCTGTGCAGGGGTAAAGAACCCCCAGAGGCGGTTGAGCACACCCAGCTTTTGGGAAGCTGTTTTAGCAAGGAAGGTAACATGGTCTTTTTAAGTGAGATCAGAAGAAAAAGAGACACCTAGAATACTGAGAGAAGATGAAGGGTTGATTTGTGTGACTGATGACATCCAGTTTAAAAGGTTTGGTCACATGCTGCAACGATCACAGTCATAATATTATGTCGTAGCACCGATGTAGGGTAGAGGGTTGGCTGGTGAATACTCACGTGAGTACAGGTGGACCTTTTAACCCTGTTCTCTAAATTGCCCCACGTGGCAGAGGAAACGGACAGGGAATGGAGAGGTTGGCAAGGAAGGTCATCTGTAGGCAGGCATGGGAGGGGGGGGGGGGGGGGGATATCAGGGCAAAGCAGAAAGTATAGAATCATCAGAGTAACATTGTGGAAGAGCTATGGTAGCCAGTGTTAGGTGTATCGTCTCTTATACTGATGGGGCTTCAATACATGAGACCAGAAAAGACAACAGACAATGTAATGCCCGGTAAGCATTCTAGTTTAGGGCAATCCTATTGTAGAAAAATACCACTATTGTTGTGGTTGGCCTTGTGCTGAGGGCACAGCCATAGCTTGTTAGGTCCTTGAAACCCTTTGGCAAATCAATGAAACATATTCGCTTTTCATATATTTTTCTAATCCTACTACCACAAACAGCATTGCGACAATTAGATCTCCTGCAGCTTGATTTCCTGTGCGCGCTCTCTCTCTCTCTCTCTCTCTCTCTCTCTCTCTGACCACTAGTTAACCCATTTTCCCCTCTCAATGTCCTGTCCTCCCCCTCCCTCCCTCCTCCTATTTTTTTTTTTAAAAGACCTCCGTCTACGTATTGTGAAAAATCTGTTATCCTCCGGCAAATTGTGGGGTTGAGTGAGTGAAGGGGGGGACAGTGAATGAAGGAGGATGCATGTTTTTCATAATACGTGTTGCTAGCCCCAAACGCGCGAGCAACTGTGGCTTTCAACCATCCGACACATCCCCTTTTATTAATGTGCATCACACATGTTACATACAAATAAGGTTTATGTTTTGTTTTACCCTACTGTGGAAAGACTACGGATACACCACTCCTGCCGGGGCCTCACGCAGTGGCATGACTCAGTCCTGTCGAACTGAGCTCATGACGCTGGTGGCATTGCCCCGGAGGATAGCCATCCCTAGTCTTTGCTTGAGCCAGAGGGTTTCCCGGGGTTCTCCTGAAACTTCTCTGATTTTACGGCCTATTTCATTCACCATCTTAAGGGTGGTGGGGCCGAAGACTCCTGAAGTTTCGAATGCCAGGGGCTCGAACTGATGAATTCTGGCGATGGCTTGATATTTTTCTCGCTTTTTATTTTCTGCTATCCGGGCGGCTTCACCTGCTTCGTCGGCGTTTCTGGCGGCATTGGTTGTGGAGAAAGTGTCAACACATGTGGCATCCCACACGAGGCACCGGCCATTCTTGTAAGAGAAAGTGGTCATCCCATCTGGCCGTTTGCCGTCTTCTCTGTGAAGTCCATGTGGTTCGAGGATTGATGCACAGTTAGCACTCTGCAGGGCCCGTTTTATGACATCATTTAGTGCAGAGTGTCTTGGCAGGCGGCCTGCGTTGTAATTACATGACAAGGCATGGTGACCTTGAGCATCCATCCTCCCATCACACTTGCAAGTGTGTGGGTGACAAACTGCCGCACCCACTCTGAGCGCGATGGCGACCCGGAGCGCTCCAGCATCCAAGTGAGTTCCAAGAGGTGGGATGGGGATGGCGTGTAACCACAAGCCACTCTCCGAACGGGCGGCTGCCTGGAGGCGTGCTTTTGCAACCTGGTCTGCATTGGTTAGGAGATTTTCTTGAGTTTTCTTCGCCGAGATGGTATCCCACGCTTTCTGCTTGCTCCTGGAGGTACCCTGAGGCCCCCCTGCTCCTGTACTTCCCTTCCAGGTGTTAATCGCTGCTGTTACGTCCCCATTAAGTGTCATTCCGGGTTTAGAATAAAGGATGGACAATACGAGGTCGTTGGTCGCGATGAGGGAAGAGATAAAGGCTGGGCAGGCAATATCCGAGGCTCTCCGTATGCCCAAGCCCCCGAGGCGGACAGGAAGGGTGGCTTGTGTCCAGGCCCGTTCTTTAAATTCCACGTTGGTGATGCTGGTCACTGCTTCTCGGATTATGCTGTCTAATTCTTGGAGGCCGCCATTGTTCATGCAAGTCATCGATGTGCGCAGGAGGTATTGGCCGCGTCAAATGTCTCCCTCCCTACCATTTATCTCCCTCCCTCCCCTCAGCCCTCTCATTTATCTCCCTCCCTACCTCCCCTCACCCTCTTCCCAAATTCCCTCGCTCCCACTCCCCCTTCTACCTCCCTCCCTCTCTCCCTTCAATCTCCCTTCCTCTTCTCTCACCATTTCCCTCCCAAGCTACCTCCCCTCAGTCTTTATCCTCCCTCCCTCCCACTCCCTCTGCTACCTCGCTCCCTCTCCCCTCAGTCTGTCCCCTCCTTCCTCCCTACTCCACCATCTACCTCCCTCATCCTTCCCTTCCACTACCCCCCGTCCCCCCTCCGTCCCTCTCCCCTTCTACGATCCCTCCTCCCTCCCTACTCCCTCATCTACTTCCCTTATCCTTCCCTCCCTCCCACTCCCTCACTCCCCTCCTTCCCATCAATCTCTTTAACTACCAGCAGCCTTCTTTTATCTCTGTCCTTCCTTTCTCCCCTCTTATCTTTATGTATTAACAAATAAATAAATACACAACTAGAAGAGAGATGTTAGTGTTTGTTTATATTGGTATTGGTGTGGCTGTGGGTATGTGGGTGCTACTTGTTTATCGAGTCAACCATATTATTGCTTTTGCTTAGCCACTAGTAGAAGGAAATTTAATTTATTGCAATAATAATTATTATAAAACCATTATAATAATAATAATAATAATAATAATAATAATAATAATACATAAGAACATAAGAACATAAGAAAATGGGAGTCTTCAAAAAGCCGATCGGCCCACACAAGGCAGATCCCTGTCACACCCAACCCCAATTACATAAGAACATAAGGTCATAAGATCGCGGGAAACTGCATATGGCCCTGCGGCCCACATGAGGCAGCTCCCATTCACACCCAGCCCATATCACCCATATGGGAATATAATACTAATAATAATAATAATAATAATAATAAATATAATAATACAAATAATAATTCAATAATAATAAATAATAATAATTATAATAATATTAGCATTATTATTATTATTATTATTATTATTATTATTATATATAATATTATACGTTATTGTCTTTGTTATTATCCTTATTACCATATATATTACTGCTAAAGATTATATTATTTAATATATTCCTCAAAAGATTAAAAATCTTTCAACATAAGACGAAATAAGAAAATGTTAAACCTAAAAAAAGTTAAGAACATAATATACGAAGAGAGCGAGAGAGAGAGAGAGAGAGAGAGAGAGAGAGAGAGAGAGAGAGAGAGAGAGAGAGAGAGAGAGAGAGAGAGCGAGAGCGAGAGAGAGAGAGAGAGAGCGAGAGAGAGAGAGAGAGAGAGAGAGAGAGAGAGTATCAGAGATAATTATTCTTATAATTAACCCTTTGAAGAATATGACGCATTTCGACAGTTTATTCTGGCTATCATTAGACGATTTCATACAGTTTATGAGAGATTTGTGGGAATTATAAGGGTAAAGACTATCTCAATTAACTCTCTGACTTCCATATACCCTTCCTAATCTGAATTAAATCGTCCAATAATACCCGGAAAACAGAAAACAAATGAAAAATATAACCTTCTTGAGAGTGTTAAGTTACAAGAACAGGAGCCAAATCAAGTATAAGGAGTGGATAACATTAAGGCTGGTTGTTTGGTCTATTAATTCAATTATTCATGTATTTTTTAGTTTCCTCGCTAGACCTCCATCAAGCTCAGAAAAACACCCCCAAGACACCCCTTCAAGATAAATGTGTACATTTTTCGGTAGAAAAATGTCCTGGTCAAAAGCCGGATCCTCTTAAAATGACAGGCTTGTTTTCGCTCGCCAGGAAAAAAATCGACACCTAAATGTCACGAGAGGTCTTAAAATTGACAACGAAATTCGGAGAAAGGTGTTAAAATCGCCAAACTAATGAACCGAACGTCCTAAAATCTCAAAACTAATGGGGCTAAGCATGAGGGAGAAGGGGTTCAAGAAAACCAAGCACTACCCCCTTAAAGGATGTGGCGGATATGAATATTGAGAAGGAAATGAAATAGGCCTACGTCGAAATGAAAAAAATAAATAAAAATAAAAAATAATAATTAATAAGGTAACATAGAAAATTACAATACAAAATAAAACTATGAACATACTGTATATATATGTATATAATTATATATATATACTGTACACACACACACACACAGGTATATGTACTGTACTTACCGTTTCTATAGATATATGGCTAATTGAAAATATATGAGAGATAGACGCGATCAATATAGATATGTATGAGACGAGAAGATAATAGTGTGAGAGAAGAGTGAGTGAGAGAGAGAGAGAGAGAAGACATTACAGAGCAGAGGAGGAGAGGTGGGATGAAGGCAGCTTTACCTTAATGAAATTACCCACACCAGGTGTTGACTCGCTACCTGGTGATTTGTTAATGAATCTTTACCTTGGGGAGGTGTGTGAGAGAGAGAGAGAGAGAGAGGGGTGGTAATATATGTTATCTCATATACCTTTCGGGACATTCCGAGGAAATACTCTCAGTGGAATGAAAGAGATTGTGTAATGTATTAAACTAATTGCAGAGTGTGCAAAGCACTATAAAAGTTCTTCTTGAAATATTTACAAATTTTAAGGGAAGTTTGTTCTAGGCAGAACAGTCTGAACAGATCATACATGTGATAATGATTCCGCACATACTAGTGCTGAACGTCTTTAATTTTAACTTCCAGTCCTGGTTGCGTGTTGTATTCTTCTTAAAAGTTAAAAAAAATCTTCAATTCATGTTGTCAAAGCCATTAAGTATGAGAGAGAGAAACTGTATGTGTTACATATAGTTTAATAGACACACATACCATTTGGTCCAATCAAGGTGATCCGACCATAAAAAACTATTCATTCCCATATACTAAGACAGTGGAAGAATAGGAAAGCAAAGCATATGGCGTATTATATTTTTGAATGGTTCAAGAAGATAATATTTGTCTTTCATTATCTTATTACTCTCTTAGAATTGCATTATTGTTACACACACTCACACACTCTTTCTCTATGACTGTCTCCCTCGCACACTCACTCTCTCTCTCTCTCGCTCTCTCTCTCCCATACTTAAGGGGGTCACCGGCTTTTTTTTTATCTCTCTCTCCTTTTCTCTCTTTCCCTGGTTTGTATCCATTCGGTCCCATTCAGCCAACTTTTTTAAGACGTTTATCCCAATCCAGGTGTCGATTTCTTCCTGGCGAGCGATAGCGAGCCAGTATTGTATGGAGAAATCCGGCTTCGCCGGAGAAATTTGTCTATCGAAATATGTACAATTTAGCTTGCTGTCAAAACAAAAAAATATATATGCTGGCTCCCTACCGCTCGCCAGGAAAATATTGACACCTGGATGGGGGTAAACGTCTTAAAACAGTAGGCTGAATGGGGCCGAATGGATATAAGCCAAAGAGAGAGAGAGAGAGGGAGAGAAAGAGAACAAAAGCGAGGTGGGCTCCCTTAATGGGTTTGGCAATGTGAATAATTATAGCACCAACGCACCTTGAATTTGGTCAGGCCACTCTCTCAATCTGAAGGGAGACTCGATACAGGCAACTTTGTTCTTTGTCCCCTTTTCTATCCTACTCTTTAACCCAAGATTTAGCCGATTTTCCCAGTCCTTCTTCCACTCAACAAGTATACTCTGGAACTCTCTACCTCAATCTGTTTTCCCTTATCATATAACTTTAGGGGAGATTTCCACTTAAGGGATTTTTTCTGGACCCCTTTCTCCCTCATGTTTAGCTTCATTGCTTTTGGGATTTTAAGACGTTCGCCTCATTAGTTTGATGATTTTAAGAACGTTTGCCCAATTTCTGTCAATTTTAGACCTTTCGTGTCGTTTAGGTGTCGATTTGTTTTCGCGAGCCTGTAATTTAAGAGGAACCAGCCTATGGCCGGAAAGTTTGTCTACTGAAATATGTACGAATTTATGGGGTCCAGGGAGTGTAATTTTAATTTTGATGGAGGTCTAGGGAACAAACTAAAAACCTCCCCTCTTCAAACCATCGTGTGTCTAGACATTATGACGTTAAGGGGAGATATCCACCTGGAGAATTTTTTTCTGGACCCCTTTCTCCCTCATGTTTAGCACCGTTGCTTTTCAGATTTTAAGATGTTCGCCCCATTAGTTTGACGATTTTAAGAACCCTCGCCCCATTTAAGTCAATTTTAAGACCATTCGTGCCATTTAGGTGTCGATTTTTTCCTGGCGAGCGATAGCGAGCCTGTAATTTAAGGGGAACCAGCCTACGGCCGGGACATTTTTTACCGAAAAATGTACACATTTATCTTGAAAGGAGGTTTAGGGGGAGTAATTTTAAGCTTGATGGAGGTCTAGGGAATCAACTAAAAACCTCCCCTTAATATACCTTGAATTTGGACCTGTCCCTCTTTCATTTTGAAGGGACACTCGATACAGGCAACTTTGCATGTTGTCCTCTTCTTGCACATAACAAAGTAAGACAACTATTCCCTTTAAGGGGAAGCCGGGGTCACCGGCTTTTTTTTTTTATCTTTCTCTCCTTTTCTCTCTTTCCCTGGCTTGTATCCATTCGGCCCTATTCAGCCAACTGTTTTAAGACGTTTATCTCCATCCAGGTGTCGATTTCTTCCTGGGACGCGATAGCGAGCCAGCATTGTATGGAGAAATCCGGCTTCGCCGGAGAAATTTTTCTATCGAAAAATGTACAAATTTAGCTTGCTGTCAAAACAAAAATATATATATGCTGGCTAGCTATCGCTCGCCAGGAAAATATTGACACCTGGATGGGGGTAAACGTTTTAAAACAGTAGGCTGAATGGGGCCGAATGGATACAAGCCAAAGCGAGAGGGAGAGAAAGAGAACAAAACCGAGGTGGGCTCCCTTAATATATGAGAACGCATTTCTACCCAATATTCTGGTTATCATTAATCAAACTATTCCCCTTAACCCATTTTACTACCACAGATCCTTCTTAAACTGCACAAAATTGTATATATATATATATAGCAAGAATAATATTAATACGACGTCGCAGTACCGAAGGGGTTAACTGTATAGCTCCCGTAAGTTCTTCTGAAACTGAAGAAAATCGTCTACTCATAGCCACAATATGTTGCTAGAAGGCGTCGTAATCCTCAAGGGGTTAAGCTTACTAAATAATACTAGAAAGTGAACATTTACCCCTTCTGTACCGGCGACGTATGTTAGATTTTATAATAGCAACATTTAGACGTTTGTATGCAGCTTGGAAAGGATCTGTGGTAGTTAAAAGGGTTGACTGAGATAGTTCGAAGTGTTATAATTGCTAAAGATCCTTCCTAAAGTGAATAAAATCGATTAGTAAGAGCCAGAATACACTCAAAATACGTCGCCAGGTATAGAAGAGGTTGAGGAGAGGTATTAAGGGTAGTATTCTTAAACAATTCTTTCCCTTCGGAGCGCTGTTAATGGACGAAATAAGCTGATAAATGACGCTATCTTCAGAAATGGGCATGCTAATCCGTGTATTCTCTGTAAACAACGCTCATTCTCACAATATTCGTTTGGTATCAGGCGCTGCGAAGGGAAATTAATTGTTTTAGAATACCACCCTAAATTTGCTCCCTAGTACTCCATCAAACTTAAAAGAAATTACCCCCAAGATAAATGTGTAAATTTTTCGGTAGAAAAATTTCCCGACTGAAGGCCGGTTCCTTCTAATGTACAGGTTAGCTATTGCTCGCAAGGAAAATTACGACACCTCATTGCACGAAAGGTCTTATAATTGACAAAGAAATGGGATGAAATATCTTAAAATCGCCAAACTACTGGGGCAAACATCTTGACATTTCAAAATTAATGGGAGGAGGGACAAAAAACTCCCCTAAATGAAAGAGACTGGAAAACACATATGGGAGGAGGAACGAAAAGTAAAAACATATGGGAGGAGGAACGAAAAGTAAAACATATGGGAGGAGGAACGAAAAGTAAAAACGTATGGGAGGAGGAACGACAAGTAAAACATATGGGAGGAGGAACGAAAAGTAAAAACGTATACAAATGAAAATAACGGGAATATAAACGAATAAACGACAAGATAAAGAAGAATAAAGGAATAAAACAATATATACAAAAAGTAGGATTGGAAGGAGAAATAGAAGTGGTAGAAGATGGGAGATAAGGGAAAGTGATATAAAGAGGGAATAAATAAAAAGTTAAGAAAGCAAACGGCAGGTAAATATAGTAAATAAGTAAATACAAAAATATAAAGTAAATATATAAATAAGGAATACAGTATATAAGTAAATAACAGTAAATGCAAAGTAAATAGATAACTAAGTAACTAAATAAGGAATAAAGTATATAAGTAAATAACAGTAAATGCAAAGTAAATAGATAAACTAAGTAACTAAATAAGGAATAAAGTATATAAGTAAATAACAGTAAATGCAAAGTAAATAGATAAACTAAGTAACTAAATCAGGAATAAAGTATATAAGTAAATAACAGTAAATGCAAAGTAAATAGATAAACTAAGTAACTAAATAAGGAATAAAGTATATAAGTAAATAACAGTAAATGCAAAGTAAATAGATAAACTAAGTAACTAAATAAGGAATAAAGTATATAAGTAAATAACAGTAAATGCAAAGTAAATAGATAATCTAAGTAACTAAATAAGTCAATGAGAGATAATATAATTAACCCAAATAAATATGTAAAGACGGAAATTGAGAAGGGAATATATGAAAGGCATAACGATAATTTAGAAAACATAATTATTCAATTTATAAAAAAGGTAAAAATGGTAAACAAAGGTAAAACAAGGTAAGAAGAGAAGAGGGGCAAAGAGAGACAGAACAAAGAGGATAAAGAAGAAAGATTATATAAAGAAGGAAGGAAGGAAGGAAGGAAGGAAGGAATAACAATGAAGACGAAAGCTAAACGGAAATTGGGAGCTGATGGAGGAAACACGAACAATCCTGAAAAAAGGTGTACAATATATGAAGTGAATACAACTTTACAGAGAGTAATACAGGAAGGCATAAACCAAGCAAAATAGGGAATAAGAGTAATGAGAGACGAAAGTAATAGGATCTGCCTCGTGTGGGCCAATTGGCTTTCTGCAAACTCCCATTTTCTTATGTTCTTATGTAATAAATAGGAAAAGTTAAACGTGGGGAATAATATAGATGGTAAGATGGACAAATGGACAGGGAAAATAGATTAGTTATTTAACAGCGGAATAAACACCATAAATAGTAAAAAGTAAATGTGATATTTGAAAAGTAAACGGGAACAAAACACAACCCGTTTATCATGTGAAAGCAAATATATCCCCGAGTACAGTCGCGCTAATAAGTCATGTCTCGGCACCAAGTATATTTTGTTCTATAATTGGTATCAGCAATATCTAATCTACAAACATGTTCCTATACTTACCCATTACACAGACATTAATACAGCACAGAGCAAGCCAAACGTAATGACAGCTGGGACATGACTTATTAGCGCCACCGTACAAACAATAATTCAATTTTTCTTATTTTAGGCTACCAAGAAATACCGGGTTAAGGGGAGATGGGTCGTTTTTCTAGATCCCCTTCTCCCTCATGTTTAGCCCCATTAGTTTTCAGATTTTAAGATATTTACCCCATTACTTTGTCGATTTTAAGACCTTTGGCCCAATTTCTTTGTCAATATTAAGACCTTTCGTGCTATTTAGGTGTCAATATTAAGAGTTTTCGTGTTATTTAGGTGTCACATTTTTCCTGGCAAGCGATAGCGAGGCTGTAATTTAAGAGGAACCGGCCTTCGGCCGGGACATGTTTCTATCGAAAAATGTAAAAACTTACCTTGAAAGAGGGTCTTGGATAAATGTTTTTTTTAAACTTTATGGAGGTCTAGGGAGGAAACTAAAAAAAATAATATAATATATATAAATGAGCAAAACAAAAGAAAAACGGCCCATCCCCCTTGAAGTGAAGGGCATACAATTGGTCAAGAAAAACAAATGACACTTTATTTTACTGGTGAAGTATTTGAGTGATAACACAAGCGGGTTTTATGGGGCGACGGGCGTATTTATTTCCTCGTGTATTAATTTATTTGTTTTCATAATGTTCTTAGTTTCCTCCCTAGACCCCCAACAAGCTTTACAGAAAAAAAAACAAAAAAAAAAACAAAAAAAAACACGACTCTCCTTCAAGCTGAATTGGTACATTTTTTATAGAAAAATTTCCAGGCTGAAGGCCGGTTTTTCTTAAATTACAGGCTCGCTATCGCTCCCCAGGAAAAACATCAACACCTAAATGACACAAAAAGTTTTAACATGGACAAAGAAATGGGGCGAAAAGTCTTAACATCGCCAAACTAAGGGACTGAATGTCATCAAATCTGAAAACTAATGGGGCTAAACATGAAAGACGTTTTGTTCGCTGTGTGCTGTATTAATGTCTGTCAGATGTTGCATGGGGTGTGTAAAGCTAGGAAAATGTTTGTATATCTCACTCGAAACAAATGAAGTAATGCTTAGACAGTGCTGATACCAATTATTGATTTGAAATATACTTGGCGCCGCGACATCACTCATTTGAAATATACTTGGCGCCGCGACATCACTCATTTAGCCAACTGTACAATAGTGAGAATGGTTGGGTGTAGTGGATCTGTCAGGTAGGGAGTATAGGGGAACTCACTCTCTCTCACTCTCTCTCTCTCTCTCTCTCTCTCATACCGCTACAATATATTTCACGTAATTGGGTGGTTACCGAAGACACAATATATAGGCAGGTTAAAAACACTATTTAAAATATTACCAATTATAGCCACAAGACTACGGGTCTGGATAATTACCACATACTGATATGAGTATGTATATGTATCTATGTAGATGGGTGTACTGTATATGCAATATGTGCATATGTATGAGTGCGCAAGTAGAATCTGTACACATAGGTATCTGATACTGTGTACACGTTTTTACATACAGGCATTGTGTGCGCATATACTGTACTTTATGCTAACCCACTTTATAATAATACGTAAGTGCCTTATACTATATATACAGTACATACATACATACATACTCTGCACAAGGTTATCTAAGTTTATACCTGTGTACCGACTAAATAACACTAGGTTAGTGTGATTTGTAAACAGAATATACCACTCTTTAGTGGATTTTTGTTTGTGTTATCATACAATTAAATGCCTCTTTATTACCTCTAAAATAAAGATAATGGAGGAAATCAAACAATATGATCGGCGCGCGTGGTAAGCCTAAATAGCTTAGAGGCTGATATTGATATTATGCAAGATGCTTTGCATATATTGTCTGTGTTTTCCCCAGATGAAGGTAAATTGTCATGAGCAGTGTTGTTTCAAGACTGAGTAGAGTGTGAAAGGAAAAACAGGAAAATGTGCTTGATTGAAGTCGCATTATTTTGGTCAGTTAATCACTTCTCCGGGCATAATGAGAACTATGGAGCATAACTTTAACTTGCTATATTTAAAAATAGTGACTAAAACAAGGGACCAGCCCTTATAATAATGAAACTGAATATGAAAGTCGCTCGTTCACCAGCCTGGTCCGTATCTTCATTATTTTTCATATAACGTATAGACCGGGTAGCTTCGTATGTTTTGAGTAAGTATTGATACATTAACTGGTTAGAGACCGAATTTACTGTGTGCTGAAAAGAAACTGACTATAGTTGTTGGACTTTTAGCTCTGCAAAAGCGGAATTTGAGAATATGAGATCATCGTGTGAGTGTCTGTTTATCTATCTGTCTGTCTTACAAGTAGCCTATCATTAGCTCTGTTGTTACTCGTTTTCCTTTGTGTTTCTAATTATTCCTTTGTAAGCAGAACTTCTAATAGATCTATACACTAAGCTAGAGAAAACTTCATTATGATGCCCGAATAGTAACGATCATTGTTGTATCACTAATGACCCTCTCACCCCATGAATATCTTTTACCTCCTCTTTTCTCCTTTTCACTTTATCTCTCACATATACATTCTCCATATCTCTCCTAATATTCTCGATCTACTCTCCTAATATTCCAAGTCCCTATTCTCTCCTCTCCTCTCTCCTCTCCCTCACATATACATTCTCTATCTCTCTCCTAATATTCTCGATCTACTCTCCTAATATTCCAAGTCCCTATTCTCTCCTCTCCTCTCTCCTCTCCCTCACATATACATTCTCTATCTCTCTCCTAATACTCTCGATCTACTCTCCTAATATTCCAAGTCCCTATTCTCTCCTCTCCTCTCTCCTCTCCCTCACATATACATTCTCTATCTCTCTCCTAATACTCTCGATCTACTCTCCTAATATTCCAAATCTATGTGTGTTAGTCCAGTGCCCTCCTATATTCCTGCAGCGTGGGGGTCCCTGAGATAGTGGGCTATATAATACGGGCTATATATACTGTATTGTATATATAGTTTGTGTGTTGGGAGGGGATTAAGGGGGAGTTGAGAGGGGCCGCTTGAATATGTATAACTTTACGCCAATATAAGCCTTGGATATTTTGTTATATTTTTGTTTTTTATGTTGGTTATACAGATATATATATATACACATACATACATACATACATACATACACACACACAACCCAACCCAACTCCAATACACACAAAACAAAATACCCCCCACCCCCTACCAAACACACACAACCCAACCCCAACCCACACAAAACAACCCCACATGCACACACTAAACCCCCACACCAACCCCCACACACATACACAAACACAGCCCAACCCCAACCCACACACAAAACAACCGCATGCACACACACGACACACACACACACACGAACCACTGACTCTCTCTCTCTCTCTCTCTCCCTCCCTCCCTCCCTCTCTCTCCAGCCTGAACTAAAACTTTTAAATCTTGCCGACCCTCTCCATGTCTCCACCAATCTTTTTCTTTTCCTTGCTTTGGTCAAGGTTGTTTTACAGTATTCGAAGTTTCTTTTGGTTGATTTTTCTGGCCCCCCCTTCTCCCTCATGTTTATCCCCATTCGTTTGGAAATTTTAAGACCTTTCGCCCTATTTCTTTGTTAATATTAAGACCTTTCGTGCAATTAGGTGTAAGTGTTTTCCCTGGTGAGCGATAGCGAGCCTGTAATATAGTAGTAACCGTCCTCCGGCCGGAACATTTTTCTGTCGAAAACTTTACAAATTTATCTTGGGGCTGTTTTTTTAAGCTTGAAGGAGGTCTAGGGAGGAAACTAAAAGATAATAATACACAAATATATATACAGTAAATAAAAATATATATACAGTAAATACAAATATATATACAGTAAATAAAAATTAAATAATAAAATAAATACGCCATCCCCCCTTAACTTATTGATCCAGTTTCGTCACCAAAGTTCTCCAGGTGGTCTAAAGGGTAGCGTCTTGACTTCCTGCCCAGGAGTCGGACGGTCGCGCCTTGCACGGGCGTCACAGCTTTTCCACTAAACCTGGTTGGTTGTTGTTTCCCTTGAGCAAGGGTTTGGCTAATGGTTTATGTTGGTTGTTACAGCGCTATTGGATCTCAAAGGAGAGACATTGGACTTAGTGTAGTATAACCAGGATCTGAGGTAGTAAAAAGGGTTAAGTGAGATCATTAGAGGCCTGTTAGGTGCTGGAGGCCCTTTTTAAGCTAAATAATATCATCTATTAGTCGCCAGAGTACAAATAAAAGGACGGCACCACCAGTATTGAATGGGTTAATAAAAGACCTGAAATTAATATAATTGTCCACTTTACTATACTCTATTTATTATAATTAGGCAAAAATACTAACCTCTCAAGTCTAAATCCTTATAACTAAAAACAGGACTAGAGTAATCGAGTCTGCTTTTCTATCATTTGGGAAGAGTCAACTAGTAAATAGGTGGGACAATTTGCAACCCGTTTTCTGAGGGTTATGGTCAAGAATGTTAGCCTAATTATATATACCGAAGAGGCAAATATTTTACCAGGCTCTTTAGCGATATTTGTTCAGTAACTTTCCAACTTTGCTTTCTTGCACTATTTCCTTCATACAGTTATCAAGATTAAGGTGGGGTTTCCACTTGAGGGACTTTTTTCTTGACCCCTTTCTCCCTCATGTCTAGCCCCATTGCTTTTGAGATTTTAAGACGTTCGCCCCCATTAGTTTGGCGATTTTAAGAACTTTCACCCAATTTATGTCACTTTTAAGACCTTTCGTCCCATTTAGGTGTCGATTTTTTCCTGGCGAGCGATAGCGAGCCGATTCGGCCGGGACATTTTTCTACCGAAAAATGTACAAATTTATCTTGAAAGGAGGTCAAGGGGGTGTAATTTCAAGCTTGATGGAAGTCTAGGAAACACACTAGAAACCTCCCCTTAATGTAAAATATATAGACCAGGACTTGGTTTCTAAATACTATCCTAATTTCTCGCCACATTCTACTCAACTTGTCCCATTACAGATCCCTTTAACAAAAAAAAAAAAAAAATAAAATTACAGTTTCTGAAAGTTTTTTTTTTCTCGGGTTCCTTTTGTTCAACCAGTCAAAGGGAATCATATTATGTTTCATATTCTTGTCACTCTTATGCTTTCTCTCATTTTTGCAGTGAGAGAGAGAGAGAGAGAGAGAGAGAGAGAGAGAGAGAGAGAGAGAGAGAGAGAGCGAGAGAGAGAGAGCGAGAGAGCGAGAGAGAGAGAGCGAGAGAGCGAGAGCGAGAGAGAGAGAGAGAGCGAGAGAGAGAGAGAGAGAGAGAGAGAGAGAGAGAGCGAGAGAGAGAGAGAGAGAGAGAGAGACTATTGTATATTATGCTCTTTCATTGTCACTGTATTGATGTTTTACGGTACCATGTTTCCTGCCTATGCAAATAAACTATATTTCACATACATCTCTCGTGTTTCCTACTCTCCAGCCAAGCACCCCGATTTAGCATTTAAGGGGAGACTGGCCGTTTGTTTGGTCTATTAATTAATTTATTCATATATTTTTTTTAGTTTCCTCCCTAGACCTCCATCAAACGTAGAAAAACTCCCCCTAGACCCCCTTCAAGATAAATTTGTACATTTTTCGGTAGAAAAATGTCCCGGCCGAAGGCCGATTCCTCTTAAAATTGCAGGCTCGCTATCGCTCGCCAGGAAAAAATCGACACCTAAATGGCACGAAAGGTCTAAAAATTGACAACGAAATGGGGCAAAAGGTGTTAAAATCGCCAAACTAATGGGCCGAACGTCTTATAATCTTAAAACTAGTGGGGCTAAACATGAGGGAGAAGGGGGGGTCCACAAAAACGGTCTGCCTCCCCTTAATGATATTGGCACTTCAGTTACATATGATGCAGACGATAATAAAGACGTCGGTAGGGCGATCATTATTTGTCTGTGTGTACGAAGGGGACAAAAGGCAGGCTGTCTGTAACGAGTGTCTCCCCCAAAGCCAAAAGAGTGACAAAGAGCCAAATTCAAGGGACGTTGGGGTCAAAATGCCTGGACACACAAAGTTTAAAGCAGTCAAATTAATAAGATGGAGAAATGATTGATTGAGGGAGGGCGTTCCAGAGTTCACTTGTTGGATAGAAGAAAGACTGAGAAAATTTGCTAATTCTTGGGTTGGAGAGCTGGACGAATAAGAGTGGGACTGTGTTGAAAGGCGGGTGCCTAGCACTCGCCGCGTGTCAGTATGCACTGACATAGCTCTGAAGACCACTGATTGTTGTAATAGCGATAGAGGAGTGAAAGAGATGCAACAATGTGGTGTGTATGTAGAAACATACATACATACATACATAACATTTTAAGACTGAGTGTTCCACACATAAGTGCAGTTTCAGTCTCTTGTCCTAATGGCGGCGTTCCAGGCAACCCTGTTAAGGGCTGCTTCACTTGTCAAGTTCTTGGATTTGAGATCGGCGCGTATAGTCCGATCCCAGGTCTTCCTCGGTCCACCCCTTGGTGCAGCTCCCTCCACAATCACAGACCTGCATTTTTCACCCAATTTTGTTCATCCATTCTCGCCACATGTCCATACCATCCCAGTCTACTTGTACGCATCACCTCGGTAATACTCTTTATACCTAAACGTCTCCTCAGCTCAACATTTGTTATTCTATCCTGTAGCCTGGCCCCACACATCCATCTCACCATTCTCATCTCATTACGCTCCATTCTGTTGACATCCTCTACTTTAACGGCCCATGTTTCTGAGGCATACGTCATTGCACTTCTAACACATGAGGCATACACCTTTCCCTTCAGGGGAGAGGCATTCTTTTCATGGTCAGGATTGGCATCAATTCTCTGAACTTCCCCCAGCCACACCTAATTCTAGCAACAGTGGCAGCCTCGGCCCCACCACCGGCAGAGATGGTATCTCCTAGGTAACAAAACTTGTTCACCAGCTCCAAAGACTCATTTCCAAAATTCACAGCCACAGGATCATCACTTAACACAAGCTCGCCTTTGCACAATACGCACTCATATTTCACTATTTCGGACTTATCCTTCGGCAGGGGCCCCTTTATTCTACTACAGCGCTTACTCCCATGGTGTACCCAACATCGACAGATGCTACATTGAATTGAGTTAACGCCCACTCCCTTTCCACACACTGCACATGGGTATGCACCGCTCTTTTCCACATTGCCTAGTCTCAAACTACAATGCATAACCTTGGTTTTGTTAATATTGACTCTTAAACCCTTGCTCGCCATGCCCTCTCTCCCACTCTCTGAATTTGGCCTCAGCATCCTGCATACTGTCAGCTATTAGGACTAAATCGTCTGCATAAAACAGTTCCAACGGGAGTCCGCCTCTAAAAACTCTAGACAGCGCCTCCAAGACCATAATAAAGAGGAGGGGGCTTAACACTGAACCCTGATGGACTCCAACACGGACTGCGAACTCATCACTCAGTACACCCTTCACCCTCACCGAACTTCGCGAATCCTCATACATCTTCATTATCACACGCACCAACCACTCTTCCACACCAAGTTTCCTCATAGCCCACTGTACAACATCTCTAGGTACCCTATCAAAGGCCTTCTCCAGGTCCACAAACACAAAGTAAAGATCCCTGCCTTTTAGTAAGTATCTTTCCTGTATCTGCCTGACTATGAAGATAGCATCGGTAGTAGTAACTAAACTAAAGGTTTATAAATACCCCTGATGGTAACAAAGGCTTTAAAGTATCCCTAATAGGCTCAACACAGCTAACTCAAACACAACTGCAGAGGTTGAAGTAACTCAACTAAAGGTTTATAAATACCCCTGATGGTAACAAAGGTTTTAAAGTACCCCCAATAGGCTCAACACAGCTAACTCAAAGACAACTGCAGAGGTTGAAGTAACTAAACTAAAGGTTTATAAATACCCCTGATGGTAACAAAGGTTTTAAAGTATCCCCAATAGGCTCAACACAGCTAACTCAAAGACAACTGCAGAGGTTGAAGTAACTAAACTAAGGGTTTATAAATACCCCTGATGGTAACAAAGACTTTAAAGTATCCCCAATAGGCTCAACACAGCTAACTCAAAGACAACTGCAGAGGTTAAAGTAACTAAACTAAAGGTTTCTAAATACCCCTGATGGTAACAAAGGTTTTAAAGTATCCCCAATAGGCTCAACACAACTAACTTAAAGACAACTGCAGAGGTTGACAACTTCAGTAGGCTCCTGACCTTTGACCAGTGAGGACGTACCCAGTGACCGCTCGTGACATACCTGTTTATCCCCTAGTGAGGTGAACATTCTTAGTGATGGCTTGTGTTGATGAGATTGTCACCTCTTCCCATGTTCTCCAGCTTTGTCTTGCTTTGCAAGAAAGGCTGGAGAATGTTGAGCTCGAGGTCCAATCTCTCAAGGACGAGAACTTAGCATTGAAGATGGCATTAGAGGAAAAGAAAAATGCCACTGATGTAGGAAACCCGGACTCTTCCTGGAAGGTGGCATCTTCAAGAGGAATGAAATTAGCCTTCCAGAAGCAGTATGTGACGGTTAAAAACAAGTATAGCGCCCTGGATGACGAGTGTGATGGCAGTGAAGGGGGAAAGGAGGAAGGAGATGACCCGTCTTACAGCGGGGCAGTGAGAGGGGAGGGGAGGAAATCTGCTGCTACTACTACTGCTACAGGCCGGCAACAGAAAACAGCTAAGTCTATTTTAATTGTAGGGGATTCAATGGTTAAATACCTTGGCAGGGCTACTAACACACATGTTGGTAAAGTTGTCTGTCTGCCTGGTGCCGGAGTCGAGAGGGTGGCAGAAAAGCTAGATGGTGTCATGGAAGCGAGTGGAGAGGACCCCATCATCTTCCTCAACGCAGGGAGCAACGACATTTGGAAATGCAGGACTGAGGAGTTGCTCTCCAAGTATCAGGAAATGTTGGAGAGGATCAAGGAAAAGGGTAGAGTTCCTGTGGTACACAGTATCCTGCCTAGAAGAGGGGTAAGGAAGGAATGGTCCTCCAGGGCTATTGGTGTAAATAGCCGGCTGGAGAAGTATTGCAAGGCAAATACTATTCCATTCCTGGATAACTGGTCCCTCTTTTATGGTAAGGATGAACTGTATGCCCAGGATGGAGTACATCTCTCTCGACTAGGAGTTTCGACCTTAGCCAGCTCACTCGACAAGTTTGTTGCGGGGTTTTGTTAATAAACCATAGGTGTGTAAGTAAAATAGAATCCCAGCCACATCAAATTGATAGTAATAACGAACATTCTGATAGCGTAGCTTTTCCGTCTAGGTCCAGTAGTTCAACAGGTAAAAATAAATTAGTTAAAAACAATAGAAAAATAGTTGCAAATACAAGTAATAGTTTGAGGGTTTATTATACAAATTGCAGGAGTTTATGTAACACAATGAACGAACTTAGAGCACTGGTTAGCAAAGAAAATATAGACATAATAGCGCTAACTGAAACATGGATTAATACAGAAACCAGGCATTTTTTAGCAGAGTTTGATATACCAGGATATAGTTTGTTTAAATATGACCGAACAAGTAGGAGGGGCGGCGGTATAGCAGTGTTTGTCAGGAGTTCATTAAAAAGCTGTACTAAATCAGGTATTAGAGTAAATAATGAAAATGAAAGTGTTTGGGTAGAAGTTAACGAAGGTAGTGAGACTTAAGTTATTGGAGTTATGTATAGACCGCCAAATATGAGTAGAAATGACGGAACATCATTATGGGAGGAAATTAAAATAGCATCAAGGCTTAGCAACGTGTGCATTATGGGGGATTTTAATTTCCCTAATATAGATTGGCAGCAACAAATAGGCGACTCTGATTCAAAGGAGTTTATTGAGGTAGTACAAGATAGTTTTTTATTTCAATTCATAGATACGCCGACTAGAGGTGATAATATTCTCGATTTAGTTTTCAGTAACAATGAACATATGATAAATAATGTAGAGATAGGGGACCACCTAGGAAATAGTGACCACAATTCTGTGTATTTTAATATACAATGGAAAGGTAATACCAGAGAGAATACAACATTAATACCTGACTTCAGAAAAGCCAATTATGGTGGGTTAAGAGAAGCCCTGTTAGCGGACCCTATGGTCAAAACATTAAGTCGATCCAGGTGTCCAAATGAGTGTACCCCTTCTCAGGCACCTGTCATCTTAAGTCAGGAAGAGACGTCAACCTTGGTAGATACATACGATAATTTTATCAAGTCAGTATTCAATGCGCAAAATAAATACATCCCCAAAAGAAAATTTAGATCAACACAGAACCAACCCAAATGGATGAATAATAGACTATTAGATCTAGGAAAAAAGAGAGGAATATATAGAAAAATTTAAAAAAGGCGAAATTCACCTACTTGCTTACTATCAGAATCTATCACGACAGGTAAAAAAGGATATTAGGAAAGAAAAAAGAAATTATGAAATTAAGGTTGCCAATGACTCAACAAATAATCCTAAAGCTTTTTACCAACTATATAAATCCAAGGTTAGAGATGTAATTGGTCCCCTTAAAACTTCGATAGGAGAAATGACAGAAAGTTATTTAGAAATGTGCAGTACATTAAATAGTCAGTTTCTCTCCGTTTTCACTAATACAAATTTGGCACAGTTTCCAGAAGTCCGTAAGGTATATAGCGATAGTATAGAAAATAGGTTAAGTACGGTTACTATAAGTATGATGTGCTTAAGGAAATTGACAGACTGAAACCTCATAATAATAATAATAATAATAATTCTTTATTCCAGACACATAAGATAGATACAGTATAAATACAGTACGACCTAATGGTCCATATCACATACACTTCTCGTCAGAGCACAGATAATAATTATACACAAAGATATATTAATAAAGACACAATAAAATAAAATATACAGTAGGCCTATTTACAGAATAGAGCACATATCACATTTTGTCACAATATAACACAGATAGGCTAACTAAGGCTATTGCTCAATGTTGGTTAACACCTATTGCACAGATCATTGCTCATAGTTCAATTAGACCTATATATTACATTACAGTACATACTATGTGTGCAGCAGCTTCTGCCAGTGAGATATAATACGGGATTCATAGATATGATCACTAGACCAAAGAGCTACAATCAGCGTGTTACTGGAGGAGACCAATGAACATCTTGAGTATATTATGATAGGATGTACACAGACCATTTATGGTGGCTCTCTTATACTTCCACCACAAATGGGTCGTGTACATAGAGGAACAATATGTCCGGAACAAAGTGACTTTAGTTTCCCAATTACACATGTGGAATTTTCTCAAGATGGTGTTACCACGTAAATATAGCTGTCTGCGCTGACGGCCGATATCTGCATCATCTGAGCAATCGTTTGAGATAATGTGTCCCAGGTATTTTATTTTGTTTACTTCTTGAATAATTTGATAATGTAGCTGTAAGTACAGGCAACGCGCAAGGCATCACTACAGCACTTGCGACGGGAAGGAGCTCGACGACAACCCCTATCGACAGGATCACAACGTCTCCACCCTCAGGTGATAAGGGGGAGGGTACTGTTCAAGGACAATGGTTTAGGGTACATTCCACCAAAGGTAAAACTCATCACATACCTGAGGGGGAACAGAGGCTGAATGGAGGTACCGGTACTGGTACCACAAACAATGTTAGGAATTCTATGGCTGTGCAAATTCAACCTAGGAACTTTATGCATCAGGGGATTAAGGGTAAAAATAAAAGTACGGGGATAAGTACAGTTAAAAAAGTGAAAAGATCACGCATAGCCAAAGTATTCGCGACAGGTTTTAAGCCAGGAGTGACGGCATCCGACTTGAAAGAATATCTCTCCAATAAACTCAGTCTTAGTATGGATGTTGAACCAATTATTCCCTGGTCTG
>CM064548.1:12503195-12596230 GCA_032716605.1 Paralithodes platypus | reverse complement strand
CTAGTGCATGTTCTTAAAATCTCAACATAAAGATCTAATTCACAATAGAAAGTTAACAAACACTTAATTAATATCATATCTCGGTAGTTTTTGTGTTTGGACCTAATATATTTCTTGTCTATCACATGTATTATTAACGGTCCGGGGCCATTCTTCACACATATTTTTGTTTTAGTAATTACAAACCCATATTTCAAAACAAAGGATTGTCTTGATTTGGGAAATCTATGGACAGTTAGATTTCAATTAGTTAAACACAGAAGAACAAGTAGAGGTTTTTGTAGTGAATATGTTATACAAATTAATTACTAGTAAAAATGAATAGGCCACTCGAATTTATGTTTTTAGGAGCAAGCATAAATTTACTGTACTGAAAAAATGACACGAGTGTTTTTCCCTCAACATTTATCCCTATTTGATTCAACGGGGTTTGAGAGAGAGAGAGAGAGAGAGAGAGAGAGAGAGAGAGAGAGAGAGAGAGAGAGAGAGAGAGAGAGGCGATCAGTATTTCTCGACCTTACGCTTAGACGTTTTTATTCAGTTTACGAAGGATCTACATCGATAATAAGGCTTCAGTACATCTAAACCAACCCTTTTAAGTACCACAGATCCTTCTTAAGCCGCATAATATCGTCAACATATAGCTATAAATATATATATAGCACACGTTGCTGATACTCAAAGGGTTAAGGGGAGGCAGTTGGTTTTTCGAGTCCTTTTCCCTCATGTTTAGCCCTATTAGTTATGAGATTTCAAAACATTCGCCCCATTAGTTTGGCGATTTTCAGACATTTTGCCCCATTTCTTTGCCAATATTTAGACCTTTCGTGCCATTTAGGTGTCGATTTTTTTCCTGGCGAGCGGTAGCGAGCCTGTATTTGAAAAGGAATCGGCCTTCGGCCGGGATATTTTTCTACCGAAAAATGTAAAATTTATATCGAACGGGGGTCTTGTGGGTGATTTTTTAAGCTTGATAGAGGTTTAGAGAGCAAACTAAACCCCTTCCTTAAATCATTGAGCCGAACCAGTAAATTATGCTGCACAATACCGTCTGAGCTCTCTTAATTACCCCTACCATAATAAGGCTCCGGATATCATAGTTTTAACCCTTTCAGTTTTTAATGACTTTTTCACTTAATGCCAGTTAACAGTTGGAAATGTTACCCCGCTTTGGATAGGCCTCTAGCAATAACAAAGGTAAACCAAATACAATTACCCCTTTAACTCTCACAGACCCTTCCTAAATGCTAACCCGCTTTGGATAGGCCTCTAGCAATAACAAAGGTAAACCAAATACAATTACCCCTTTAACTCTCACAGACCCTTCCTAAATGCTAACCCGCTTTGGATAGGCCTCTAGCAATAACAAAGGTATACAATTATAACTCTCACAGAAGGATAGCTATTAGATCAGGTAAGGTATAATATATCTGACTGGTGACAGGTAGGGTTCTGAGTTAACCCTTTGAGGATCAGTTTATTCTTGTTATTATTAGACGATTTTATTCAGCTCAGGAAAGATGTGTGGGAGCGAAAGAGTTAATTGAGATACTGTAGTATTAAGGGGAGATTTTCACATGAGGGATATTTTTCTTGACCCCTTTCTCCCTCATGTTTAGCCCCATTGCTTTTGAGATTATAAGACGTTCGCCCCATTACTTTGACAATTTAAAGAACGTTTGCCCCATTTCTGTCAATTTTAAGACCTTTCGTGCCTATTAGGTGTCGATTTTTTCCTGGCGAGCGATAGCGAGCCTGTAATTTAAGAGGAACCGGCCTTTGGCCGGGAAATTTTTCTACCGAAAAATGTACACATTTATCTTGAAAGGGGGCCAAGGGGGTGTAATTTTCAAGTGTGATGGAGATCTAGGGAACAAACTAAAAACCTCCCCTTAACTCCTTTGATTCTTAAGTATCCTTCCAAAATTGCACAACATCGTCTATTGATAGCCACAATATACCGTTAAAACGCGTCATAATCCTCAAGGAGTTAACCATTAGATCATTTAAGGTTTATTAGTTTTGACTCGTGATAGGTAAGGTTATGGAAAGCGCTAACATAGACCTTAATTACTGATAGCATAAGTGTGAATCAAGCATGTCATTTTATACTTGTTAACCCTTTCAAGCTCCAATACGCGTTTCTGTTTTGTTTTCTGGTAATTATTAGACGATTTTATGCAGATTATGAAAGGTATATGGAAGTCAGAGGGTTGATTGAGAGATTCTTTACCCTTTTAATACTCACAGATCCTTCCTAAGCTGCATAAAATCGTCTAATGATAGCCAAAATATACTGCTAAAACGCGTCAGAGCTTCAAAGGGTTAATAGCGGTAACAACAACGATATTTGCAGACCTGTAACAGTTATTTATGTATCCAACTGTACATACAAAGGCACCCATACACATACACACACACATACACATACACACACACATACACAGGTACACATACACATAAAACACACATCCAACTACGTATTAAGGTTAGATGATGATTACTCTGGGTGTGTGTATGATCTCTCTTAAAACACACACACACACACACACACACACACACATACACACACCTACGAAGGAAGGGTAGATTATGATGACTAATATGCGTGAAGGGTGTGTGCATAAGCTCTCTTTAAAAAAAAACACACACACACACACAAGCACGCACACACACACAAGCACACTCACACACAACTACGAAGGGAGGGTAGAAGATTATAATTTATGTGAGTAGAGGAAGCTTGTGTATCATATCTCTTTAAAAGTTAAAACACACACCCAGACACACACACACACGCACACTCACACAGCCCGTAGCCTAGTAGGTAGAGCTCTCGTCTCACACACGAGGGGTCGGGGGTTCAATCCCCGGCCGGGCGGAGACAAATTGGGCTTGTCTCCTTTCATGTGTTAGCCTCAGTTCACCTAGCTGTAAATAGGTACCTGGAATAAGTGGACGACGTTGTGACGTCCCATCTGGGGTTGGCAAAAATGGTACAAGGCGAGATGGGTATCATATGGTTCACCTAAGCTGATGGCTACCTAAGCCTTCGGGCGAGACGGTACCGTCTATAGTGAGAATGGTACCATACAGATCCACCCTAAGCCTTCGTTTCCAATGTCGCCAATTGGCTAAAATACAGACTACACACACATCCACAGCCATTCCAACAGTACATAAAACACTTAACATGCATTTCACGCAATACATTCCCAGTTAAGGAGGCGCGATAATAATGAGCTTAGCTCGCATTGCGTGGATTCCCCTTGACGAACAAGTAACTGAGTAACTGAGTAACACACACACACACACACAACTACGAAGGGAGGGTAGAAGATTATAATTTATGTGAGTAGAGGAAGCTTGTGTATCATATCTCTTTAAAAGTTAAAACACACACCCAGACACACACACACACGCACACTCACACACACACACACACACACAACTACGAAGGGAGGGTAGAAGATTATAATTTATGTGAGTAGAGGAAGCTTGTGTATCATATCTCTTTAAAAGTTAAAACACACACCCAGACACACACACACACACACACACTCACACACACACACACACACACACAACTACGAAGGGAGGGTAGAAGATTATAATTTATGTGAGTAGAGGAAGCTTGTGTATCATATCTCTTTAAAAGTTAAAACACACACCCAGACACACACACACACACACACACACACTTAGACACACCCACACACACACACATACACGCACAAAAACTCACAAACACAACCAACTACATAAGTGGAAGGTGGGGGAGGGGGGGGGGATACAATACTATTAATATGAGTGAAGGGGGTAGCTTGTATATCATCTCTCTTTAACACACAACGTACCCCACTATTATAGTTATTTACAGTCTTCGTCATCAGGAGTTTCATTTATACTATGGACTACTTTTTCGCGTGATTCGACTTATATTCTGTTTGTATTGTTGTGTATAATGTTAACCTCTCTCTCTCTCTCTCTCTCTCTCTCTCTCTCTTCCTCTATCTCTATATATATAATTATATTAATATATATTTATATATAATAATAATTTTCTATTATATATCTTATAATTTATAATATATATACTATATATATTATACTTATATTATTTATATAATTATATTAATATTTATTTTTATATATTCAATTATAGCATAGACTACAGTAGATCTGGACTGGACACGAAAATGTAACTTTGCAGTAAGGGACCCAAAATCGGAGAACGAACCCCCAAGCTCGAACCTCGAAACTGCGAAAATATCACATTTTCATGGTTTGGAGGTTCGAACTTGGGGGTTCGTTTTCAGATTTTGTGTCCCTTACTGCAAAGTTCCATTTTCGTGTCCAGTCCAGATCTACTGTAGTCTATGATATTATATATATATATATATGCAGTATATATCTTCTCTATCTATCTAATACACTCCCTCTCCCTCCCTCTCTCCACCCCTCCACTCCATCACTCCACCACTAATATCCTCCCGGTAGATAATCTGATGCCAAGACTGCGTAAATAATGACCCAAATAAGCTAACGCCTACCTTTTCCCGGGGCAATGTATCATCCCACCCATCATCTCCAATCGATCTTCACACACGAACGTTTGTTTTTGTAGACATTGTGTTCTCTTTTGATATGGTTGGTCATAACTTAGCAGATTGGTGTCAGTTATGTTTTATTATTTGTGTTTCTTGAACAAAAAGACCACAACACCCACACAACACCCCCACAGTCACATAACACACACACAACCCCAAGACACACACACACACACACACACACACCACACCCACCACACAACACCACACCACACCTACACATAAACCACACACCTACACATCTAACACATTACACCCCCACATACCACATTTGCAACGAAGTGTTCATGCCTGACAAATATTCTTGTTTTGTTCACCATATATTTAGTAAGTATGATGATAGTAAAGCCGCTGACATTGTCAACCTCGATTTCTAGAAAAGCCTCCGATAAAGTCCCCCATGAACATCTGGTGATAAAATAAATACCTTATGGCATTAAAGGATGCATGCTACGATGGATTAAGAATTGGCTTAGTGGGCCTAAGCAAAGAGTAGTTATAAATGGTAAAGCCACAAGTGGAGTGCCTCAGAGATCAGTGCTCGGACCTGTTCATTTCTTATTATATATCAATGACCTCCATGATGCCCTCTCTTGTACATTATTAACCCGTTCAGTACCGGTGTCATCCATTAATTATAACCTGGCAATGATTAGACGATTATATTCAGCTTAGAAAGGACCTCTAGCTTATAACCAGGCTTCAAGCTATCACAACCAACCCTTTTAATGACCACAGATTTGTCTTAAGCTGCATAATATCGTTTTAAGGGGGGTGACCTGTTTTTGTTCTGTCCTTTACTATCTTTCTCTGGCTTGTATCCATTTGGGCCCATTCAGCCTACTGTTTTAAGACGTTTATCCCCATCTGGGTGTCAATTTTTTACTGGTGAGCGGTAGCGAGCCAGCATATTTTTTATTTTTGCTTCGCAGCAGGCTAAATTTGTAAATTTTTCGATAGAAAAATTTCTCCGGCGAAGCCGGATTTCTTCATATAATGCTGGCTCGCTTTCGCTCGCCAGGAAAAAATTAACACCTAGATGGGGATAAACGTCTTAAAATAGTTGGCTGAATGGGGCCGAATGGATACAAGCCAGAGAAAGAGAGAAAAGGACAGAAATAACAAAAAGCAGGTCACCCCCTTAAGATTTTTCTATGTGTTTTTCTATTCATTCATAGTTAATTTAGTGAATGCCTATTTATATTTGCTTTATTGATGGTATGTATTTACATATAATATACTCACAGGTAATATTATCTTTATTTATGTAATGCTTGATTGTCAATTAAGACATTGTAAGCCACTTGTATTTCCTCTTAATATATGTTACAGCATTAAATAATTTACAATATGATTTAGTGCAACATTATTGTCTAATGAATTTACCACTTGCGAGTTTCAGGCTATAAGGAAGTTGGAGCCGTGAACATCGATATTAAACAGAAACGCAATCATAATGTACGTTTCTGATGGATAAATGGTACGTTGAATTGGGTTTTATGTATATATAAATGTACTACGACCGTATTTTAACTGTAAATTCTGTTAAATATCGATGTCTACAGCTCCAACTTCCTTATAGAACGAAACTCGCAGGTCGCCAATTCTGTGTGCATACAACAGTTATTGTACTTTGTTATAAACCAATACACTTATCATTATCAGATGAGATATAATATTAACCCCTTCTTTACCGACGACGTTTTTCAATTGTTTTATAGCTATATTTAGACGATTGTGTGCAGTTTAAGAAGGATCTGTGGTAGTAAAAAGGGTGAAGTGAGATAGTTCGAAGCCTGTTGATTGTTGGAGGCTCTTTTTAAACTGAATAAATAGCGTAACAGTAGCCAGAATAAAGTTGAAAAGACGTCGCCGGTACAGAAGGGGTTAAGGGGAGGTTTTTAGTTTGGTCCCTAGATATCCTGCAAGCTTAAGGTTACACCCCCTTGAGCCCCTTTCAAAATAAATTTGTACATTTTTCGGTAGAAAAATGTCCCGGCTGAAAGCCGGTTGCTCTTAAAGTACAGGCTCGCTATCGCTCGCCAGGATAAAATCGACACCTAAATGGCACGAAAGGTCTTAAAATTGATAAAAATGGGTTGAAAGTTCTTAAAATCGTAAAAATAATGGGGCGAACGTCTTAAAATTAGAAACACAATGGGGCTAAACATGAGGGAGAAAGGAGTCCAGAAAAAAATCCCTCAGTCTCCCCTTAATGCATCGAGATTTCACAAATGAATCTGTAAACAATATATGTATAAAAGGCTCCCGTGACCTTAAGCTGAGTATAATTCAATACAGATACTAATATTTTATAGGCCATTTGAGAAAGCTATTACAGGGGCAACTCAATTTGAAAGGTACAATATATGGCGCATTATATTTGAGAGAGTAGAGAGAGAGAGAGAGAGAGAGAGAGAGAGAGAGAGAAACAAAGGAAAACAAGCAACAACAGATATATTGGTCTTTACGACGCTGCGATTAACTAATCTACCTAGTCTATGTAGGGTAAAACAACACACAGCACAGTGTGGAGGAAGCTATTCGTCTGTGCATGCAGTTAAAATAAATCGAGGTGAACTAGCCACGACTACATTGTGCATAAGGTTCTTAAGCCGCTGTCACACGAGCGAGTTTCCGTCAATTTCCATGAGCAAGTTTTTTCTCGTTACAATTCGGGACTTTTTTGCACTGGTATCGGTAACTAGACTGAAAGTATATTATGTTAGGCAGATGAATTCTGATAAAGTGTCATTTTTGAAGCTGCCAGACCACAATTGCCCGTAAACATTGCTCGAAAAACGGCTCGTGTGACTCCGGCTTTAGTCAATGTTATCGTGGCCTATAAGAATCTAATATCATGTACTTCATTGCTAAAACTGTGTAGCCTGTTAGAAAATCATTATATAAGAAAGGCTAGATGAAAACAAACAAAAATAGATCACAACCTGTCATTTGAGCGCCCTCAACCCATTGTGTATCCCACGGCGACCTATTTTTGTCCCATTACTGCTATTTTTTTTTTGACTGGGCATAATCCTTAAATCCCCACATTTTCCCTGATCTTCATAGCCTTCCCCAGTATCAGGGGGCGTGTCTTAAGATCGACAAACTAACGGCACGAAAATCTTAAAACCTGAAAACTAGTATGTTAAACATGAGGGAGAAGGGCGTCCATAAAAAGCGAGTACCACCCCCTTAACCCTTTCACTACCGAGGATGTTTGTGGTTATATTTCAATAATATATAGACGATTGTGTGCAGTTTAAGAAGGATCTGAGGTAGCAAAATGGGTTAGGTGAGATAGTTCGAAGCCTGTTAGTTGCTGGAGGCCCATTGGAAACAGAATAACATCGTTTAATAGTAGCTAGGATAAATTAAAATGACGTCGGTACAGAAGGGGTTAAGGAATGAACTACCTTGTAATTTCATTGAGTGTTACATCGTCCAAACATTAACCCCTTCAAGCTCCAATACGCGTTTCTTTTCTATAGTCTGGCTAATAGTAGACGATTTTATTCAGATTAGGAAGGGTATACAGGGAAGTCAGAGGGTAGATTGAGACAGGCTTTACCTTTTTTAATACCCACAGATCCTTCCTTAGCTGCATAAAATCGTCAAGTGATAGCCAAAATAAACTGCTAAAACGCGCCAGAGCTTCAGAGGGTTAAATATCTCGCTCTTAGCAGTGTGGAGTCTCTTTCAGGCGGCACTGGTGGAAGTTCTTGAAGGTTGTAGAACAATTAGGTATTTATGTAAGATTAAATACGAGACTCCTGGGTTTCGTTCTTTACTTAGGGTGATAGGTTTGTGCAAGTAGCAATATACAATGTAGTATTATACAATGCTACGATTTTAGATTGTATATGCTAGCCTTTGTGTAGTGAATACATGAGATTCTATATATTTGTGAGATGTAATTATGAGTCCGAGGTGCGCGGGGCTCCTGGTGTTGCCCTTCTGTTTGTCTGGGTTGAGCTGGCTATACTGTCCCATAGTCAGACGGAGGACCTGTCAATTCCATTCATTTTTTAGGTAGGCGAGAAACTGTAAACCCTAACCTCTGTAACTCACAAACGACGAAAGTAATCAAGCTAATATTTCTACCATTTGGGAAGGGTCAGCAAGGGAATAGCTGTGGCAATTTACAGCCCATTTGCTCTAGCTGTTTTTGAGTTACAGAGGTTAGGATTCACAGTTTCTCGCCTAACTATAATTAATGGACTTTAGTTATAGGGTGCTAACGCTATGTCAAGTAAACAGCCTAGGTTATAGGCCAGGCCACAGGTGAACTATCACCATCACCACGGGTTGGTTAGTGGATAGTAATACGGATATTTATATTAGTAACCATGTATTTCAGTAGTTATATATATATATATATTTATATTTTATGCACAGTAAATATCAAGTTTTACACCGGGGACGATTTTTACAATGATTTTTATATATTTCTTTCTATTTTTTTTTTTTTTTAGCTTTGTTTTTTTATGAATCCCATTATAAATTGCAAAAATATCATTATCCATCAATCTTAAGGGGAGATTTCCACTTGAGGGACTTTTTTCTTGACCCTTTTCTCCCTTATGTCTAGCCCCATTGTTTTTGAGATGTTAAGACGTTCGCCCCATTAGTTTGGCGATTTTAAGAACCCTCGCCCCATTTCTGTCAATTTTAAGACCATTCGTGCCACTTAGGTGTCGATTTTTCCCTGGCGACAGATAGCGAGCCCGTAATTTAAGGGGAACCGGCTTTTTCTACCGAAAAATGTACAAATTTATCTTGAAAGGGGCTCTAGGGGGGAGTAATTTTAAGCTTGATGGAAGTCTAGGGAATCAACTAAAAACCTCCCCTTCCCCTGATACTGGGGAAGGCTATGAAGATCAGGGAAAATGTGGGGATTTAAGGATTATGCCCAGTCAAAAAAAAAAAAAACTAGCAGTAATGGGACAAAAATAGGTCGCCGTGGGATACACAATGGGTTGAGGGCGATTAAATGACAGGTTGTGATTTTTTTTCATCTAGCCTTTCTTATATAATGATTTTCTAATGGGCTACATATTTTTAGCAATAAAGTACATGATATTAGATTCTTATAGGCCACGATAACATTGACTAAAGCCGGAATCACACGAGCCGTTTTTCGAGCAATTTTTACGGGCAATTGTGGTCTGGCAGCTTCAAAAATGACACTTTATCAGAATTGATCCGCCTAACATAATATACTTTCAGTCTAGTTACCGATACCAGTGCAAAAAGTCCCGAATTATAACGAGAAAAAACTTGCTCATGGAAAATTGACGGATCGCTCGTGTGACAGCGGCTTAAGAACCTTATGCACAATGTAGTCGTGGCTAGTTCACCTCGATTAATTTTAACTGCATGCACAGACGAATAGCTTCCTTCACACTGTGCTGTGTGTTGTTTTACCCTACATAGACTAGGTAGATTAGTTACTCGCAGCGTTCGTAAAGACCAATATATCTGTTGTTGCTTGTTTTCCTTTGTTTTTCTCTCTCTCTCTCTCTCTCTCTTTCTCTACTCTCTCTCTTTCTCTACTCTCTCTCTCTTTCTCTACTCTCTCTCTTTCTCTACTCTCTCTCTTTCTCTACTCTCTCTCTCTTTCTCTACTCTCTCTCTCTCTCTCTCTTTCTCTACTCTCTCTCTCTTTCTCTACTCTCTCTCTCTTTCTCTACTCTCTCTTTCTCTCTACTCTCTCTCTCTCTACTCTCTCTTTCTCTCTACTCTCTCTTTCTCTCTCTCTCTCAAATATAATGCGCCATATATTGTACCTTTCAAATTGAGTTGCCCCTGTAATAGCTTTATCAAATGGCCTATAAAATATTAGTATCTGTATTGAATTTTACTCCGCTTAAGGTCACGGGAGCCTTTTATACATATTGTTTACAGATTCATTTGTGAAATCTCGATGCATTAATATTCTATCTCGTCTGATACTGATAAGCTGATTTGTGTTGCACTAAATCTTATTGTAAATTATTTAATGCTGTAACATATATTAAGAGGAAATACAAATGGTTTACAATGTCTTAATTGGAAATCAAACATTACATAAATAAAGATAATATTACCTGTGAGTATATTATATGTAAATACATACCATCAATAAAGTAAATATAAATAGGCATTCACTAAATTAACTATGAATTAATAGAAAAACACCTAGAAAAATCTTAAGGGGGGTGACCTGCTTTTTGTGATTTCTGTCCTTTTCTCTCTTTCTCTGGCTTGTATCCATTCGGCCCCATTCAGCCAACTATTTTAAGACGTTTATCCCCATCTAGGTGTTAATTTCTTCCTGGCGAGCGAAAGCGAGCCAGCATTATATGAAGAAATCCGGCTTCGTCGGAGACACTTTTCTATCGAAAGATTTGCAAATTTAGCCTGCTGTCAAACAAAAATAAAAAATATGCTGGCTCGCTACCGCTCACCAGTAAACAATTGACACCTGGATGGGGATAAACGTCTTAAAACAGTAGGCTGAATGGGGCCAAATGGATACAAGCCAGAGAAAGAGAGAAAAGGACAGACCAAAAACAGGTCACCCCCCTTAACATTAATCCTCATTTTGATGTAATAAGGTGTATATGACTGGTACTTAATGTGTCTGATTATTTGCATTATCCGTTATGAAACACTGCTCCAGGCATCTGTTTACGGTGGGTATCCTGTTTACGTTGGGTATCCTGTTTACGTTGGGTATCCTGTTTACGGTGGGTATCCTGTTTACGGTGGGTATCCTGTTTACGGTGGGTATCCTGTTTACGGTGGGTATCCTGTTTACGGTGGGTATCCTGTTTACGGTGGGTATCCCGTTTACGGTGGGTATCCTGTTTACGGTGGGTATCTTGTTTACGGTGGGTATCCTGTTTACGGTGGGTATCCCGTTTACGGTGGGTATCCCGTTTACGGTGGGTATCCCGTTTACGGTGGGTATCCCGTTTACGGTGGGTATCCTGTTTACGGTGGGTATCCTGTTTACGGTGGGGATCCTGTTTACGGTGGGTATCCTGTTTACGGTGGGTATCCTGTTTACGGTGGGTATCTTGTTTACGGTGGGTATCCTGTTTACGGTGGGTATCCTGTTTACGGTGGGTATCCCGTTTACGGTGGGTATCCTGTTTACGGTGGGTATCCTCTTTGATTACGGTGGGTATCCTCTTTGTTTACGGTGGGTATCCTGTTTACGGTGGGTATCCTGTTTACGGTGGGTATCCTGTTTACGGTGGGTATATTTCTTATTTCATTAGGTAAGCTGTTATATATTTTTGCTCCACGATACATTATGAGTGTTTGAGACTGAGAAGAAGTAACAAGTCTTAAATCAAACTTATTTCTTAATTGGTATATGTCATTAGGAGTGTTAAGGGAAGGTATTTAGTTTGTTCCCTTGACCTCTATCAACCTTAAAATTATACCCCCTTGAGTCCCTTTCAAGATAAATTTGTACATTTTTCGGTAGAAAAATGTCCCGGCCGAAGGCCGGTTCCTCTTAAATTACAGGCTCGCTATCGCTCGCCAGGATAAAATCGACACCTAAATGGCACGAAAGGTCTTAATATGGGGTGAAAGTTCTTAAAATCGCTAAACTAATGGGGCAAACATTTTATAATATCAAAAGCAATGGGGCTAAACATGAGGGAGAAAGGGGTCAAGAAAAAAATCCCTCAAGTGGAAATCTCCCCTTAATGAAATAAATGTTAATTACGGTACTAGTCTATGGTTGGAACATACTATTTGTAGAATGTCTCTTGGATAGTCGCTCAGTAGATGTTATTGCTATCTTTTGATTAAGGGGGAATGTGTTGTTCTTCTAGACCCCCCCATTCTCCTTCATGCTTAGCCCCAGTAGTTCTGAGATTATAAGACGTTGGCCCCATTAGGCTAGTTTGTCAATTTTAAGACCTTTCGCCCTATTTATCTGTCGATGTTAAGACCTTTCTTGCCATTTAGGTGTCGATTTCTTCCTGGCGAGCGATAGCGAGCCTGTATTTATTGGAGATATGTTTCTATAAAAAAAAAAAAAATTACAAATTGTTCTCGAAGGGGGATCTTGTGGTTGTTACATTAATTTAAGCTTGATGGAGGTCTAGGGAGGGAACTAAAAATGAATATTAAAGATATATATATATATAAATAAGCAAAGCAGTACGGCCATAGTAAGTGATCTAAAAGAGTCTCCCCCCCAGGCGGTGTTACAGAAGATGAGATTACAAGAAGTTAAGGAAGTAGTGAGTGAGTAATAAAGACGCCTTACTTTGGAAACTTGTCCTTAAGGGGGGTCACCGTTTTTTTTTTTATCTTTCTCTCCTTTTCTCTCTTTCCCTGGCTTGTACCCATTCGGCCCCATTCAGCCAACTGTTTTAAGACGTTTATCCCCATCCAGGTGTCGATTTCTTCCAGCATTGTATGGAGAAATCCGGCTTCGCCGTAGACATTTTTCTATCGAAAAATGTACAAATTTAGCTTGCTGTCAAAACAAATATATGTATATGCAGGCTCGCTACCATTCGCCAGGAAAATATTGACACCTGGCTGGGAGTAAATGTCTTAAAACAGGCTGCATGTGGCCGAATGGATAAAGGCCAAAGGGAGAGGGAGAAAAAGAGAAAAAAAGCGAGGTGGGCTCCCTTAAATAATATATGCCACATTGATTTTCAGTCTAATCCCGTACATATTTGATGTGTTGGTGGTCGTCTAAATATAATCCCGTACAGATTTGATGTGTTGGTGATCGTCTAAATATAATCCCGTACAGATTTGATGTGTTGGTGATCGTTTAAATATAATCCCGTACAGATTTGATGTGTTGGTGATCGTCTAAATATAATCCCGTACAGATTTGATGTGTTGGTGATCGTCTAAATATAATCCCGTACAGATTTGATGTGTTGGTGATCGTCTAAATATAATCCCGTACAGATTTGATGTGTTGGTGATCGTCTAAATATAATCCCGTACAGATTTGATGTGTTGGTGATCGTCTAAATATAATCCCGTACAGATTTGATGTGTTGGTGATCGTCTAAATATAATCCCGTACAGATTTGATGTGTTGGTGATCGTCTAAATATAATCCCGTACAGATTTGATGTGTTGGTGATCGTCTAAATAATCCCGTACAGATTTGATGTGTTGGTGATCGTCTAAATATAATCCCGTACAGATTTGATGTGTTGGTGGTCGTTTAAATATAATCCCGTACAGATTTGATGTGTTGGTGATCGTCTAAATATAATCCCGTACAGATTTGATGTGTTGGTGATCGTCTAAATATAATCCCGTACAGATTTGATGTGTTGGTGGTCGTTTAAATATAATCCCGTACATATTTGATGTGTTGGTGATCGTTTAAATATAATCCCGTACAGATTTGATGTGTTGGTGATCGTTTAAATATAGCTATAGAATAAATGTAAAAAGACGTCGCCGGTACGGTCGCGCTGATAAGTCATATCCCAGCTGTCATTACGTTTGGCTTGTTCTGTGCTGTATTAATGTCTGTCAGATGTTGAATAGGGTGGGTAAGTGTAGGATTACGTTTGTATATTTCACTCGATATGAAGAAATTAAGCTTAGATATTGCTGAGACCAATTATTGATCAAAACATACTTGGTGCCGAGACATCACTTATTAGCGCGACTGCACAGAGGGGGGTATATACAAGCGGTGTAAGAAATGGATGCATAATTTTTGTGTGCTTATATAATTAAGTAACACCCCGTTCTTAACATTAATCATCAATTACAAACCCCAATGTACTTTAATAAACTAATGAAAGCATAGGGTCCTCCCGGGATTTGAACTAGGGACACCACACCCAGAACATAAGCATCTAAACCATTACACCACCAACACAGTTTATATATTAAATGTTTAACCCTTTTTTTTTTCAATTACGTATTTTGTTAAGTTTAGCATCAACTTATTGCTACTTTAAAGATTGTTTAAGGGAACGTTATATTATCTATTTGTTTATTGCTACTTTAAAGATTATTTAAGGGAACGTTATATTATCTATTTGTTTATTTTAAATTATTACCAGTACATATATTTGTTTTTGTTTGCTCCCTAAACTTCTATCAAGCTTTTAAAAAATATCCCCAAGATCCCCCTTCGAGATAAGTTTGTAAATGTTTCAGTAGCAAAATGTCCCGGCCAAAGACCGGTTCCTCATAAATTACAGGCTCGCTATCGCTCGCCAGGAAAAAAATCGGCACCTAACTAGGACGGAAGGTCTTAAAATCGCCAAACTAATGGGGCGAACTCCTTAAAATGTCAAAACTTCCTCTTCCCTCCACTTCCCCCTCCCTCCCTCCTTCCCCTCTCCCTTCTTCTTCCCTCCCCCTCTCTCCTTTCTTCCCCTCTCCCTTCCTCTTCCCTCCTCTCTCCCTTCCTCTTCCCTCCACCTCTCCCTCCCTCCCTCCTTACTCTCGCCCCCCCCCCCTTCCACCTCCCCCTCCCTCTCCCTCCCTTCTCCCTCCCTCTTCCCTCCCCTCCCCCTCACTCCCTCCTTCCTCTCTCCCTTCCTCTTCCCTCCCCCTTTCCGTCCATACCTCAATTCATCCCTCCCTCCCTCCCTCCTTCCTCTCGCCCTCCCTCTCCATCCCTCCTTAATCTTCCCTCTCCCTTTCCGTCCATAGTTCAATTCATCCCTCCATCCCTCCCTCCCTCCCTTTGTCTTCCTTCCTTCCTGCAGCTGACCTCGGTAAATCACAATCTCCTTTACAAATATTTAATGTCTGTCAGCATATTAAAACCATGGATTTTATGAACCCTTTTTTTTTTCCTCGACGTTTTGTATCGCCCTATGTTTTTCAAATTATAATTTGCATGAGAAAACGTCAAAACAAAATGATAAACTTTTACAATAAACAATAAAAACGACAGTTAAAAGTAAGTATTTAGATATACCGTATATAATTAATGTAGACTGATACCGGTAGATAGATTATCAACCGCCTTTACTTTTAACATCTTGCAAGTTATAAATTATATATATATTTTTTTTCTATGTGATTGAGGGAGGCAAAAGGCATAACTGCCTATAGCGAGTGCCTCCCCCATAGTTGAAAGAATGACAGGGCCAAAATCAAGGGACGTTCGAGCCAAAATGCCTGGACACACGGAGTTTGAAGCAATTTAAGTCATAGGAAGAGGGAAAGACTGATTCTGGGAGAGAGTTCCAGAGCTCAGCTGTTGAGTAGAAGAAAGTTTGAGAGTAACGTTTCACTCTTGGGTTGGAGAGTTGCACAGAGTAGGGGTGGGATTGAGTTGCAAGACGGGTACCACGTGCCCTACGTAAAGGAGGTGGTATGCACTGGGATAGCTCTGAAGAACACTGATTATTATAGTAGCGATAGAATAGCGAGAGAGATGCAACATTGCGGCGGAGAGAGAGAGATTGCAGAGAGTTGGTGAGTGGACGGGAGTTAATGATACGAAAGGCCTTCCTTTCAACTTTGTCTAGGAGAGCGGTGTGAGAGGAACCTCCCCACACATGTGAACAATACTCAATACAAGGGTGCACTATGCCCCTGTACAGAGCAAGAAGCTGTGCAGGGGAAACGAACCCCCTAAGGCGGTTGAGCATACCCAGCTTCTGGGAGGCTGCCTTAGCAAGACTGGTAATATGGTCCTTCCAAATGAGAGCAGAAGAAAAAGAGACACCAAGAATATTGAGAACAGATAAAGGGTTGATTTTTGTATTGTTGAAGAATCAGGGATAGTCCGCTGGGAGATCCTGATGGGTAGATAGATGGAGAAATTGGGCTTTGGAAGCATTAAAGTTAACTACTAGGTTTTCTCTGCCCCAATTGGAAATAGTATTTAGATCAGAATTTAAGAGTTCTATGGCTTCATTACGTTTGTCGTTGAGGGATTGCTGGCTGGGGCGTTCTGAAAAAGTAATGGAGTAGTGTAAGGTCGAGTCGTCTGCGTATGAATGGATGGGAATTAAGGTACAGTTAAGGAGATCATTTTTACAAATTAGAAAGAGAATAGGAGATAGGACAGAGCCCTGAGGAACACCGGAGTTTATAGGGTGAGGAAGTGAACAATGGCCGTCCCCAACCGCGGCTATGGAACGGCCGGAAAGGAAATTAGAGACAAAGGTACAGATGGAGGGATAGAAACTGAAGGAGGGTAGTTTAGAAATTAAAGATTTATGCCAGACTCTATCGAAGGCTTTCGATATGTCTAGTGCAATAGAAAAAGTCTCACCGAAGTCCCGAAAGGAGGATGACCAAGAGTTAGTAAGATATGAAAGAAGATCACCAGTAGAGCGACCCTTAAGGAAGCCATACTGGCGATCTGAGAGCAGATTATGAGAAGAGAAATGCTTAAGAAATTTGGAAGCAAGAATAGTTTAAAAAACTTTAGAAAAGACAAGAGATGAGAGCAATTGGACGATAGTTGGAGGGTTGAGAGCGGTCACCCTTCTTTGGGACAGGTTGAATGTGAGCAAACTTCCAGCATGAAGGGAAGACGTTAGAGGATAGACAGAGACGAAAGAGTTTGCCTAGGCAGGGAGTCAGGACGGAAGCACAGTTTTTGAGAACATATATATATATATATTATCTCGATTTTCTTTCCTCCATTGCCGCAATAGCTACATGGCGCTAGTTCAAAGGAAAAAAACGAAAACAAATGTACCCCTTTCAAGACTTTCCTCCTCCTGTATGGCTAGACCTCTCCTATACCAAGCTTCATTCATGCCTTCCTACCATCTCCTCCTAGTTCTGCCCTTGTCTCTCTTCCTCTCAGGTATGTATAGTCGCCTGCACAAGTAGATGGTACATTACTATATGATAAACTTGAGGTAGTGAGCAAGGAATGAGGGGAAAAACAATGACTTTGATATGTGATTTAAGGGGAGATTTGTATTTATTTGTTAATTTATTTATATTTATTTTTATTTATTTTTATTTTCTTTAGTTTCCTCCCAAGACCTCCATCAAGCTTAATCAAAATACCTCCAAACCTCCCTTCGATAAATGTATACATTTTTCGGTAGAAAACATGTCCTGGCCAAAGGTCAATTTCGCCAAAATTACAGACTCGCTATCGATCGCCAGGAAAAAAAAGACACCTAAATGTCACAATAGGTCTTAAAATAGCCAAACTAATGGAGCGAACGTCTTAAGATCTCAATATTAATGGGGTTAACATGAAGGGGAAGGTGGGTCCATAAAACCAAAGCTCCCCTTGTGGAATTGCTTCAAAATATTTCGTCAGCTTGTCAGAATTGTTCAATAAAAAAGTGCACCATCTTTAATTGCAGGCGATTGTACTGTACACCCCTATTTCATGTTCTATACCCACCCTCCCTCCCCTCTCCCTCTCTCTTCCCCTCTCCCTCCCTCTCTCCTTCCTCTTCTCTCCCCTCTCCCTCCCTCCCTCCCACCTTCCCCTCTCATCCCTACCCTCTTTCTAACTCAAATGGGCTAGAGCAAATAGGCTGTATATTTTAACACATGTATCTTGCTCTCCTCTTTCAAATTTATAGAAACTTGATTGCTCTTCATCTTCTTTACATCCCTAATCTCTCTCCAACTCAAATGGGCTAGAGCAAATGGGCTGTATAATTTAACACCTGTATCCTGATCTCCTTTCAAAATTTTAGAAACTCGATTGCTCTCAGTTTATTTTTACATCCCTAACCTCTGTCCAACTCAAATGGGCTAGAGCAAATGGGCTGTAAATTTGAGCACCCGTATCCTGATCTCCTCTTTCAAAATTATAGAAACTCGATTGCTCTCAGTCTTTATTAGTTATCAGATGGTAGAGGGGTCAGGATTTCTGTGGATTTCACTGGCGTTGGTTAGAGTCAAGTTAACTTTCGATGTACCTTATACTGTATACAATTCAGGATATACAAATAGTAAGGATATGGTATATACAACCATGGAGTATATTATTGGTGATTTACCTTTGTTTTCCTTACATTAGATGGGTTTATTACTACCAATATACCTGTATAAAGGTAGATTATTTAGTTAGCCTATTTATACCCTTATGGCGCAAATGTAAATATATTCAAACCAATCCCAGGCGATTCGTATTAATTTGGGGAAGAATATGTCGGAGTTGGAAGGTTAATAGATCTATTACCCTCAATTATAGCCTTAACTCTTTGATTCATACACATCGATCTTTACACCCAGAAGTTAGGTGTGCTCAACCGTCTCCGTGGTTTCTTTACCCCCACACAGCTTCTTGCTTTGTACAATCGGGAGTATTAAGTGTTGTCATAGATTCCAGTGGTTTTCGCTCAACAAGTGTTATTGGTATCTTTATAGTTACTGGGAAAAGTGCTTATCCCTCAGAGTATTAGTCAGTGTCCGAAACTTTGTGAAATATCTGACAACACTTATTAACCTCGACTGTACAGGGGTACTGTGCACCCATGTATCGAGTTACTGTTCGTATGTGTGATGGGGTTCCACCCATACCGAACTTTTCGAAAGAGTAGAGTCAAATGCATATATTTTCATAAACTCTTACTAATTCTCTAGAATCTCTCTCTACATGCCGCAATGTTGCATCTCTCTCGCTCTCTCTCTCTCCTACCGCTATTATATAATCAGTACTTTCCAGTCTCTCTTCAATGCTCCGTGTGGCCAGTCAATTTAATTCCAGCGTACCTTGAATCTGGCTTCGTCACTCTTTTAATGTGTGTGTGTCTGTGTGTTGGGGGGGGGGGGGGGCACTCTTTATAGGCAGCCTTCCCTTTTGTCTTCTTATTACACATAGAAAAGCCACAAATAGTTTCCAGTGTACCTATTCCACATATGCTCTCTCTCTCTCTCTAATATATCCTACTTCTTCTTCCTACGCCTTATTCTCGTATTTATTTCTTTAGCCAATCATCATACTTTGCCTATTGTTATTTTGTATTTAATTTCGAGCATTTCAAGTGTTAGAGTTTAAAATCCATGTATCAATTCCACTGAGAATTGTTGGCCCTGCGCCACACAGCTGCTTTGTTGCTCTGGCCAACTTTAAAAAAAAAAAAAAAAAAAAAAAAATCCAGATACATAAACGTTTCATGCAAATTCCTACTCCTATTCAAATATTCTTCACATTTGTTAGTATGTAAATGTTTCTCCAAGCTAATCTACAGTATAGAATATAATATCATTAATGTGTTCCCATTCGTAAACTTTCCTGTCCACCCAACATAATAATGTTCTTTGCGTATGCAATATTCTGTATACTGTGTATATACCAGTAATATATTATTCATTATTTAAGTGTTACTCCGTCCACATTGTGCCCCAAGATAGGAATGAATACTCCGTCACTCTGATTGTTGTGCAAATAATCAGACGCAGCTGCAGGGGGGATGATGTAATAATCAGACGCAGCTGCAGGGGGGGATGATGTAATAATCAGACGCAGCTGCAGGGGGGATGTAATAATCAGACACAGCTGCAGGGGGGATGATGTAATAATCAGACACAGCTGCAGGGGGGATGATGTAATAATCAGACGCAGCTGCAGGGGGGATGATGTAATAATCAGACGCAGCTGCAGGGGGGATGATGTAATAATCAGACGCAGCTGCAGGGGGGATGATGTAATAATCAGACGCAGCTGCAAGGGGAATGGTGTAATAATCAGACGCAGCTGCAGGGGGGATGATGTAATAATCAGACACAGCTGCAGGGGGGATGATGTAATAATCAGATGCAGCTGCAGGGGAGATGATGTAATAATCAGACGCAGCTGCAGGGGGGGATGATGTAATAATCAGACGCAGCTGCAGGGGGGATGATGTAATAATCAGACACAGCTGCAGGGGGGATGATGTAATAATCAGACGCAGCTGCAGGGGGGGATGATGTAATAATCAGACACAGCTGCAGGGGGGATGATGTAATAATCAGACGCAGCTGCAGGGGGGATGATGTAATAATCAGACGCAGCTGCAGGGGGGATGATGTAATAATCAGACGCAGCTGCAGGGGGGATGATGTAATAATCAGACGCAGCTGCAGGGGGGATGATGTAATAATCAGACGCAGCTGCAGGGGGATGATGTAATAATCAGACACAGCTGCAGGGGGGATGATGTAATAATCAGACGCAGCTGCAGGGGGGGATGATGTAATAATCAGACGCAGCTGCAGGGGAGATGATGTAATAATCAGACGCAGCTGCAGGGGGGATGATGTAATAATCAGACACAGCTGCAGGGGGGATGATGTAATAATCAGACGCAGCTGCAGGGGGGATGATGTAATAATCAGACGCAGCTGCAGGGGGGATGATGTAATAATCAGACGCAGCTGCAGGGGGGATGATGTAATAATCAGACACAGCTGCAGGGGGGATGATGTAATAATCAGACGCAGCTGCAGGGGGGGATGATGTAATAATCAGACACAGCTGCAGGGGGGATGATGTAATAATCAGACGCAGCTGCAGGGGAGATGATGTAATAATCAGACGCAGCTGCAGGGGGGATGATGTAATTCTTTATTGTATTTTGACTATCAGGATACCAGTCCAGTTAAGGGGAGGTTTCTAGTTTGTTTCCTACTCCTCCAGCAATCTTAAAATTTCACCCCCTTGACCCCCTTTCAAGATAAATTTGTACATTTTTCGGTAGAAAAATGTCCCGGCCGAAGGCCGATTACTCTTAAATTACAGGCTCGCTATCGCTCGCCAGGATAACATCGACACCTAAATGGCACGAAAGGTCTTAAAATTGACAGAATGGGGCGGAAATTCTTAAAAATCACCAAACTAATGAGGCAAACGTCTTAAAATCTCATAAGCAATGGGGCTAGACATGAGGGAGAAAGGGGTCAAGAAAAAAGTCCCTCAAGTGGAAATCCCCCCTTAAGTGGAGATATTTGTTTATTTGTTTATTAAGTGGAGATATTTGTTTATTTGTTTATTAAGTGGAGATATTTGTTTATTTGTTTATTTATGTATTAGTATTTATGCATTTATTTGTGTGTCCTCCATATAGGCCTACATCAAGCCTAATATATACTCACAAGACCTATTTGAGATAAATGGGTGCATATTTCGGTAGGAAAATGCCACAGCCAAAGACCGAATCCTCCTAGATGTACTGTACATACATACATACAAACAACATACATACATACAAACAAACAACATACATACATACATACATACATACAAACAAACAACATACATACATACAACAAACAACATACATACATACAAACAAACAACATACATACATACATACAAACAAACAACATACATACATACAAACAAACAACATACATACATACATACAAACAAACAACATACATACATACATACAAACAACATACATACATACAAACAAACAACATACATACATACAAACAAACAACATACATACATACAAACAAACAACATACATACATACAAACAAACAACATACATACATACACACGTAACAACATACATACATACACACGTAACAACATACATACATACACACGTAACAACATACATACATACACACAAACAACATACATACATACAAACAAACAACATACATACATACAAACAAACAACATACATACATACAAACAAACAACATACATACATACAAACAAACAACATACATACATACAAACAAACAACATACATACATACAAACAAACAAACAACATACATACATACAAACAGACAACATACATACATACAAACAAACAACATACATACATTTCCAAAAAGATCAAGGAAATTGATTTATTCCCGAATCTGTAATTAATAATTAAATATAAGTAGTATTCGGCTTATAATTTCCGGGCTACTTTTATATGAGCCATCCCTGAAATGTCTGATTAAATATGCCTCTGTGGTTCTGCCAGGGAAATGATTTTGTCGGTGTTCAAATTTAACAGGAACCTTGGGAGTATTTCCAAATATATTTATGGGGGTAGTATTTGTTTTGTTGGTGTACCGGTATATATTTATTTATTATTATATATATTATATTTATATTGTCCTCCCTAGACCTTCATCAAGCTTAAAAAACACCCCTAGACCCCCTTTCAAGATAAATTTGTACATTTTTCAGTAGAAAAATGTCCCGGCCGAAGGCCGATTCCTTCTAAAAATACAGGCTCGCTATTGCTCGCCAGGAAAAAATAGACACCTAAATGGCACGAAAGGTCTCAATATTGACAAAGAAATAACTTGAAAGATCTCAAAATCGCCAAACTAACGGAATGAACGTCATAAAATCTCAAAACTAATATGCTAAACATAAGGGAGAAGGGGGTCCAGAAAAGCGACTACCTCCCTATTAATAATTTCAGACCAGCGTTTGTTTGACCGGTAACACGCTCGCCAAAACTTCAGATTTGTTTTTCATATTTTCATGTTAGCTCATGCAAAAATATGTCGAACTGAAGACTACTTTTATTTCATTAATAAATACAGATTCTGTCATAAATATGTTTACTTGATCTTTTGAGAATAACACAATATTCTAACTAGCTATAAACTATCAATTATATGAAATTGCTTGGCTTGAAAACATGTGTGTACTTACTAAAACAAAAGTCCTTGATTAAATTGGCACGGTTTGTCCTTCTCACGGGAGGCAGCTCCGCTTGGGGGCGTTTTGTGTATGGCCACCCTCATAGAAGGGAGTAAGGCGTTCGGCAATATATAGATAGATAGACTACGTACAAAGTTTGCGTCTGAACTTCGGCTTGGGTTTCTCAGGGCTGGTCACCGCATACCCTGTACAGGAAAGTATGGGGGTACACTCAAAAGTAAAAGGTATATGGGATAATTGGGTATATTAACCCTCTCCGACATATGACGCGATTTTGAGCCTATTGGGGATACTTTAAAGCCTCTGTTACCATCAGGGGTATTTAGAAACCTTTAGTTTAGTTACTTCAACCTCTGCAGTTGTCTTTGAGTTAGCTGTGGGAAGAAAACTAATTCTGGAGAGGTAATTATAAGAGTGAGAGAACTCTATTTCTTATTGCTAATCTGGCAACCTCTGCGTCATAAATGCGTGAAAGAGTCAATGGTGATTTACCTTTCATATCCTTATATAAGATGGATTTATTACCCCAATATACCTTTAAATGGGTAGTTATTATGGCCACTTTAATTACCTCATTCATACCAGTTGTTATGTATAGTATTTGTATGCCAATTTTCAACTCCATATATTTCTTACACCACAGTGACAACACACACACACACACACCACAGTGACAACACACACACACTCGCCTTATTCATCCGCCATCTCTGATCCCCAACAAACACAACAATAAAAACAACAAAGTCGATCATTCATATGCTTTCATGTTTGACACAGGCAAAATACATGTCCTACTATCTGACATTAAGGGGACGTTTTTAGTTTGGTCTCTAGATATCCGTCAAGCTTAAGATTACACCCCCTTGAGCCCCTTTCAAGATAAATTTGTACATTTTTCGGTAGAAAAATGTCCCGGCTGAAAGCCGGTTCCTCTTAAAAAACAGGCTCGCTATCGCTCGCCAGGATAAAATCGACACCTAAATTAACAGAAATGGGTCGAAAGTTCTTAAAATCGTCAAAATAATGTGGCGAACGTCTTAAAATTAGAAAAGCAATGGGGCTAAACATGAGGGAGAAAGGAGTCAAGAAAAAAATCCCTCCAGTGGAAATCTCCCCTTAATACCAACGAAGAAGCATAGGGCGAATGGACCGTCGCGCGTGACACCGACCAAAGGTTATGTGTTCGATCCCAAGACTTTATTACTGTTACTTCCCAATTAGGACCCCCTGGGGGGGCCCCCCCACCCCTCATTTTGTTTGTTTTTCTTTATTTATTGTCCACATATGCATACATGATCTTCCAATTATAAAGCCGCACGAACAAAAAGGCAAAAGACGAAAACGAAAGACGAAGACATTTGGAACTAGATGAAAAAGAGAGAGAGAGAGAGAAAATGGGAAAAGACGGTGAAGGTGAAAACGGGTGGAACATAACCTGGAATGGGAAGAAGGTAGAGAATGTATGGCGGGAGGAAATGTATTTTTAACGACATGGGAAGACGAGAGAGAGAGAGAGAGAGAGAGAGAGAGCATGTTCCGTGAGTGTGGTGATGTTTTTGTTTCCGTTATCTCCTTTTCCGTTGATATATAATTAATCTATGATTTTGTTTTGCATATATAGGATGTTGTTTCCATAATGTCAGCATCTGGTCAATTGGTTGATTGCCAATGCATCAATATTTACACACACACACACACATATACTGTATATACGGTATATATATTATATATAGTGTATATATATTTCACACACACACACACACATATACTGTATATACGGTATATATATTATATATAGTGTATATATATTTTCACACACACACACACATATACTGTATATACGGTATATATATTATATATAGTGTATATATATTTTCACACACACACACACACATATACTGTATATACGGTATATATATTATATATAGTGTATATATATTTTCACACACACACACACACATATACTGTATATACGGTATATATATTATATAGTGTATATATTTTCACACACACACACACACAGATACTGTATATACGGTATATATATTATATATAGTGTATATATATTTTCACACACACACACACATATACTGTATATACGGTATATATATATATAGTGTATATATATTTTCACACACACACACACACATATACTGTATATACGGTATATATATTATATATAGTGTATATATATTTTCACACACACACACACACACATATACTGTATATACGGTATATATATTATATATAGTGTATATATATTTTCACACACACACACACACATATACTGTATATACGGTATATATATTATATATAGTGTATATATATTTTCACACACACACACACACATATACTGTATACGGTATATATATTATATATAGTGTATATATATTTTCACACACACACACACATATACTGTATATACGGTATATATATTATATATAGTGTATATATTTTCACACACACACACACACATATACTGTATATACGGTATATATATATATATAGTGTATATATATTTACACACACACACACACATATACTGTATATACGGTATATATATTATATATAGTGTATATATATTTTCACACACACACACACACATATACTGTATATACGGTATATATATTATATATAGTGTATATATATTTTCACACACACACACATATACTGTATATACGGTATATATATATATATAGTGTATATATATTTTCACACACACACACACACATATACTGTATATACGGTATATATATTATATATAGTGTATATATATTTTCACACACACACACACACATATACTGTATATACGGTATATATATTATATATAGTGTATATATATTTTGTTTTTGTTTTATGTTTTTTCCCTCAATTTTTATCAATATGTTCGCAAGAAACGAAGATTACCATAATTACCCAACAAGGCAAAATCAACAGCTGTGTGTCAGTAGAGTAACAACAACTTTAAATCAAAAGTAATTTAGATATAAAGGTGCATTGTTGTGGAATCGCTATTCAACAAAGCTATCTCAAGTAAACTCTATCTCGACATTTAAGATGAAACTTAAGGATTTTATAATAACAAATCAAATACAAGAGAACCTTTGAGGTTTCAACATCGTACAGTAATTTATCTAGTGTATTTTCTCTAGCTGTAATTAAGGTGATTGTAATATCACTGCCCTTTGTTGAATGACGAGCTGGGTTCTTGAAGGCCTGCATGACTCTATGCTATAAAGAATTCCGTGAATTGCCGGTATTAGTGGATTACTGGAAGGCTTCAAACATTTTAAACACAATAATAAGATATCCTCTAATTTCTGATAATATATCTCCTATACAGTATACTCTATTTTCGGATAATATATTTCCTGGAATCTATAATCCCAATTATATGTCATCGTTCATGGTTATAATATACTAATTAACTATAACACTCTACTATCGCATATAAATATCATATGAATATTTTTCCAATTTCAATCAACTACGGCTTTGTGTTTGTTGTCTTCCACATTACTCACTGTTTACACTTAAGTATACAGTAGGATGCAGTACTCATTTGTTTTTCTTGTTTTGGGTTTATCTGGGTGTTCCATATCAGCGCAATGTTATGAGCAATGGAATTGAGGGCATATATACCATTAGGTGTTCAGTCCTCATGTCATAGTAGGAGTAACTTCAAACTGTATTATTTTTCTGTATACTAATGTAATGTACCTATTATGACAATAAAATATTTGAATTGATATGATATATATATATATATATATATATATATATATATATATATATATATATATATATATATATATATATGAGAGAGAGAGAGAGAGTAGGTTGAGTTGCTGTATACTTTCTAACATAAATATTATATAATTAAATGGAACAACTTTATTTTCACTGGAAACTAAGGGCATGCTAGTATACAGTAGTACTTTGTTTATATTAGAAAACTAACTGAATATCCTTTGAATTAGCAATAGTACATGCATAATTATAATATTTAGGCTATATGAATGTAATAACACAGATTTCATACAAATATTATATAATGACAAACAAAATATGCAATGAGTTAAACGTTAAATTGTGCCTAAATCATTTAGTTTCATTAAGTTTTTTTAGAGTTTCGGGATTTAATTCTTTGTGTTCATATTTCGCATTGAGGCACGCAATATCCGTAGAGTTTTTATATAACTGAATATAATTATTACAATCAAAAGTCGCCGGTCACCTTCACAAATTAAATTACTAATGTCTTCTTGTAATTAAGGTTAACATTATAAATACAACTGAAATAAGGTGGTTTCAATTGCGTAGGTCAATCACGCTGACTGTTCAATTAGGCTTTAACCCCTTCTCTACCGGCGACGTCTTATTTATTTTATTTCAGCTACATTTAGACGAGTTAGTGAAGCTTAGGAAGGATATATGATAGTTAAAAGGATTAATTGGTATAGTCTGTTGCCTCTTAATGAGTAGATGTCCTTCCTAAGCTGCACAAAATCGTCTAATAGTTGCCACAATATAATGAAAAGTACATCACCGGTACAGAAGGGGTTAATATGTGTTGACAGGACCTGGGCTCGTACTGCTTAGACACTTTTACAATATTTTCAAGAAGTCTGAAGTTTTGCTGGCCAATTTTACTAAGACCGTTCTCTGTGGTGGCGCTAAGGGTGGACTTGGCCATTTTCGGAGATTTGTGTGGTATTGGCTAGATGTTTCACGACCATAACATGCAGTATACAAGATACGAGCTAAGATTGATCATAGTGACACCAAAAGCAAAACAATTGATAAATAAAACACGTCTAGCCCCATTCCTTTTGAGATTTTTGACGTTCGCCCCATTAGTTTGGCGATTTTAAGATCTTTCGCCCTATTTCTGTCAATTGTAAGACCTTTCTTTCCATTTAAGTGTCGAATTTTTCCTGCCGAGCGATAGCGAGCCTGTAATTTAAGAGGTGCCGACAAATTTACACATTTGTCTTGAAAGTGGGTCTAGGGGTGTCATTTTAAGCTTGGTGGAGGTCTAGGGAACAAACTAAAAACCTCCCCTTAAGTTGTATGAATGTGTGTAGTATTAGCAATTCTTGTACTTTCTCTGCCAGTATTTTTTTTTTCTATGTGATTGAGGGAGGCAAAAGGCAGAACTGCCTATAACGAGTGCCTCCCCCATAGTTGAAAGAGTGACAGGGCCAAAATCAAGGGATGTTCGAGCCAAAATGCCTGGACACACGGAGTTTGAAGTATACCTCTGTGTCTAAAATATAATATAATCCTTTCCTTCAACCAACCTAGAAAACTTTAGATTATAATGGCTCACTTCATTCGTCTTAGTGACTTTTACGTTCGAGAAAACCAATGTTAAAATTAGGAAGAAGAGCGTGTCTCTGATCATGGCTGGTGTATTTAAAATTAAAATATTAATTTGACTCTCTTTAAGGGAAGATTGGCTCTTTTTCTGGTCCTCCTTCTTCCTCATGTTTAGCCCTATTATTTTTCAGATTTAAAGACGTTCGGCCTATTAGTTTGGCGATTTTAAGACTTTTCGTCCCGTTTCTTTGTCAATATTAAGAGTTTTTGTGTCATTTAGGTGTCTATATTTTCCTGGCGAGCTATAGCGAGCCTGTAATTCAAGAGGAACCGGCCTTCGGCCGTGACGTTTTTCTATCGAAAAATGTACACATTTATTTGCAGGAGGGTCTTTGGGGTGTTTTTTAAGCTTGATGGAGGTCTAGCGAGGAAACTAAAAACAAATATAAATATATACATACCCGGTACAGTATACATACATACATACCCGGTACAGTATACATATATACATACCCGGTACAGTATACATACAGTATATATATAGACCAAAAACCAAGCTGTATCTCCTTAAATCCATAATGTTTGCCCCATTGGTTTAACCCCTTCAGAACCTTGATACCATTCTCCAATTGTAATCTGGCTATCATTAGACGGTTTCATTCAGATTAGGAAATATGTGTTGAAGTCAGGGATGATTTACCCTTTGAGTACCAGCGACGTGTTATATTCTTGGCTAGCTATTTTTAGGCGATATTATGCAGCTTAGGAAGGATCTGTGGTAGTTAGTAGGGTAATTGGCTGAGATAGTTTGAAAGCCTTTTTATTGCTAGAGGTCCTTCCTAAGCTGAATACAATTGTATAATCACTGCCAGCATATAATTAAAAGGACGTCACTGGTACTGAACGGGTTAAGGGGAGAGAGACCGTTTTTTGTGTTTTTCTTTTTTTTTTTTTTTTTTTTATCAATTCATATAATCCTTTATGTCTTAGTTTTCTCTCTAGACCTCCATCAAGCTTAGACAAACACCTAGATCCCCCCCCCCCCTTCAAGATAAACCGGCCGAAGGCCGGTTCCTTCTAAAATTACAGGCTCGCTCTCGCTCGCCATGAAAAAATCGACACCTAAATAGCACGAAAGGTCAAATGGGGTGAAAAGTTTTAAAAATCGCCAAACTAATGGACCGAATGTCTTATAAAATCAAAACAATTGGGACTTAACACGAGGGAGAAAGGGGACCAGAAAAACGACTTATCTTCTCTTAACCTCAACAGTCCATCAGCCTCACCTTAATTAATAAGATGGTTTGTACCCCTCTGTCTCCTATAAATCATTCCCAGAAAGGGGACAGTGGCGGTTTGTTTGGTCTATTAATTCATTTATTCATATATTTTGTTTAGTTTCCTCCCTAAACCTCCATCAAGCTTAGATAAACACCCCCTAGACCCTCCTTCAAGATAGATTTGTAAATTTTTCGTTAGAAAAATTTCCCGGCCAAAGGCCGACTTCTCCTAAAATTACAGACTCACTATCGCTCGCCAGGGAAAAAAATCGACACATAAATGGCACGAAAGGTATTAATATTGGCAAAGAAATGGGGCAAAAGGTCTGAAAATCGCCAAACTAATGGGGCGAATGTTTTGAAATCTCATAACTAATAGGGCTAAACATGAGGGAGGAGGAGGACTCGAAAAAAACAACTGCCTCCCCTTAAGATGGTTTGTACCCCTCTGTCTCCCAGAAATCATTCCTAGATTTTATCATGATGACGTAACTTTAATTAAATCTATGTACGCCAACACCACACAGTTTGATTAAGTTTGGATGTTTTTTCTGGAGCCCCTTCTCCCTCATATCTAGCATAATAGTTTTGAGGTTTGAAGACATTCGCCCCATTAGTTTGGCGATTTTCAGACCTTTTGCCCCATTTCTTTGCCAATATTAAGACTTTTCGTGACATTTAGGTGTCGATTTTTTTCCTGGCGAGCGATAGCGAGCCTGTATTTGAAGAAGAATCTATTCGTCCTTCGGCAGGGACAATATTCTACCGAAAAATGTACAAATTAATATGGAAGGGGGATCTTGTGGGTGTTTTTTTTTAAAGTTTGATGGAGGTTTAAAGAGCAAACTAAACTCCTTCCTTAAACCATTGAGCCGAACCAGTAAATTATGCTGCACAATACCGTCTGAGCTCCCTTAACAATCAGAGCCGTAAATACGATCGCAATGAAAACAAAAACAAATCGCCAACGCGTCATTTCTAAAGGCGGTATCACCGAGCGCTTTTTCACTCGATATTTATCCTCAACACTGGTCTGGCAGCTTAACAGGTCAAAATTTAAAATATTTCGGTCGCCTAAATTCATCTAACAAGAGTCTTGTGTCCGATACCAGTGCACAATATTCCAGAAATGTTGGCAGAAATGTTTTGATCATCGAATGTTTAGCCGTCCGGCTGACATATAGCCCAACTGTATTATGGTTCGGCACCACTGGTGAGAACGGTTCCGCGCGGCCTATTTAATGGCTAACTCAGCTAAACTCGCGCATATTTTACCGTACCGTATGGCGCGGCAAAGAGAAGACAGAATGAGACCACAGTTTTAAATCTTATATATTTTATTAGTTAGGTTAGGTTAGGTTAGGTTATATATATATATATATATATATATATATATATATTGTTAACCGCGTCCGGCGTCCGGCTGGCTCAGTTGATAGCGTGACTGATTCCCATCTTGAAGGTCTCGCTTTCAATCCCCGCTTCAATTGAAAAGTTATTCTTGGATACAGCCGGCGGTTACCATCTCCCCATGAGCAAGGGGGATGGGTAATGGTCTCTGGTAGACTAAAGAAAGCCAAGCGCTTGTGAATCCTCGAAGGAGGAGATACGGGCGCTATATAAGTAACCAGACGATTATTATTATTATTATTAATTAATATTAGTATTATTATTATAAAAATCTTGTGTGATACTGGCTTAAGGGAGCCCACCTCGTTGTTTTCCTCTTTCTCTCCCTCTCTCTCTGGCTTGTATCCATTTGGCCCCATTCAGCCTACAGTTTTAAGACGTTTACCCCCATTCAGGTGTAACTATTTTCCTGGCGAGTGATAGCGAGCCAGCATATATATATTTTTGTTTTGACAACAAGCTAAATTTGTAAATTTTTCGATAGAAAAATTTCTCCGGCGAAGCCGGATTTCTCCATACAATGCTAGCTCGCTAATGCTCGCCAAGATAATATCGACACCTGGATGGGTATAAACGTCTTAAAACAGTTGGCTGGATGGGGCCTAATGGATACAAGCCAGACAACAACAAAAGGAGAGAACGAGAAAAAAAGCAGGTGACCCCCTTAAGTTGCCTGAAATTGTCTACTATTAGCCAGAATGATTATGAGTGGCATCAACCTACTGACGAAGCTCAAAGTATGGTCCTTACTTCCGTAGACTTTTCCGGCAGTATACGAGAGTTGCGTCATTATACTAAACAAAAAATGGTTCAAACTGTGGCCCTTGCTTCCGTAGACTTGTTTGCAGTATGCGAGAGTTAACATAAGGAAATGGGAGTCTGCAGAAAGCCGATTGGCCCACACAAGACAGATCCCTTTCACACCCAACCCCAATTGCAAGGCCTAATTATAGGCCCAGCTCACCTGCAAGTTCTTCCTAAGCCAATGTAAATCGCATAATAATAATAGCTAGAAGGATTTAAACACTTTTCCAACTCTCTGAATTGGTTAATAATGCAACTAAGACATTATAAAAAAACGTGTCAAAATATGGAAAGCAGTAATGAAACTTCTTCATAAATTCTTCCTATATTCTTCCATAATTCTGTATTTTGTATATGTCTTTTAATATAGTTTTGTGTGTACCGTTTCCACTCTTGCACATTAACCCTCTCAGTGTATCATGGAAAGCTTCTTATTATTGTTTCTGGCTATTAGTAGACGATTTTATTCAGCTTAGAAAGGCCATGTGGGTATCAAAGAAACACTCGAGATCAATTTGACCCCTTTGATTTGCAGAGAGCTTGCTTGCTTGCTTAGGGGGAGATTTCCACTTGAGATACTTTTTTTCTGGGCCCCTTTCTCCCTCATGTTTAGCCCCATTACCTTTGACATTTTAGACGTTCTCCCTATTAGTTTGTTGATTTTAAGAACTTTCGCCCCATTTCTGTCAATTTTAAGACCTGTCGTGCCGTTTAGGTGTCGTTTTTTTTCTTTGCGAGCGATAGCAAGCCTGTAATTAAAGAGGAACCGGCCTTCGGCCGAGACATTTTTCTACCGATTTGTTTTTAAATTTATCTTGAAAGGGGGTCTAGGGGGTGTAATTTTAAGCTAGGGAACAAACTAAAAACCTTCCCTTAAGTAATATGAATTTGTGTACTATTAGCAAGATTATAATCCAAAAAAATACCATGTTACCGAAAGGGTTAATGTTTGGATCCATTTCTACTTCTTTTCATCCGTAATTGTTGTGTTGTTTGTTATGTTTTATACTGTGGTCACGATCTTTGCGTTTTAAACTATGGTCACGATCTTGGTCTCCGGGTCTCACGCTATGGCCTCATTAGTGTGTGTTTCTCTCTCTTGCTCTCTGTGTCTCTCTCGCTCTCTCTCTCTCTCTCTCTCCCTCTCGCTCGCTAGTAAACCACTCATGTGTTTATTAATATAATTGGGCCAGAATATATATATATATATATATATATATATATACATATACAGTATACAATAAAGAGAAGAACCAACGCAGGAATGAATAATTACACCATCTTGTACGACGTTTCGAGAATTACTGTTCTCATCTGCAGGTCTATAATTAAGATTCAGCCACAATTACATAATGAAGAGCAACATTGTGACTAAAAATATAATGGCTAGTTTAATTATACATAAGAGTAATGAAAGGAATGAACATGGGAGAACTTAAATATCAAAGCTGGGGTAAACATGGTCAACAAATACAAATACAAATAGAATAATAATAATAATAATCCTTAAATCGTGAACATTAATTATATTAAGTGCAAGACAAGAAAATATGTGAAATCAAAAGTAGTCAAGTATAGTTATTAGAAACATAGTAAATGGAAAGGGGAGTCATGGGTACCTATTTCGGGTTTAACTAGATGGGTGTGTAGAGCCTCACATATTCGTAGATCTAGTTGAGAGCTATGACTGGACAGAATGTTAAACTGGGTGTCATGTATGGGATGGTCCTGGGAGTGCGAGTGATCACGTATGGCGGAGAACGAAGGTTTAGAAAGAAACTGTCCGGTTCTAAAAGAACGGCCCTGGTGCTCGCGGACTCGAGTCTTGAGTTGTGTACAGGGCTTACCAATGTACCGAGACTTACATCTCATACACGTGTATTGATAAACGACTGAAGACGCAGACAATCAGGAATCGTATCTTTGAGCTTGAACCAGTTCTTGATTATCAAGTTACGCTTTCCAAGTAACCAATCTATTGGGGATATATATATATAAAATTATATATATATATATACTGTATATATATATATATATATATAGAGAGAGAGAGAGATTTATTGCAGTTAATATACGAGCGTTATGTAATTTCAATTGAGGGAAGGAGAGAGGGAAGCCCTCTGCTCAACTCAGTTAGTAAGATAACGGCTTTGGCTATCATTAGAAGATTATATCCGGTTCAGGAATTAAGTATCTATTGGAGTCCAAGGGTTAATTGAGATGGTTTATACCCCTTTGATGCTTAGAAATCCTTCCTAGACGTCATAAACTCGTCTAATGATAACTAAAATGTTCACTGTACCAAATAATGAGTATGATAAGAGTAATTCAAAATGTGTCCATAATACTAATAATTAACCCATCCAATACAATAATCGAAAGGTAAATATATGCCCTTTATAGTCCCTTGATTTTTTACAGTGCAGAATGTAAAAAAAAAAAAAAAAAAAAAAAAAAAAATGATTTGATATTAGGCTATGGCTCTTGATGCCGTAGACTTTATTATATTTATACTAGCTCATCCGACGTTTTGATTTTTATTGTGGTGGTTTGATTAATTATTATTGAGGGTTTAAATTGTTTGGCCCATTTTCGAGCAATGTAATTTTAGTGTTAACCCTGCTTTTAAACAGTCCTCCCTAGGCCCCACTTTAAGTTAAGTATATATATATATATTTTTTTTTTAGTTTAAAAATGGCCACGTCAAAAGTCGATTTCCCTAAATTGTAGGCTCGCTATCACTCTCTCAGAATAAAATTCAACACCTAAATGGGGTGAGACCTCTTATGATTGACAAAATAATGGGGTGAAGCGTCTTAAAATCGCCAATTAATGTGGCGAAACAAGGGTGGTGAAAAAAGACAGATAGGATCAAAGCCACGCCCTAGGTTTTATCCTTCCCTGCCATCTTGTTGGATTGTGTGTATCTGTGTGTTTATTATTATTATTATTTTTTTTGTTTTTATTTATTTTTTACTAGATATCGGTTAACGTTGATTGGTTGTATGCCGTTTACAGTGTAAAACATCAAGGATATGAAAAAAGTATATGCAATCATTCGGTATATTGATGGTAGATCACCTTTCTATCATGTTAGATGGGTTTATCAGTGCCAATATTCCTCTAAATGGGTAATTATTATGGCCACTTGAATTACCTTTTATACCCATATTGCTTATAGCTTAGGAAGTGTCTGTCAGAGTCAAAGGGTTAATTGAGATGGTCTGTACCCTTTTATATTTCTAGAGATCCTACCTAGACTTCAAATTGGTCTAATGATAACCACACTGTGAAAGAAAGATTATGAAAAAGCCAATTACCATTCATATACCCAATGTTAGGTATATCATCAATACATACTTTGATTACGAATATTATGTAGCAAAATATGTTGTTATCCTCTTCAGGGGTCTAACATATCCCTATATATGTTATGGTTATTAGTAGTGAATGGTTTTATTCAGTTTAGGAAGGATTTGGGGCCGTCAGAGGGTTAGTTGAGAATGATTTTACCCCTTTGATTTCTAAATGGGCTTCCAAACCTGAGTAAAATCGTCTAATGTTAGCCTAAATTAAATGGAAAGGCGCCCTCGAAGACTTAACCCTTTGAGTACCAGTGTGTTATCTTTTATTCTAGCTATATTTCGACGATATTATGCAGCTTAAGGGGAGGTTTTTAGTTGATTCCCTAGACTTCCATCAAGCTTAAAATTACTCCCCTTAGACCCCCTTTCAAGATAAATTTGTACATTTTTCGGCAGAAAAATGTCCCGGCTGAAGGCCGGATCCCCTTAAATTACAGGCTCGCTATCGCTCGCCAGGAAAAAATCGACACCTAAATGGCACGAATGGTCTTAAAATTGACAGAAATGGGGCGAGGGTTCTTAAAATCGCCAAACTAATGGGGCGAACGTTTTAAAATCTCAAAAGCAATGGGGCTAAACATGAGGGGAAAAAGGGGTCCAGAAAAAATCCTCCAGGTGGAAATCTCCCCTTAAAAAGAATCTACGGTACTAACATGGGTGGGTTGGTTGGTTGAGATAGTTTGAAGCCTTATTATTATTGCTAGAGGTCCTTCCTAATCTGACTAACATCGTCTAAGAGGTGCCAACATATACTAATGAAAAGGAGGTCACCGGTACTGTAGGGGTTAAGGGGAGATCTCCACTCGAGGGATTTTTTTTTCTTGACCCCTTTCTCCCTCATGTTTAGCCCCATTGCTTTTGAGATTATAAAACGTTTGCCCCATTAGTTTAGCGATTTTAAGAACTTTCACCCCATATTAAGACCTTTCGTGCAATTCAGGTGTCGATTTTATCCTGGCGAGCGATAGCGAGCCTGTAATTTAAGAGGAACCGGCTTTCAGCCGGGGTATTTTTCTACCGAAAAATGTACAAATTTATCTTGAAAGGGGTCTAGGGGGTGTAATTTTAAGATTGATAGAATTCTAGGGAACGAACTAAAAACCTCCCCTTAACCCCTTCTGTACCGGCGACATTTTTTTAACCACGATGTATGCAGTATATAAGGGACTTCCAGAAATGAATAGGCTTCCAACTACCTCACTTAACCCTTTTTACTACCACAGATCCTTCTTAAACGGCGCAAAGTCGTCTAAATATATCTACAATCAAACAAGAAAGACGTCTCCGGTACAGTCGCGCTAATAAGTGATGTCCCGGCACCAAGTAGGTTCTGTTTTGATCAATAATTGGGGTATCAGCCATATCTAAGCTTCATTTCTTGATAATTGAGTGATAATTGTGCAAACATGTTTTCCTACACTAACCCACCCAATTCAACATCTGGCAGACATTAATACAGCACAGAGCAAGCCAAACGTCATGACATCTGGGACATGACTTATTAAGGGGAGATCTCCACTTGAGGGATTTTTTTCTTGACCCCTTTCTCCCTCATGTTTAGCCCCATTGCTTTTGATATTATAAAACGTTCGCCCCATTAGTTTAGCGATTTTAAGAACTTTCACCCCATATTAAGACCTTTCGTGCCATTCAGGTGTCGATTTTATCCTGGCGAGCGATAGCGAGCCTGTAATTTAAGAGGAACCGGTCTTCGGCCGGGACATTTTTCTACCGAAAAATGTACAAATTTATCTTGAAAGGGACTCAAGGGGGTATCATTTTAAGCTTGAAGGATATCTAGGGACCAAACTAAAAACCTCCCCTTAACGCCACCGTACAGAAGTGGCTAATAATGATTAATATTTTGCGTGTTACGTTGTTTATCCTTTACTGTGTTTTAAATGTTTCTCTCCACACTACTTTATTTATTTATCATGCTACTTTTACTTCGTTCTTTTTCTTCGATCCTTCTTTTCTTCTTTTCATGTCCATTCTCTCTTCCTCATTCCCCTCTCCTGGCCTCCCGCCATTTTCTGATCAGGTTTCTCTCGCTCTCTCTCTCTCTCTCTCTCTCTCTCTCTCTCTCTCTCTCTCTCTCTCTCTCTCTCTCTCTCTCTCTCATAAATACCTTTTCCCTATCGTTCCATGCAATTGTTCTCTATTTCACTGTCCCTTATATTTTTGCTGGTATTATCCGACTTTCTCTCTCTCTCTCTCTCTCTCTCTCTCTCTCTCTCTCTCTCTCTCTCTCTCTCTCTCTCTCTCTCTCTCTCTCATAAATACCTTTTCCTTGCCGTTCCATGCAATTGTTCTCTATTTCACTGTCCCTCTTCTATTTGTGCTGGTATTTTCCTACTCTCTCTCTCTCTCTTTCTCTCTCCCTTGTGTGGCTTCATCTTTGCTTGTGCGTGCCTTCTGCTATATATAATTAAATTTGTATTTACTGTTTCTTCTTGTCTTTCTTGGCTATTATCTGTTCCTATCTTTGGCTGTCTATCTGTGTGCTTGTCTGTCTGATTGGTCCTTGAGTCTGTCTATGTGTTTTAGTGTACTCTTTATAATTGCTTTCGAATAGAGCTGTCTGTGTGTGTGTCTGTTTCCTCATGTGTGTCTATATGTCTGTATATGTCTGTTGGCCTTTCTCTTTGTATATATATATATATGTCTATCTGTATGTCTGTGTGTGTGGATATATATCTGTTTGTCGGAGGAACAAGAAAGTTCATGACTACTGGATGAGAGAATTGGTCGGTACCTTATCTCCTCTTAAGGTCTTCGGTGCTTCCAAAGGTCAAAATAAAGGTGCTTCCCAAGATTGAATGTTTGTCACAGGTGCTTCCCAAGGCCTGAAGAGTGCTTCCCAATACTAAACAGCAGTTCTTCCCAAGACTTCCCCAGCACTTCCAAAGGCCATCGGAGGGCTTCCCAATACTCAACTCACAATGCTTCCCAAGACTGCAAGGCGCTTCCCAAGGCCAATTAACAGTGCTTCCCAAAACCTCAGAAGCTATTCCCAAGGCATAAAGAATGGTTCCCAAACATCGACCTGTGTTGCTTCTAAAAACCACCACCACCACTCCAAAAGACAACCCATCAATACCCCTGAGTGACCCAGCACAACCATGGATCACTCTAGACATCGGCGCAGACGCAGCCGAGAAACAAAGAGGAATAGCCGCCCACAAAGGTCAAGCCCCGATGCCCTACGCCTGAGTCTTCCTGCTAAGCCGAGGACACCTACTTCCTTTATAATTATCACCTATCTCCGAGTGGACTAGCCCTAACGATCGAATTCCTACCACGCCAGGGAAGCATATCAACTTTGTATGATTACAACGTAACTGCTGACCTTCACTTGAAGGTCCCTTCTAGTCACAGAAAGTAATATTTGTTGTTTTTCTTTTTGTCTTTTCTTTCTATATTCCAACTACCGGTACTCCCTCTCGGGCATAGACTGTGAGCCTGTACATTCAACCGCTCAACACAGTGAAGCCCGTGAGGTTTCGTTCCAGTCTAGGGAGTGAAACATGTGAAGCACTTTTAGCTGCAACCAGCCCATGCCATCTTGCCTTCGCAAGATGCATGGGGATTAGTTGCCCACTCACGGCTCGAATCAGCCCCATCTCTGAAGCTGCTTCACTCCAGTGCTTCACTGTCTCACCTCCTAGACTCGGACCCTCACTCTCAGAACGCCACCTATTGAGTAATTAACTCACTAGGCATTGCCCCCCTATAGCATATTTTGAATATGGGAATATTCATACAGTGCTATTCAATCAGGGAACAATGAGGGTATATATTTGGCATTTCGGTGGGCGTTGTGGTAATGCACTGATATTAGGTACAGCACAAATTCCATCCCATTAATATCTTCCCATTGACATATCGGGATTCGAACCCGGGTCCATTGGATTACCAATCCAGTGGCAAGATCACTCCACCACTCCATGTATATATATACTGTATACTGTATATATATATATATATATATATATATATATATATATATATATATATATATATATATATATATATACTATATATATATATATATATATAGATATATATATATATATATATATATATATATATATATATATATCTTACACACTCTGTACTAGCTACCTTGCCAGTAATTATTATATCTCTAACACCTCAATGACTCCTCCTCCTGTGATAGTAATAATATAAGTATTAGTGTAGCGTTGGCTTGAGTACAGCACCCAACAGTTACACTTACATAACCTCAACCGCTCGGTACCTCAATTGCAAATTCTTCCACGTACGGTTTATATAATCTTTGCATTTTACTTAAGGGGAGGTATTTAGTTTGTTCCCTACTTTTTCATCAAGTTTAAAATTACACCCCCTAGACCCCCTTTCAAGATAAATGTGTACATTTTTCGGTAGAAAAATGTCCCGGCCGGAGGCCGGTTGCTCTTAAATTACAGGCTCGCTATCGCTCGCCAGGAAAAAATCGACACCTTAACGGCACGAAAGGTCTTAAAATTGACAGAAATGGGGCAAAATGTCTTAAAATATCCAAACTACTAGGGCGAAGGTCTTAAAATCTCAAAAGCAATGGGGATAAACATGAGGGAGAAAGGAGTCAAGAAAAAACTCCCTCAAGTGGACATCTCCCCTTAAGGGGTTAGTGCTTGGTATTTGGTCTATATATTTATGTATTTATTTATTTTTTTAGTTTCCTCACTAGACCTCCATCAAGCTTAGAAAAACATCCCCTATACCCCCTTTCAAGATAAATATAAATTTTTCGGTAGAAAAATTTCCTGGACGAAGGCCGATTCCTTCTAAAATTAGAGGCGCCAGGAAAAAATTGACACCTAAAGAACACGAAAGGTCTAAATATTGACAAACAAAATTAGGCGAAAGGTCTCGAAATCGCGAAACTAACGGAACGAACGTCTTAAAACCTCGAAACTAATATGCTAAACATGAGAGAGAAGGTGGTCAAGAAAAAGCGAGTACTACCCCCTTAAGGGGAGATTTCCACTTGAGGGATTTTTTCTTGACTCCTTTCTCCCCCATGTTTAGCCCCATTGTTTTTCTAATTTTAAGATGTTCGCCCCATTATTTTGACGATTTTAAGAACTTTCGACCCATTTCTGTCAATTTTAAGACCTTTCGTGCCATTTAGGTGTCGCTTTTATCCTGGCGAGCGATAGCGAGCCTGTAATTTAAGAGGAACCGGCTTTCAGCCGGGACATTTTTCTACCGAAAAATGTACAAATTTATCTTGAAAGGGGCTCAAGAGGGAGTAATTTTAAGCTTGATGGAAGTCTAGGGAATCAACTAAAAGCCTCCCCTTAACTGGTATTAAGGGTATTAACTGGTATTAAGGGTATTAACTGGTATTATTAACTGGTAATTATTGATATTACTAGTCTTGGCTTGCCCTCCTTATATTGTTGTATGTGTGTTATGTTAATAAACCAATACAATATACCTATGTTGTTGTATGTGTGTTATGTTAATAAACCAATACAATCTACCTATGCATATTTGTTAACTAAGCTAAGTACCTCAACTATAGTACAGTGTACAGTCGCGCTAATAAGTGATATCTCGGCACCAAGTATGTTTTGATCAATAATTGGTACCAGCAATATTTACACATGATTTCTTCTTTTCGAGTGAGATATACCAACATGTTCCTACACTTACTCACCCTATTCAACATCTGACAGACATTAATACAGCACAGAGCAAGCCAAACGTAATGACAGCTGGGACATGACTTATTAGCGCGACCGTACGCCTGCCCAATTTAGACCAGTCAATATAAGCTAATAACAGACTCCCATTTTCTTATGTTCTTATGTTTAACACAGTTTTGGCTGGGCATCTTAGTCTGCTTACCTCCCTGCTTGCCTTTCTGTCTGTCTGTCTTAAGGGGGGTGACCTGTTTTTTGTTATTTCTGTCCTTTTCTCTCTTTATCTGGCTTGTATCCATTCGGCCCCATTCAGCCAGCTATTTTAAGACGTTTATCCCCATCTAGGTGTCGATTTCTTCCTGGCGAGCGATAGCGAGCCAGCATTAAGTGAAGAAATCCGGAGACATTTTTCTATCGAAAAATGTACAAATTTAGCCTGCTGTCAAACAAAAATAAAAAATATGCTTGCTCGCTACCGCTCACCAGTAAACAATTGACACCTTGATGGCGATAAACGTCTTAAAACAGTAGGCTGAATGGGGCCAAATGGATACAAGCCAGAGAAAGATAGAAAAGGACAGAACAAAAACAGGTCACCCCCCTTAATGTATGTATGTATGTCTGTCTGTCTTTATGCCTGTTTCCTTGTCTTTCTGTCTGCCTCACTACCTGCTTGTATCCCAGTGCTTCTGTCTCTGTCTGTCTCTTTGCCTGCTTCCTTGTCTTTATGTATGCCTTATTACCTGCCTGTCTTCCAGTGCTTGTGTCTGTCTGTCTGCCTCTGCCTTACCTGCCTGTCTTCCAGTGCTTGTGTCTGTCTGTCTGTCTCTGCCTTATTACCTGCCTGTCTTCCAGTGCTTGAGTCTGTCTGTCTGCCTCTGCCTTACCTGCCTGTCTTCCAGTGCTTGTGTCTGTCTGTCTTCCTCTGCCTTACCTGCCTGTCTTCCAGTGCTTGTGTCTGTCTGTCTGTCTCTGCCTTATTACCTACCTGTCTTCCAGTGCTTGTGTCTGTCTGTCTGCCTCTGCCTTACCTGCCTGTCTTCCAGTGCTTGTGTCTGTCTGTCTGTCTCTGCCTTATTACCTGCCTGTCTTCCAGTGCTTGTGTCTGTCTGTCTGTTTCTGCCTTATTACCTGCCTGTCTTCCAGTGCTTGTGTCTGTCTGTCTGTCTCTGCCTTATTACCTGCCTGTCTTCCAGTGCTTGTGTCTGTCTGTCTGTCTCTGCCTTATTACCTGCCTGTCTTCCAGTGCTTGTGTCTGTCTTTCTGTCTCTGCCTTATTACCTGCCTGTCTTCCAGTGCTTGTGTCTGTCTGTCTGTCTCTGCCTTATTACCTGCCTGTCTTCCAGTGCTTGTGTCTGTCTGTCTGTCTCTGCCTTATTACCTGCCTGTCTTCCAGTGCTTGTGTCTGTCTGTCTGTCTCTGCCTTATTACCTGCCTGTCTTCCAGTGCTTGTGTCTGTCTGTCTGTCTCTGCCTTATTACCTGCCTGTCTTCCAGTGCTTGTGTCTGTCTGTCTGTCTCTGCCTTATTACCTGCCTGTCTTCCAGTGCTTGTGTCTGTCTGTCTGTCTGTCTCTGCCTTATTACCTGCCTGTCTTCCAGTGCTTGTGTCTGTCTTTCTGCCTGCCTTATTCCCTGCCTGTCTTCCAGTGCTTGTGTCTGTCTGTCTCTGCCTTATTACCTGCCTGTCTTCCAGTGCTTGTGTCTGTCTGTCTGTCTCTGCCTTATTACCTGCCTGTCTTCCAGTGCTTGTGTCTGTCTGTCTGTCTCTGCCTTATTACCTGCCTGTCTTCCAGTGCTTGTGTCTGTCTTTCTGCCTGCCTTATTACCTACCTGTCTTCCAGTGCTTGTGTCTGTCTGTCTGTCTCTGCCTTATTACCTGCCTGTCTTCCAGTGCTTGTGTATGTCTGTCTGTCTCTGCCTTATTACCTGCCTCTCTTCCAGTGCTTGTGTCTGTCTTTCTGTCTCTGCCTTATTACCTGCCTGTCTTCCAGTGCTTGTGTCTGTCTGTCTGTCTCTGGCTTATTACATAAGAACATAAGAACATAAGAAAATGGGAGTCTGCAGAAAGCCGATTGGCCCAAGCAAGGCAGATCCCTGTCTTATTACCTACCTGTCTTCCAGTGCTTGTGTCTGTCTGTCTGTCTCTGCCTTATTACCTGCCTGTCTTCCAGTGCTTGTGTATGTCTGTCTGTCTCTGCCTTATTACCTGCCTGTCTTCCAGTGCTTGTGTCTGTCTTTCTGCCTGCCTTATTACCTGCCTGTCTTCCAGTGCTTGTGTCTGTCTGTCTGTCTCTGCCTTATTACCTACCTGTCTTCCAGTGCTTGTGTCTGTGTCTGTCTCTGCCTTATTACCTGCCTGTCTTCCAGTGCTTGTGTCTGTCTTTCTGCCTGCCTTATTACCTGCCTGTCTTCCAGTGCTTGTGTCTGTCTGTCTGTCTCTGCCTTATTACCTGCCTGTCTTCCAGTGCTTGTATCTGTCTTTCTGTCTCTGCCTTATTACCTGCCTGTCTTCCAGTGCTTGTGTCTGTCTGTCTGTCTCTGCCTTATTACCTGCCTGTCTTCCAGTGCTTGTGTCTGTCTGTCTGTCTCTGCCTTATTACCTGCCTGTCTTCCAGTGCTTGTGTCTGTCTTTCTTTTTCTGCCTTATTACCTGCCTGTCTTCCAGTGCTTGTGTCTGTCTGTCTGTCTCTGCCTTATTACCTGCCTGTCTTCCAGTGCTTGTGTCTGTCTGTCTGTCTGTCTGTCTCTGCCTTATTACCTGCCTGTCTTCCAGTGCTTGTGTCTGTCTTTCTGCCTGCCTTATTCCCTGCCTGTCTTCCAGTGCTTGTGTCTGTCTGTCTCTGCCTTATTACCTGCCTGTCTTCCAGTGCTTGTGTCTGTCTGTCTGTCTCTGCCTTATTACCTGCCTGTCTTCCAGTGCTTGTGTCTGTCTGTCTGCCTTATTACCTGCCTGTCTTCCAGTGCTTGTGTCTGTCTTTCTGCCTGCCTTATTACCTACCTGTCTTCCAGTGCTTGTGTCTGTCTGTCTGTCTCTGCCTTATTACCTGCCTGTCTTCCAGTGCTTGTGTATGTCTGTCTGTCTCTGCCTTATTACCTGCCTCTCTTCCAGTGCTTGTGTCTGTCTTTCTGTCTCTGCCTTATTACCTGCCTGTCTTCCAGTGCTTGTGTCTGTCTGTCTGTCTCTGGCTTATTACCTGCCTGTCTTCCAGTGCTTGTGTCTGTCTTTCTGCCTGCCTTATTACCTGCCTGTCTTCCAGTGCTTGTGTCTGTCTGTCTGTCTCTGCCTTATTACCTACCTGTCTTCCAGTGCTTGTGTCTGTGTCTGTCTCTGCCTTATTACCTGCCTGTCTTCCAGTGCTTGTGTCTGTCTTTCTGCCTGCCTTATTACCTGCCTGTCTTCCAGTGCTTGTGTCTGTCTGTCTGTCTCTGCCTTATTACCTGCCTGTCTTCCAGTGCTTGTATCTGTCTTTCTGTCTCTTCCTTATTACCTGCCTGTCTTCCAGTGCTTGTGTCTGTCTGTCTGTCTCTGCCTTATTACCTGCCTGTCTTCCAGTGCTTGTGTCTGTCTGTCTGTCTCTGCCTTATTACCTGCCTGTCTTCCAGTGCTTGTGTCTGTCTTTCTTTCTCTGCCTTATTACCTGCCTGTCTTCCAGTGCTTGTGTCTGTCTGTCTGTCTCTGCCTTATTACCTGCCTGTCTTCCAGTGCTTGTGTCTGTCTGTCTGCCTCTGCCTGCTTCCCTGCTTCCCACCTTAGGCAAGGAGATTACAGGTAATCTTTTATGGCTTCGCTCTCTCCCTATCTAATCTATCTATCTATCTATCCGTCTATATATATTTAACTATATAGGTTTCTTTCTGCCCTTGCATTTACTTCGTTGCATACATATATATGAATATACAGTATAGGTATATTTTCCGTGTATAGTTTGCATTATATTAACTTTCTAAACCAATTACACGTTTCACCATAGCTCTTACTTATCACCCTCCTACTTCTAAGAGAGAGAGAGAGAGAGAGAGATTTACATAGATTTACATAGATACACTGGCCACACAGATCTTACGATCCCCACGAGGTTACCAGGACTTAATCCTAATAGAGATAGCAACCCTAAGAGAAAGTGGAAGGAAAGGATAGCAAAGATGAAGGCTCTCTCCCCACCCTCCGCTCCCTCCGGCAATATGCCGTACATGAAAATAGTTAGAAGTGAATAACCTTGCAGGGCTTGGAAATCGCCTGAAGGAATTTATATTATAGTTAGAAATGGAAAGGAAAAGGCATGCACACCTTCACTTTTTTTTTTTTTTTTTTTTTTTCCAACTGAAAACGTTTTCATTTCCGCCAGGTTCTCTTATCAGTGATCAGCTTCTACTGCAGACCAACTTTTCTGTGATATGTGTCTAACCTTTTTTTAAATGTGTATATCGAGTCACTGTCAATAACTTCATTAGGGAGCTTATTCCACTCATTAATAATACTGTGGGTGAAGAAATTTTTAGTTATGTCTAGGTTCGCTTTCCTGCCTGTTAGTTTTAATTTGTTTCCTCTTGTGGAACCTTCTTTGGCTATCTTAAATAGATTATTAGAATTTACGTTACTAAAGCCTTTTAGTATCTTAAAACACTCTATCAGCTGTCCCCTTATTCTCCGTTTCTTAAGCGAAAACAGGTCGAGTTCTCTTAATCTCTCATTGTATGACTTATTTCTAAGGGAAGGGATTAACTTTGTTGCGCTACGCTGAACGGATTCTAGTTTCTCTATGTCTTTTTTTAAGTAGGGAGACCAAAACTGCACAGCATACTCCAGATGTGGCCTCACAATACTTTTACGAAGTTGCATAATAAATCGTAGGCAGTGTCCACCATTCTTTAACTGTCTTCGTGGTGCGATGCATAAGGTGTTGATTTTCGGTGTGAGCATCCTGGATTCGAATCCACGGACTGCCACATGTGTTTGTAAATTTCATTAATCGATTTTAGGAGTATAGTTGGTTGTTGGAAGGAACATAATATAGTGGTACAACTATGTCTTTACTATGACAATGAAAATTTCTTTTAATGAAACCTAGCGCTCTATTTGCTTTGTTAGATGCTGGGGTGCATTGGCTTGTAGATTTTAGATTTTCATTGATAAGCACTCCTAGGTCTTTTATCTGTGATACGCTCTTTATCTTTTCTCCATTCATATGGTATTCGTATTTGTTGTTTCGGGAGCCTATTTGTAGTATCAGGCATTTGTTTACGTTAAAGGGCATCTGCCAATTTTCTGACCACTCTGATATCTTGTTTAAATCTGATTGCAGGCTACTTCTATCGCTTTCTGATATTATTGCATTTCCTATTTTAGTGTCATCGGCGAATTTGGAAATTATGTTATTAATGCTGTTGTCTAAATCATTAATATATATTATGAATAATAATGGGCCCAGAACTGAACCCTGTGGGACTCCACTAGTCACCGGAGTCCATTCTGATTCCACTCCATTAATAATTACTCTTTGTTTTCTTTCGCTTAACCAATTCCTTATCCAATTAAGTGTGTTGCCTTGTATTCCTAGATTCTCGACCTTCTGAAGTAATTTATTATGAGGGACCTTGTCGAAGGCCTTCTGGAAGTCCAAGTACACTATACCAAGACTTTTGGTAAAATCATTAATCTTAAATAGGTTGTCATAAAATTCGATAAGGTTCGTTAGGCATGATTTTTTTGCTCTGAAGCCGTGTTGACTATTATTAATAAGATTATTATTCTCTATGAAAAGTACAAGTTCGTCTCTTATAATTGATTCTAATAGTTTTACAATAACGGAAGTTAAAGCTAATGGGTCTGTAATTCCCTGGTTGTTTTTTATCTCCCTTTTTAAATATTGGTGTAATATTCGCTGTCTTCCAGTCAGTGGGTAATTGTCCATGTTGGAGTGACATGTTAAACATTTTGGTTAGGGGTTCGGCAACATCATCTTTGACAATTTTTAGGATTTTAGGGATGAATAGGTCTGGGCCGGGAGATTTATTTATTTTCAGTAATTCAATCTGTCTAGTGACGCTTGATTGGCTAATTTTGAAGTCAGGGAGCACAATGTTGCTTGTTTGATTAGTAGCTTGTGGAGTGTTCGTGTTGGCAGCAGTGGTAAAAACGGAGCTGAAATAATTGTTAAGTGTAGAGGCTATGTCTTTGCTATCTGTTTCTAGAACACCTTGAGTGTTAAGTATGGGTCCTATCCCGCTTTTGATTTGTTTGCTACTGTTAATGTATCTGTAAAATTGCTTAGGATTAGTTTTACTATCTTTAGCTATGCTTATTTCATAATTCCTCTTTGCTGTTTTTATTAGTGATTTTACTTTTCTTCTGGCGGCCAGGTATTGCTTACATATGGTATTATTCTTTGTTTCTCTCTTTAAGTTGTATAAACGATTTCTTTCCCTAATTGCTCTACTGATATTTATATCGTACCAAAGGGGTTTGTTTATTTTCTTACTGTGTCTTTTACGCATTGGGATATGTTTCTTTTGAGCACTCATGAATATTTCTTTAAATCTTTCCCATGTATCGTCAATGTTGGTGAGACCTTCGAGATGCAGATTAGAGAGAGAGAGAGAGAGATATTTTGTTTTTGAATGAATGTGTGATATATATATATATATATATATATATATATATATATATATATATATATATACTTTATATATATATATACATATATAGATATAGATAGATAGATAGATATGAATAGGTAGGAAAATAGATGGATGTATAGAGAAATAGAGATAATAACACAGGGATACAGATGGCTGTATATGGAGAGTGAGTGAGTGAGAGTGAGTTAAGGGTGGTGACCTGCTTTAGTTCCTTTTCTCTGGCTTGTATCCATTCGGCCCAATTCAGCCGAAAATCGACACCTGGATGGAGACAAACGTCTTAAAACAGTAGGCTGAATAGGGCCAAATGGATACAACCCAGAGAGAAAGGGAGAGAGAAAAAACCGAGGTGGGCCCCCTTAAAAGTGTGACGCAAGAAACCCTATAACTGTAGCTGCTTGCTTGCGTTCATGTGTACTCAGGGGTTTCTTCCTGTATCTATGTATGGCTTTATTATTCCTTCTCTTGAACTCTTTTATAACCTCATTTGTATTCTTTCTATATCTAATTCTTATCTTGGACTCACTTTTAACCTCATTTGTATTCTTCCTCTATTTATTTTGTATCTTGGACTCACTTTCAACCTCATTTGTATTTTTCCTCTGTATATTTGTTATAGCTCCTCTCCTTCTCTTGAACTCTTTTATAGCCTCATTTGTATTCTTCCTCTATGTATTTTTTGTTTTTATCTTGGACCCTTTTTTAGCTTCGGTTGTATTTTTTCTCTGTATATTTGTATAGCTTTACTCTTCTCTTGAACTCTTTTGTGACCTCATTTGTATTCTTCCTATAAACTCTTTTATAACCTCATTTGTATTCTTCCTCTATGTATTTTTTGTTATCTTGGACTCACTTTTAACCTTATTTGTATTTGTCCTCGGTTTATTTTTATCTTTACGCCTTTTCCTACTCTTCTTAACGTCATTTGTAGCCTTCTTTGTATTTCTATTTCTACTATTTTTCTTGAACTCTTTTATAACCTCATTTGTATTCTTCCTCTATGAATTTTTTATGTTTACTCTTTTCCCTTGAACTCTTATATAAGCTGTTTTGTATTATTCCTCTATGTATTTCTTATGTTTACGTGTTTTCCTACTCTTTGTAACTTCATTTGTAGCCTTCTTTGTATATCTATCTTTACTCTTTTTCTTGAACTCTCATTTGACCTCATATTTCCTTGTCCCTTATTCCCTTCCTTTCATTCCCTTTCCTGTTCTGTATTCCCGTTTATTGCCTTTCCTGGTCTTTATTGCCTTTCCTGGTGTTTATTCCCTTGTCTTCCCTCGTCTTTTATTGCCTTTCCTGGTCTGTATTCCCTTTTATTGTCTTTCCTGGTCTGTATTGCCTGTTATTGCCTTTCCTGGTCTTTATTGCCTTGTATTGCCTTTTCTGATCTTTATTGCCTTTCCTGGTCTTTATTGCCTTTTATTGCCTTTCCTAGTCTTTATTGCCTTGTATTGCCTTTCCTGGTCTTTATTGCCTTTTATTGCCTCTCCTGGTCTTTATTGCGTTTCCTGGTGTTTATTCCCTTGTCTGCCCTCGTCTTTTATTGCCTTTCCTGGTCTTTATTCCCTTTTATTGTCTTTCCTGGTCTTTATTGCCTTTTATTTCCTTTCCTGGTCTTTATTGCCTTGTATTGCCTTTCCTGGTCTTTATTGCCTTGTATTGCCTTTCCTGGTGTTTATTCCCTTGTCTTCCCTCGTCTTTTATTGCCTTTCCTGGTCTTTATTCCCTTTTATTGTCTTTCCTGGTCTGTATTGCCTTGTATTGCCTTTCCTGGTCTTTATTGCCTTGTATTGCCTTTCCTGGTCTTTATTGCCTTTTATTGCCTCTCCTGGTCTTTATTGCCTTTCCTGGTCTTTATTGCCTTTTATTGCCTCTCCTGGTCTTTATTGCCTTTTATTGCCTCTCCTGGTCTTTATTCCCTTTTATTGCCTTTCCTGGTCTTTATTGCCTTTTATTGCCTCTCCTGGTCTTTATTCCCTTTTATTGCCTTTCCTGGTCTTTATTGCCTTTTATTGCCTCTCCTGGTCTTTATTCCCTTTTATTGCCTTTCCTGGTCTTTATTCCCTTTTATTGCCTCTCCTGGTCTGTATTCCCTTGTCTTCCCTCGTCCTATGTTGTCTTTTTCCATTATTGTTTCATCTTCATTAGAGTGTCTGTACTAAAAGAGAGTGACCATTTTCTTTTGAGTGCCATGTTGGTGCAGTAATGACCAGGTCTTGTAGAATTTAGATTTAAAGTATCTAATTGTATCCTGTACCGGTTGTTGTTGTTGTTGTTGTTGTTGTAACGTTTGTTATGGATATGGACTTACCGGTACTTAACCCCTTGTGCTGCACCGTCGACCTCCTTTTGACTTTATTCTGGCTACTACTAATCGAGATCTCTAGCAATTATTAGGTTATCCACTACCTCGATCAACCCTTTTTTAACTACCACAGATCCATCTTAAGGGGAGATTTTCACTGGAGGGATTTTTTTCTGGACCCCGTTTTCCCTCATGTTTAGCCCCATTGCTTTTGAGATTTTAAGACGTTCGCCCCATTAGTTTGGCAATTTTAATAACCTTCGCCCCATTTCTGTCAATTTTAAGACCTTTCGTGCCATTTAGGTGTCGATTTTTTCCTGGCGAGCGATAGCGAGCCTGTATTTTAAGAGGAACCGGTCTTCGGCCGGGAAATTTTTCTACCGAAAAATGTACAAATTTATCTTGAAAGGAGGTATAGGGGGTGTAATTTTAAGCTTAATGGAAATCTAGGGAACAAACTAAACACCTCCCCTTAAGCTGTATGAAATCGTCTGAATATAACTAGAATACAATTAAAGAGACGTCATTGGTATAGGAAGGGTTATTGAAACTAAAGACACTAGTGGCACCAATATGGCGGAGGTTGGTCTATAATCTGCAGGTTTCTACTGATCATGTTTATCTATGTATGCCTATGTATCAAGGAATTGCAGTGCCAACAGTGATGTATGGGGCTGATACGTGGGCTCTGGAGGAAAAGGAGAGAAGAAAGCTGGACGTGATGGAGATAAGCGGCTTGAGGAGTATGTGTGGAGTTACTCGTAGAGACAGATTGAGGAATGAAGAGATACGTAGGAGAGTGGGCCAGCAGGAACATTTGTCGGACAGAGTGGACAGAAGGGTGCTGAGCTGGTATGGTCATGTTGAACGAATGGAAGATGAAAGGCTTACAAAGAGAAATGTGAGTCAGATACAAGGGGAGATAGAAGAGCTGGAAGACCCCCATTGAGATGGAGAGACTGTGTAGGACAAGCTTTGGATGATAGAGGAATGACTATAGAGCAGGCAAGGGAAGTGGTAATAAACAGGAATGAATGGAGAATGCTTGTGAATAGATGATAGATAATAGTCCACCAGGCGCCTGGCCCGGGGAGACGGTTTCTATGAAGGGTGCGCCTGGAAGTGTGGTGGGCGGGCTTGTGGTTTCGCTCTGCTGCATGTCTGCCTGCCGAGATCGGAACCTCTCCGGGTGGTCGGGGGTGCTGGAGGGACCTTGGTGACTCTGGTCTCTGGGTCTTCTCCTTGATGACCTAGACGTGTGTAAATTTGTATATTGTTTTTGTGTGTTCATTGTCCCCCCCCCCCCCCTCCCCCCCAAAACAAAAATAGGAAAAGTGGGGAGTGGGCCTGAGTATATATATATATAGATAGATGGATGTTTGTCTAGACTAGTTTAAGGGGAGATATCGACTTGCATTCCATAGTTTCTAGCCCACTCATAACACTACGGTACACTCGCATACCATAGTTTCTAGCCCACTCATAACACTACGGTACACTCGCATACCATAGTTTCTAGCCCACTCATAACACTACGGTACACTCGCATACCATAGTTTCTAGCCCACTCATAACACTACGGTACACTCGCATACCATAGTTTCTAGCCCACTCATAACACTACGGTACACTCGCATACCATAGTTTCTAGCCCACTCATAACACTACGGTACACTCGCATACCATAGTTTCTAGCCCACTCATAACACTACGGTACACTCGCATACCATAGTTTCTAGCCCACTCATAACACTACGGTACACTCGCATACCATAGTTTCTAGCCCACTCATAACACTACGGTACACTCGCATACCATAGTTTCTAGCCCACTCATAACACTACGGTACACTCGCATACCATAGTTTCTAGCCCACTCATAACACTACGGTACACTCGCATACCATAGTTTCTAGCCCACTCATAACACTACGGTACACTCGCATACCATAGTTTCTAGCCCACTCATAACACTACGGTACACTCGCATACCATAGTTTCTAGCCCACTCATAACACTACGGTACACTCGCATACCATAGTTTCTAGCCCACTCATAACACTACGGTACACTCGCATACCATAGTTTCTAGCCCACTCATAACACTACGGTACACTCGCATACCATAGTTTCTAGCCCACTCATAACACTACGGTACACTCGCATACCATAGTTTCTAGCCCACTCATAACACTACGGTACACTCGCATACCATAGTTTCTAACCCACTCATAACACTACGGTACACTCGCATACCATAGTTTCTAGCCCACTCATAACACTACGGTACACTCGCATACCATAGTTTCTAGCCCACTCATAACACTACGGTACACTCGCATACCATAGTTTCTAGCCCACTCATAACACTACGGTACACTCGCATACCATAGTTTCTAGCCCACTCATAACATAACACTACGGTACACTCGCATACCATAGTTTCTAACCCACTCATAACACTACGGTACACTCGCATACCATAGTTTCTAACCCACTCATAACACTACGGTACACTCGCATACCATAGTTTCTAGCCCACTCATAACACTACGGTACACTCGCATACCATAGTTTGTAACCCACTCATAACACTACGGTACACTCGCATACCATAGTTTCTAACCCACTCATAACACTACGGCACACTCGCATACCATAGTTTCTAGCCCACTCATAACACTACGGTACACTCGCATACCATAGTTTCTAGCCCACTCATAACACTACGGTACACTCGCATACCATAGTTTCTAGCCCACTCATAACACTACGGTACACTCGCATACCATAGTTTCTAACCCACTCATAACACTACGGTACACTCGCATACCATAGTTTCTAACCCACTCATAACACTACGGTACACTCGCATACCATAGTTTCTAGCCCACTCATAACACTACGGTACACTCGCATACCATAGTTTGTAACCCACTCATAACACTACGGTACACTCGCATACCATAGTTTCTAACCCACTCATAACACTACGGCACACTCGCATACCATAGTTTCTAGCCCACTCATAACACTACGGTACACTCGCATACCATAGTTTCTAGCCCACTCATAACACTACGGTACACTCGCATACCATAGTTTCTAGCCCACTCATAACACTACGGTACACTCGCATACCATAGTTTCTAACCCACTCATAACACTACGGTACACTCGCATACCATAGTTTCTAACCCACTCATAACACTACGGTACACTCGCATACCATAGTTTCTAACCCACTCATAAGGATTCGTGGCCCCGCCTGTGTTTTTCTGGATGCAATTATAACTTTCTAGATTGATGGATAGAACTGGCTTTTCAATCAATATTATATACAGTTCTGTAGTTGATTAAGGGGAGGCAGACCGTTTTTCTGGACCCCCTTCTCCCTAATGTTTAGCCCCACCATATTTGAGATTATAAGACGTTCGGCCCATTAGTTTGGCGATTTAAACACCTTTCGCCCCATTTCGTTGTCAATTTTAAGACCTTTCGTGCCATTTAGGTGTCGATAATTTCCTGGCGAGCGATAGCGAGCCTGTATTCTTAAGAGGGGCCGGGACATTTTTCTACCGAAAAATGTACAAATTTATCTTGAACGGGGGGGGGGGGGTAGGGGGTATTTTCTAAGCTTGATAGAGGTCTAGGGAGGCAACTAAAACAAATATATGAATACATGAATTAATAGACCAAACAAACGGCCAGCCTCCCCTTAATAGACCAAACAAACGGCCAGCCTCCCCTTAATAGACCAAACAAACGGCCAGCCTCCCCTTAATAGACCAAACAAACGGCCAGCCTCCCCTTAATAGACCAAACAAACGGCCAGCCTCCCCTTAATAGACCAAACAAACGGCCAGCCTCCCCTTAATAGACCAAACAAACGGCCAGCCTCCCCTTAATAGACCAAACAAACGGCCAGCCTCCCCTTAATAGACCAAACAAACGGCCAGCCTCCCCTTAATAGACCAAACAAACGGCCAGCCTCCCCTTAATAGACCAAACAAACGGCCAGCCTCCCCTTAATAGACCAAACAAACGGCCAGCCTCCCCTTAATAGACCAAACAAACGGCCAGCCTCCCCTTAATAGAATATTATATTAATGAAATCATATTCAGAGATATACTTCCATAATAAGAAATGGGTGAAGTTCACACATATTTATGAGTGGACTAGAGACTATGGGGTATCCGAGTGTACACCTTCCTTGTGTAACTCTACCTAGAGATCCTGTATTAAGAGAGAGCGGCTACTCTCTCTCTCTCTCTGTCTCTCTGTCTCACTCTCACTCTCACTCTCACTCTCTCTCACACTCTCTCTCACCCCCTCTCTCACACTCTCTCACACTCTCTCTCACACTCTCTCTCTCTCTCTCTCTCTCTCTCTCTCTCTCTCTCTCTCTCTCTCTCTCTCTCTCTCTCCCTCCCTCTCCCTCTCTCTCTCTCTCTCTCTCTCTCTCTCTCTCATCGCATCTCTTTAGCTTCTCCCCCCCCTCTCTCTCTCTCTCTCTCTCTCTCTCTCTCTCTCTCTCTCTCTCTCTCTCTCTCTCTCTCTCTCTCTCTCTCTCTCTCTCTCTCTCTCTACCTAATCATCTATATCTATCTATCTAATCATCTATTTATCTATCTATCTATGTATCTATATTTATCTAAATCTATCATTCTCTCTCTCTCTCTCTCTATCTATCTATCTATCTATCTATCTCTGACTCTGCCATTTTCGTGTTTTAATTATCAAACAACAGGGTGATGATTTATATTCGATCATGTAGACTTATCCTATAGAGACCAAACTATATTATATCCTACAGCAGTATTGCCGAATGTGTATTATGAGCATGGACATATTTGAGCAAACTGTTATATATGTTTCTTCTGCCGTCACCTCCTGTTCCTTTCTCGTGTATCTTGCTGATCCTCCCTACCCCTTGTGGGAGTAATGGCTGGCTACTGACTGACATAATTAGTTTAGAGTGTTTTGAGAGGCTATTGATACCAGTGGCACCAATATGGCGGATCTCGGTTACTATAGGGTCTCTATAACACTGCCTTAAGCCGGTAACACACGAGCGCTTTTCCCTCAACATTTATCCTCAACACTGCTCTGGCAGCTTATGATGTAAACTTTTAAAATAATTCTGCCACCTAAATTCATCTATAGTCAGTCTAGTTTCCGATACCAGTGCAAAATATTCCAGAAATGTTGCTCGAATGTTGACTATAAAAACGCTCGTGTGATACCGGCTTTACCTGTCTAACTCTATCCACCTATAGTTATATAAACTACCGTAACTAACTTTCCCCTCCCCCATATATATATATATCATGATCTTATCTCTTATTGCCCCATACAAGCCTTCACCACCTTCCTCCTCCAGCCGCCCCCCTCCCTACCTTCAGAATGGCCTAGACCTCCCTCACTCCATCTTCCCCACCCTCCCTATTTTGGTTAAGGGGAGGTTTTTAGTTAGTTCGCTAGACTTCCATCAAGCTTAACATTACAGCCCCTAGACCACCTTTCAAGATAAATGTGTACATTTTTCGGTAGAAAAATTTCCCGGGCAAAGGCCGGTTCCTCTTAAATTACAGGCTCGCTATCGCTCGCCAGGACAAAATCGACACCTAAATGGCACGAAAAGTCTTAAAATTGACAGAAATGGGGCGAAAGTTCTTAAAATCACCAAACTAATGGGTCGAACGTCTTAAAATATCAAAAGCAATGGAGCTAAACATGAGAGATAAAGGGGTCAAGAAAAAAATCCCTCAAGTGGAAATCTCCTATTACTATCACATGAGCTTTTTTGTCGTCAATTTTTGACGAGCAAGTTTTTCTTCGTACTATTTCTTAGTATGTTCGCATTGGAATCGACAACTAACTATCATAAGAGCATAAGAAAATGGGAGTCTGCAGAATCCCGATCGGCCCACACAAGGCAGATCCCTGTACCCTTACCCTAACCATACTTTATAAGATTTTAAGAGTTTGCAATAATATACAATATAGAATATATAATTCAGAAGTTGTCAGACCACAATTGCCTGAAAAGCGATCATGTGACACCGGCTTCATCTTAATTAATTATCTAGCTTCCATAAGTTCTTCCTAAATTGAAAGGGATTGTCTACTAAAGAATGGGTTCATGTTGTATTGAAAGGGTTACATTACGTGGTCAACACAGTACCCCATATATCTTCCCTTAATCTTCCATTATCACATAAGCACCTCTCTTCTCTTCCTACCTACCTTCATCCTAATTTATTACCTGTGATCTTCCCACCTTCCCTACCTAATCACCCACCCCCTTCCGTACCTACCTACCTATTTACCTACCTGCCTACCTTTTTAACTACTTACCTACCTTTTTAACTACTTACCTACCTATCTGCTTATCTACCTACCTACCTTCCTCCTTAATTTACTACCTATGATATTCTCACCTTCCCTAGCTAATCACCTACCCCCTTCCCTACCTAACTCTTTATCTACCTGCCTACCTCATTATCTGCTTATCTACCTAACTACCTTCCTCCTTAATTTACTACCTATGATATTCTCCACTTTCCCTACCTAATCACCCACCCCCTTCCCTACCTAACTCTTTATCTACCTGCCTACCTCATTATCTGCTTATCTACCTAACTACCTTCCTCCTTAATTTACTACCTATGATATTCTCCACTTTCCCTACCTAATCACCCACCCCCTTCCTTACCTAACTCTTTATCTACCTGCCTACCTCATTATCTCCATCCCTACCTACCTGGCTATCTATCTACCTTACTTTACTACCTACGCTCTTCCCACCCTCCCTACCTACTCACCTATCCCTTCCCTACCTATATACCTTTTTATCTACCTTCCTACCTCTGTATCTACTTACCTACCTTTCTGTTTACCTACCAACCTACCTACCTTCGTCCGTACTCTCTTTTCTTTTTCTCCCTACCCTTTATTCTTCCTTCCTCCATTCCTTCCTTCTTTTGTATACCTTCCCTACCTTCCTTGCTCCCTCCCTCCCTCCCTTCCTTCCCAACTTCCCTCCTACCTTCATTCCTCCCTCCCTTCCTTCATCCCCATTATCTTCCTCTCTCACTTAATCCCTTCCTGCCAACCCTCTCGCTCCTATCCCTCCCTCACTCCCTCTCTCCTATCCCTCCCTCCCTTCCTTCCTACTTCCCTCCCTACAACTTCTCCCCTACCTTCATTCCTCCCTCCCATCCTTTCTCCCCATTATCTTTCTCTCTCACTTACTCCCTTCCTACCAACCCTCTCTCTCCTATCCCTCCCTCCCTTCCTTCCCAACTTCCCTCCTACCTTCCTTCCTCCCTCCCTTCCTTCAGCCTCATTTTCTTCCTCTCTCACTTACTCCCTTCCTACCAACCCTCTCTCTCCTATCCCTCCCTCCCTTCCTTTCCAACTTCCCTCTTACCTTCATTCCTCCCTCTCCTCCTCCCTGCTCCTCTCGTACATTTATCTTATAGGTACGTTACCCTTTGGCCTTTAACTCGTGGTTGTGTGCTCATTTCACTACTACTCTCTCTCTCTCTCTATCTATCTCTTTATCTCTCTATCTCTCTATCTCTATCTCTATATCTATTCATCTATCTATCAATCTCTCTCTTTATCTCTATATATATTTATCTATCTCTATCTATCTATCAGTCTCTCTCTCTCTCTCTCTCTATATATATATATATATATATATATATATATATATATATATATATATATATATATATATATATATATATATATTTATTTATCTGTTAATCTCTCTATCTTTCTTTATCTCCATGTACTGTATATATATTTATCTATCTGTGTACAGTTGCCCACATAAGTTCAGTTTCTCTCCTTTACCAAATGCATAGGAATTAAAATGTAAAACTTGCAAAATAACAAACCAAAACTGGGACGACACAATATAAAGGCAAAATAACTTATCAAAATCGCTATGTGGAAATAAAAGAACACAAAACCTCCACATAGGGTGCACATCACTACATGAGCAAGTTAATCTGTTTCCCAACCAAACTAATCGCACATATAACAACGCACTATCGTCACGTTCAAGGAATTAGTCAATTTGGGAAGTCCGGGACGTTCTGATAAATTTTACTAATTTCTGTATGAATAAAAAAACTGCAACTTATGTCAAAATCTTCTATTCAAGCAAATTTGTAATTTGAAAATATATTCACAATAGTACAACGTATAACATATAGCACTCACTAACAATATATAAGAATATAAGGCTAATGACTGAATAATTACGAGTGTAGTTTCTGATGCAGTGGTTAACTGAATAATTACGAGTGTAGTTTCTTATGCAGTGGTTAACTGAATAATTACGAGTGTAGTTTCTTATGCAGTCGTTAACTGAATAATTACGAGTGTAGTTTCTGATGCAGTGGTTAACTGAATAATTACGAGTGTAGTTTCTGATGCAGTGGTTAACTGAATAATTACGAGTGTAGTTTCTTATGCAGTGGTTAACTGAATAATTACGAGTGTAGTTTCTTATGCAGTGGTTAACTGAATAATTACGAGTGTAGTTTCTTATGCAGTGGTTAACTGAATAATTACGAGTGTAGTTTCTGATGCAGTGGTTAACTGAATAATTACGAGTGTAGTTTATTATGCAGTCGTTAACTGAATAATTACGAGTGTAGTTTCTGATGCAGTGGTTAACTGAATAATTACGAGTGTAGTTTCTTATGCAGTCGTTAACTGAATAATTACGAGTGTAGTTTCTTATGCAGTGGTTAACTGAATAATTACGAGTGTAGTTTCTTATGCAGTGGTTAACTGAATAATTACGAGTGTAGTTTCTTATGCAGTGGTTAACTGAATAATTACGAGTGTAGTTTCTTATGCAGTCGTTAACTGAATAATTACGTGTGTAGTTTCTTATGCAGTCGTTAACTGAATAATTACGAGTGTAGTTTCTCATGCAGTCGTTAACTGAATAATTACGAGTGTAGTTTCTTATGCAGTCGTTAACTGAATAATTACGAGTGTAGTTTCTTATGCAGTGGTTAACTCACTTGATCAGTCAACTGATAATTAAAGGAAACCACACTCGCACTTCATTCATACGATTTTCCTTTCATATATACACTCTTACAGCCGGGCTCGAACCACCGACAGTCAATACAAGTGTCCATGCTTTAATCAACTCTACCACGGCGTGATACAAAAAATACTTAATCTTTTCCTATTTATATTAAAGAGAAGGGAAATCCTACTTGGAGAAAGTATTGGATTTCATAGAGAAGTCGCTGCGTGGGAGTACAGTGCTCGTAAAACTCCATGTATGGTATCCTGGAATGTGGGTCCTACATCTTCTGTATGAAATGGTATATTTTCACCAAGTAAGATTTCCCTTCTCCTTAATATATATATATAGGAAAAGGTTAAATATTTGTCATCACCCCGTGATAGAGTTGATTATAGCATGGACATTCGTCCATATATATATATATATATATATATATATATATATATATATATATATATATATATATATATATATATATATATATATATATATATATATATAGGCCTAGATACACACACTATTACAACAATTATTATTGTCCTTACACGATTCTTACTTTCAATCAGCAAATCAGCAAATCAGCAAATCAGTAAATCAGTCAGGAAGTAGTCACTCACGCACTCCCACACGCACTAACACACTCAGCCGTACCCCATGACAATGTTCCCTCGTTGGTCAGTATGGGGGAGGGGATTGGTGACGCTGGAGTGTTGACGTGGTGGTGACAAACGCGTAGTCCGTCCGTCACATCCAGGGTGGGTCACGTCTCTCATCCGTATGGTGACGTGGGGTGGTGACGGTACAGTGACGGAATGTGGTGATCTAGTTTAACCCCTTGAGGATTATAACGCGTTTTGACAGTTTATTCTGGCTTCTACTAGACGATTTGTTCAGTTTAGGAAGAGCTTGTGAGAGCTAAGCTTAATTAACTCCGCCAACGAAGTATGGCGAAGGCTATGTTTTCGCCTCCGCTTGTCTGTCTGTATCTGTAAACAAAATATCCTACACAGTTATGAACCGATATTCACGAAATTTGATGGGCAGATAGGATGCGCCAAGAAAGGAGTAATTCAATTTAGTAGGCGATCCAGAACATACCCTAGAATACATATCCAGAAGACAAATTAGGCCTATGATATTAATGGTAAAGAACCAGCCAGCGTAGGCGGAGGTATGCGCTCTACCGAGTGCCCCTCTACTTGATATATTTTGTACCCCTTTGATTCCTAAAGATCCTTCCTTAGTTGAATACAATCGTCTAAGGAAAACCAGATTGGACTGTAAAAACGCATCCTTAAATATTGAAAGAGTTCATTTATCCTCGTTTCGCATGAGAGATGATATGATGCTGTTCATTCATAAACCCTAACGATAACAGTAAAGTGGCTAACACTGGTGACACCTCTGTACGGATGGTTTGGGAAGGCTTAATAATCGTGACATTTAAGGTGAGGCTGATGCTGGACTGTTGTTGAGGTTAAGGGGAGATGGGTCCTTTTTCTGGTCCCCTTTCTCCCTCGTGTTAAGCCCCATTGGTTTTGAAATTGTAAGACGTTCGGCCCATTAGTTTGGCGATTTTAACACCTTTCGCCCCATTTCGTTGTCAAGTTTAAGACCTTTCGTGCCATTTAGGTGTCGATTATTTCCTGGCGAGCGATAGCGAGCATGACATTTTAAGATTTTTTTTTTTTTCTACCGAAAACATTTACAAATTTATCTTAAAGTGGGGTCTGGGTTTTTTTTTTCTAAGTTTGATGGAGTTCTAGCGAGAAAACTAAGAAATATAGAAATACATGAATTAATAGAAAAAGAAAAAAAAATCGTCTCCCCTTAACGTTCTCATGTGGTTGAGTTCGCATGTGTGGTGAGATGAGGCTGTACATTCCCAAGACGTACAGTTGACCAAATAAGTGATGTCGCGGCACCGAGTATTGGTATCAGCACTATCTAAGCACTAATTAAACGTTTCGAGTGAGATATACAAACATGTTCCTATCTTTACACACCCTATTCAACATCTGGCAGACATTAATACAGCATACAGCGAGCAAAACGTAATAATGACAGCGGAGACACGACTTATTTGACCAACAGTACCAATAACATAATTGGTTAGTTGGTGATATATAAAAACCACTTTGCGTTTTAGTATTAAGGGGAGGCTGGCCGTTTGTTTGGTCTATTAATTAATTTATTCATATATTTTTTTTAGTTTCCTCGCTAGACCTCCATCAAGCTTAGAAAACACGCCCTAGCCCCCCCTTCAAGATAAATTTGCACATTTTTCGGTAGAAAAATGTTCCGGCCTAAGGCCGGTTCCTCTTAAAATTGCAGTCTCGCTATCGCTCGCCAGGAAAAAATTGACACCTAAATGGCACGAAAGGTCTTAAAATTGCAACGAAATGGGGCGAAAGGTGGTAAAATCGCCAAACTAATGGGCCGAACGTCTTATAATATCAGAACTAGTGGGGCTAAACATTAGGGAGAAGGGGGTCCAGAAATACGGTCTGCCTCCCCTTACCAGTATATTGGTGACCACAGAGTTCTGAAATAGTGTGTAGTGGTGGTGATGTACTAGACTCGGTTTCTTTGCAACGGACGGTAAATTGCAAAGTTCCCATCAAGAGTTCTCAGTTATTTTGAAGATTTTGTAGTGAAATATGGTGCTAATTATATAAACTTGGGATTTATATGATGCAGAGACATGGTAGTTATATTTATATGATGCAGAGACATGGTAGTTATATTTATATGATGCAGAGACATGGTAGTTATATTTATATGATGCAGAGACATGGTAGTTATATTTATATGATGCAGAGACATGGTAGTTATATTTATATGATGCAGAGACATGGTAGTTATATTTATATGATGCAGAGACATGGCAGTTTTATATGATGCAGAGACATGGCAGTTTTATATGATGCAGAGACATGGCAGTTTTATATGATGCAGAGACATGGCAGTTTTATATGATGCAGAGACATGGCAGTTTTATATGATGCAGAGACATGGTAGTTTATATGATGCAGAGACATGGTAGTTATATTTATATGATGCAGAGACAGCGTAGTTATTTATATGATGCAGAGACATGGTAGTTATATTTATATGATGCAGAGACATGGTAGTTATATTTATATGATGCAGAGACATGGTAGTTATATTTATATGATGCAGAGACATGGCAGTTTTATATGATGCAGAGACATGGCAGTTTTATATGATGCAGAGACATGGTAGTTTATTTATATGATGCAGAGACATGGTAGTTATATTTATATGATGCAGAGACATGGTAGTTATATTTATATGATGCAGAGACATGGTAGTTTATATGATGCAGAGACATGGTAGTTTATATGATGCAGAGACATGGTAGTTATATTTATATGATGCAGAGACATGGTAGTTTATATGATGCAGAGACATGGTAGTTTATATGATGCAGAGACATGGTAGTTTATATGATGCAGAGACATGGTAGTTTATTTATATGATGCAGAGACATGGTAGTTTATATGATGCAGAGACATGGTAGTTTATATGATGCAGAGACATGGTAGTTTATATGATGCAGAGACATGGTAGTTTATATAATGCAGAGACATGGTAGTTTATATAATGCAGAGACATGGTAGTTTATATGATGCAGAGACATGGTAGTTTATATGATGCAGAGACATGGTAGTTTATATGATGCAGAGACATGGTAGTTTATATGATGCAGAGACATGGTAGTTTATATGATGCAGAGACATGGTAGTTTATATGATGCAGAGACATGGTAGTTTATATAATGCAGAGACATGGTAGTTTATATGATGCAGAGACATGGTAGTTTATATAATGCAGAGACATGGTAGTTTATATGATGCAGAGACATGGTAGTTTATATGATGCAGAGACATGGTAGTTTATATGATGCAGAGACATGGTAGTTTATATGATGCAGAGACATGGTAGTTTATATGATGCAGAGACATGGTAGTTTATATAATGCAGAGACATGGTAGTTTATATGATGCAGAGACATGGTAGTTTATATAATGCAGAGACATAGTAGTTTATATAATGCAGAGACATGGTAGTTTATATAATGCAGAGACATGGTAGTTTATATGATGCAGAGACATGGTAGTTTATATAATGCAGAGACATGGTAGTTTATATGATGCAGAGACATGGTAGTTTATATGATGCAGAGACATGGTAGTTTATATAATGCAGAGACATGGTAGTTTATATGATGCAGAGACATGGTAGTTTATATAATGCAGAGACATAGTAGTTTATATAATGCAGAGACATGGTAGTTTATATAATGCAGAGCCATAGTAGTTTATATAATGCAGAGACATGGTAGTTTATATAATGCAGAGACATGGTAGTTTATATGATGCAGAGACATGGTAGTTTATATAATGCAGAGACCATGGTAGTTTATATAATGCAGAGATATGGTAGTTTATATAATGCAGAGACATGGTAGTTTATATAATGCAGAGACATGGTAGTTTATATAATGCAGAGCCATGGTAGTTTATATAATGCAGAGCCATGGTAGTTTATATAATGCAGAGCCATGGTAGTTTATATAATGCAGAGCCATGGTAGTTTATATAATGATGCAGAGCCATGGTAGTTTATATAATGCAGAGCCATGGTAGTTTATATAATGCAGAGCCATGGTAGTTTATATAATGCAGAGCCATGGTAGTTTATATAATGCAGAGACATGGTAGTTTATATGATGCAGAGACATGGTAGTTTATATGATGCAGAGACATGGTAGTTTATATGATGCAGAGCCATGGTAGTTTATATAATGCAGAGACATGGTAGTTTATATGATGCAGAGACATGGTAGTTTATATAATGCAGAGACATGTTAGTTTATATGATGCAGAGACATGGTAGTTTATATGATGCAGAGACATGGTAGTTTATATGATGCAGAGCCATGGTAGTTTATATGATGCAGAGACATGGTAGTTTATATGATGCAGAGACATGGTAGTTTATATGATGCAGAGACATGGTAGTTTCATATATTTCCATGAAGTATCGAGAAACTATAGCTGCTAGGCCTAAGCAGCTAGGGGAGATTTCCACTTGAGGGATTTTTTTCTGGACCCCTTTCTCCCTCATGTTTAACCCCATTGCTTTTGAGATTTTAAGACGTTCGCCTTAGTAGTTTAGACATTTTAAGACATTTTGCCCCGTTTCTGTCAATTTTCAGACCTTTCGTGCCATTAAGGTGTCAATTTTTTCCTGGCGAGCGATAGCGAGCCTGTAATTTAAGAGCAATCGGCCTCCGGCCGGGACATTTTTCTACCGAAAAATGTACACATTTATCTTGAAAGGGATGTATCTAGGGGATGTAATTTTAAGCTTTATGAAAACGTAGGGAACAAACTAAATACCTCCCCTTAAACAAACTAAATACCTCCCCTTAAACAAACTAAATACCTCCCCTTAAACAAACTAAATACCTCCCCTTAAACAAACTAAATACCTCCCCTTAAACAAACTAAATACCTCCCCTTAAACAAACTAAATACCTCCCCTTAAACAAAGTATAGTTGGTGTCTTTGGTGAGATTGGTGATATAAAGAACCCTCATTTCGCTTCAGGATTGAGGTTATATTGGTGACCGCAGAATTCTGAAACGGTGGGTATTTGTGATTTGGTGATTAGTATAGCCTGTATTTGGCGATTAGTATAGCCTATATTTGGTGATTAGTATAGCCTGTATTTGGTGATTAGTATAGCCTGTATTTGGTGATTAGTATAGCCTGTATTTGGTGATTAGTATAGCCTGTATTTGGTGATTAGTATAGCCTGTATTTGGTGATTAGTATAGCCTGTATTTGGTGATTAGTATAGCCTGTATTTGGTGATTAGTATAGCCTGTATTTGGTGATTAGTATAGCCTGTATTTGGTGATTAGTATAGCCTGTATTTGGTGATTAGTATAGCCTGTATTTAGTGATTAGTATAGCCTGTATTGGTGATTAGTATAGCCTGTATTTGGTGATTAGTATAGCCTGTATTTGGTGATTAGTATAGCCTGTATTTGGTGATTAGTATAGCCTGTATTTGGTGATTAGTATAGTCTGTATTTGGTGATTAGTATAGCCTGTATTTAGTGATTAGTATAGCCTGTATTTGGTGATTAGTATAGCCTGTATTTGGTGATTAGTATAGCCTGTATTTGGTGATTAGTATAGCCTGTATTTGGTGATTAGTATAGCCTGTATTTGGTGATTAGTATAGCCTGTATTTGGTGATTAGTATAGCCTGTATTTGGTGATTAGTATAGCCTGTATTTGGTGATTAGTATAGCCTGTATTTGGTGATTAGTATAGCCTGTATTTGGTGATTAGTATAGCCTGTATTTGGTGATTAGTATAGCCTGTATTTGGTGATTAGTATAGCCTGTATTTTCCAAGCTGACGATAAATTGCCACGTCCCAATCCAAATTATTCAGCTATTGAGAGTATTTTGTGGCGATTTTTGTTTTGATAACTATAAAGATTTTGGCATTTAAGGGGGGTCACCGGTTTTTTGTTTCTCTTTCTCTACTTTCCTCTCTTTCTCTGGCTTGTATCCATTCGGCCCCATTCAGCCAACTGTTATAAGACGTTTATCCCCATCCAGGTGTCGATTTCTTCCTGGCGAGCGATAGCGAGCCAGCATTGTATGGAGAAATCCGGACTTTTTCTATCGAAAAATTTACAAATTTAGCTTGCTGTCAAAACAAAAAATATATATGCTGGCTCGGTACCGCTCGCCAGGAAAATATTGACACCGGTAGTGGTGATCGTGTATTGCTAAGGAGTGGTCATTTAGGCTGTATAGTGAATTTATGCGGTATAGTTAATTGACCACTTGCGAGTTTCAGGCTATGCGGAAGTTGGAGCCGTAAACAAGGATACTAAATAATAAGGCTATAATAATGTAGGTTCCTCATGTTTAAAACGCATGATGAATTTATGTGTATGTATTTATATATGAATTTATGTGTATGTATTTATATATGAATTTATGTGTATGTATTTATATATAAATTTATGTGTATGTATTTATATATAAATTACAACCGTATTCTAATTTAGGAGGAACCGTCCTTCGGCCGGGATATTTTTCTACCGAAATGTATACAAATTTATCTTGAAGGGGGTCTTGAGGGTATTTATGTTAAGCTTAAGGGGAGGTATTTAGTTTGTTTAAGGGGAGGTATTTAGTTTGTTTAAGGGGAGGTATTTAGTTTGTTTAAGGGGAGGTATTTAGTTTGTTCCCTACGTTTTCATCAAACTTAAAATTACACCCCCTAGACCCCCTTTCAAGATAAATTTGTACATTTTTCGGTAGAAAAATGTCCCGGCCGGAGGCCGGTTTCTCTTAAATTACAGGCTCGCTATCGCTCGCCAGGAAAAAATTGACACCTTAATGGCACGAAAGGCCTTAAAATTGACAGAAATGGGGCAAAATGTCTTAAAATGTCCAAACTACTAGGGCGAACGTCTTAAAATCTCAAAAACAATGGGGCTGAACATGAGGGAGAAAGGGGTCCAGAAAAAAATCCCTCGAGTGGAAATCTCCCCTTAATAGAGAGGTCTTGGGAGGAAACTAAATATAATAAATAAATAGCAAAATAAATAAATGAACAAATATAATATACAAGTAGGTACTAATACTAATCTCCCCATACTAATACTAATCTCCCCATACTAATACTAATCTCCCCATACTAATACTAATACTATACTAATCTCCCCATACAATATTACTACTAATCCCATACTAATCTATATACTCTCCCCCCATACTAATACTAATCTCCCCATACTAATACTAATCTCCCCATACTAATACTAATCTCCCCACACTAATACTAATCTCCCCATACTAATACTAATCTCCCCATACTAATACTAATCTCCCCATACTAATACTAATCTCCTACTAATATCTCCCCATACTAATACTAATACTAATCTCCCCATACTAATACTAATCTCCCCATACTAATACTAATCTCCCCATACTAATACTAATCTCCCCATACTAATACTAATCCCCATACTAATACTAATCTCCCCATACTAATCTCCCCATACTAATACTAATCTCCCCATACTAATACTAATCTCCCCATACTAATACTAATCTCCCCTTACTAATACTAATCTCCCATACTAATACTAAAATCCCCATACTAATACTAATCTCCCCATACTAATACTAATCTCCCCATACTAATACTAATCTCCCCATACTAATACTAATCTCCCCACACCAATACTAATCTCCCCATACTAATACTAATCTCCCCACACCAATACTAATCTCCCCATACTAATACTAATCTCCCCATACTAATCTCCCCATACTAATACTAATCTCCCCATACTAATACTAATCTCCCCATACTAATACTAATCTCCCCATACTAATACTAATCTCCCCATACTAATACTAATCTCCCCATACTAATACTAATCTCCCATACTAATACTAATCTCCCCATACTAATACTAATCTCCCCATACTAATACTAATCTCCCCATACTAATACTAATCTCCCCATACTTGATCACCCGCTGAGCTTAGGAGGGGCAGGAGGGGCTAGAGGCCATACTTCAATGTCTTCAAATACTGTCTAGCTTATAAGTCATTGCTGGGAGGGAGGGAGGGAGGGAGTGAGTTTATGGTTATGTAACTAATCATCATATTTTGAACATTTATCACTGTGGCTACAAATACTGTGTACGTTTACTGATTAAAAGGCAGCTTCATGTGTGTATATACTTGCACATACTGGTGTGTGTGTGTGTGTGTGTGTGTGTGTGTGACCGGAATACATACAATAGATCAGTAGGTAGAAAAGGAGATAGATATACTCATATTTTGATTATTATATAAACAAATTTACTTGGTATATATATACTGTATATATATATATATATATATATATATATATATATATATACTGTATATATGTATTTATATATATATATATAATATATATATATATATATATATATATATATATATATATATATAAAAGTGGTATGTCGTGTTATTTATTTTTTTGTTCTATGTTAAGATTTCCATATCGATTTATAGTTTAATATGCACCGAAAGTGCAGTATATAATTGATCTAAAGGGGAGTCACCGACTATTTTTTTTATCTTTCTCTCCTTTTCTCTCTTTCCCTGGCTTGTATCCATTCGGCCCCATTCAGCCAACTGTTTTAAGACGTTTATCCCCATCCAGGTGTCGATTTCTTCCTGGCGAGCGATAGCGAGCCAGCATTGTATGAAGAAATCCGGGTTCGCCGGAGACATTTTTATATCGAAAAATGTACAAATTTAGCTTAAAAATATATTAAAGATAATTAGTAAAAAAAAAATATATATATATGTATATATTGACACCTGGATGGGGGTAAACGTCTTAAAACAGTAGGCTGAATGGGGCCGAATGGGTACAAACCTAAGTGAGAGGGACAGAAAGAGAAAAAAAAGCAAGGTGGGCTCCCTTAAATATAACAGAACTTTTAGTGCATTAACGTGGCTTCAGGTTTTTACAGAGAGTGTATTAGTTGAAAAGCAAGACATAATGTTTACACCAAATATATAACTAAATAAATATATACATTCCTAAACGAAACTAATCTAAGACTTGATTATTTACATATCATAATTAAATATTAAAAATCCGATTATTTTAAAGTAGCAAGTGATTAATTAGCGGTGAAGATAAATGTAATATTAATTTAGCATTATAATATATTTTTAGAGTCTAGAGTAAATGAGAAATATACCAGAATAAGAGATAAATTGATAACACATATTAAAGAAAGAAGAATGGAAGAAAATAGAGAAATAGATTTATTTCATTTAAGGGGAGTAGGGTTTAATTCTCGGTGTATTTATATATTGATTTATATATATATACCGGATATATACAGTATATATATATATATATATATATATATATATATATATATATATAAGAGAGAGAGAGAGAGAGAGAGAGCAACAAGAAAAAAGAGAGGGAGGAGTTGGTGTCAATTTAGTGAAGCCCTATAGATGCTTCCAAGACCACTGCCCTTCTGACCTATAGTTAGTTACACAGAGTTACGCAGATACTAAGACTACACAGACCTTGCGCTCACAACTAGGTGGTCCGGCCTTAACCCTTTCACGCATATGACGCGATTTTGAGCCTATTGGGGATACTTTAAAGCCTTTGTTACCATCAGGGGTATTTAGAAACCTTTAGTTTAGTTACTTCAACCTCTGCAGTTGTCTTTGAGTTAGCTGTGGGCAGAAATCTAATTTTGGAGAGGTAATTATAAGAGTGACAACTCTATTTCTTATTGCTAATCTGGTAACCTCGGCGTCATAAATGCGTGAAAGGGTTAATACTACTAGACAGGGACAGTATATAGTGAAAGAATGGGACAGTAAAGTAGAAGGCTTTCTTCCCACCCTCCGCTCTCTCCGGCTATAAAGTCGTACCGGAAAATAGGATGCAGTGTAACCTTATGGGTCAGGAAATGCCCACAAGGAAAGTTTTGTATATAGTATAAGAAGAAATTAGTTTGAAAGGGAAATTACACATGCCTATTGATTAATTTATATTAATTCAATCTTCATTAGATGATCGTCCAGTCTTTTCTTAAACGTATCAATAGAATTACTGTCGACCACCTCCCTTGGTAAACTATTCCACTCTTTAACCACATCGTATGTGAAGAAATTTTGTGTCGCATCTAAGGATTCCTTTTTTTCTAATTAATTTCATTCCATTACCTAGGATTGCAGTATTATAATTAATCATGAACAGTGCACTGATATCTACTCTGTTAAATCTTTTAAGTATCTTAAAACACTCGTTAAGTTGGCCTCGCAACCTCCTTTTCTTTAGCGAGACAGAATTTAATGTCTTTAATCTTTCATAATATGGCTTGTTTTTCAGAGAGGGAATTAGTTTAGTTGCTCTACGCTGCACAGATTCGAGTTTTGTAATGTCTTTCTTGAGATACGGGGACCAGAACTGAACGCCATATTCAAGATGGGGTCCAACAATTCTTTTGAATAACGGCAAAATAATGTTTTCGTTTTTATAGGTAAAATTTCTTTTGATAAATCCCAAGGCTTTGTTAGCTTTATTTGCCGCAGCCGCACATTGCTCTGAGGATTTTAGGTTTTTTGATATAATAACCCCGAGAACTTTAACCTTAGAGTTTGCTATTATTGGTTGGCCTTTCATTTGATAATCATACTTTTTGTTTTTTGAACCAACGTGCAAAATTTGACATTTGTCAACATTAAAGGGTATTTGCCACTTTTCTGACCAATCCACTATTTTGCTTAAGTCGGACTGTACAGTAGGCTATTTCTGTCTTCCTCACTCAAGACTATGTTCCCTATCGTTTGATCGTCAGCAAATTTGGAGATAAATCAATATCATTTATATACATGATAAATAACCGGACCAAGGACCGATCCTTGAGGCACACCGCAGGTGACAGGCACCCAATCTGATTCTATGCCATGTATAACAACTCTTTGCTTTCTGTTTGCAAGCCAGTTTTTAATCCATTGATATATATTACCCTTTATTCCGAGCATTTCTAATTTGTCTAATAATTTATTGTGAGGTACCTTGGCAAACGCCTTTTGAAAATCTAGGTAGACTATGTCAAGCGCCTTAGTTGAGTCATTAGGAGTTAACAATTTACTGTAACATTCGAGGAGGTTTGTTAGGCACGATTATCTGGTCCTAAATCCATGCTGGCTATTTCTCATTAATTCATTAGATTCTAGATACTCAACTATTTTATCTTTTAAAATGGTTTCAAGATGTTTTCCTATTACTGACGTTAAGCTTATAGGTCTGTAATTACTAGCTTTGGCTCGATCACCCTTTTTGTGAATGGGTGTAATGTTGGCTGTTTTCCAATCGTTAGGGACGCAACCCTGCTGTAGTGATGAGTTAAAGATAATGGTCAAGGATACGCATATTTCTTCTTTTACTTGTTTTACTTTCCTATTACTGTATATAAATTATCAGGCCCCGGAGTCTTGTTGATATTTAATTGATTTAATTTACACACTAATTCACTTGCGCTGATAGTAAAGTTTCCTATGCTTGCGTTGTTACTGCCCTATGTTTTGTATTATTCTTTACTTCGTTTGTAAAACTAGAACAAAAATATTCGTTTAAGTGTATTTGCAATACCTATGTCGGCTGTCACTATTTGATCATCTCTAGTTAATGGGCCTATTCCGCTTTTTATGTCTTTGTTGTTATTTACGTAGCTATACAAATGCGTTGGGTTGTCAGTGCTATTTCTGGCTATAGATCCTTCATATTCGCGTTTAGCGGATCTAATCAGTTTCTTAACATTTCTTCTAGCACAAGGAGTATAAAGGAGTACAAAGAAAGAGAGAGAGAGAGAGAGAGAGAGAGAGAGAGAGAGAGAGAGAGAGAGAGAAATAGTATCTCCAAGACTATGCGATTAATTCCAGGGAAATACTCTAGGACAGCTTTAGGTGAAATATATATATATAGATTGTGTAGGGATGTTTGTTCCAGATAGAGTAGATCCTATGGGTGAAAACCTTTACACATATAGTATAGTCCGTCCATTCTAGGTTGGGCAGAAATCGTAACCTCTAACCTCTGTAACTCAAAAAGGGCTAGAGTAAATGAGCTGTCAATTTCCACACCTACTGTATTCCCTGGCCAAGTCTTCCTATTTGGTAGAACAATGAGCTCCATGACTCTAGTCCTTTTTGAGTTACAGAGGTTAGGGGTTAGGAGTTCTGCCTAACCTAGAATGAACAGACTATAGTATTAAACCTATTCAGCACATTGCATTACGGCCATAGTTCCGTGTTGTATTTGTAATAGGCTAAATACAGTATTAATCCAAGCTGTCAAATCCGTGTAAGGGGGGTCACCTTCTTATTTTGTTCTCCTTTTCTCTCTTTCTCTGGCTTGTATCCATTTGGCCCTATTCAGCCTACTGTTTTAAGACTTTTATCCCCATCTAGGTGTCGATTTCTTCCTGGCGAGCGAAAGCGAGCCAGCATTGTATGGAGAAATCCGGCTTCGCCGGAGAAATGTTTCTATCGAAAAAATGTACAAATTTAGCCTGTTGTCAAAAGATATTATACAATATATGCTGGCTCGCTAGCGCTCGCCAGGAAAGAATCGACACCTGGATGGGGATTAACGTCCGAGATCAGTAGGCTGAATGGGACCGAATGGATACAACCCAGAGAGAGAGGGAGAGAGAGAGAAAACAAAAAGTATGAGATGAGTTAACTCCTTGTCTAAAGGTTTACAACAACAAGAAGCCAATAATGTTCAGCCGATCGTCAAAGCCCATTCTTCTAATTGATGAAATGGGCTATAGCCTTTCTTTGAACTCTTTCTAATCGTTCTATGTCGTCCCTGAGTGCTGGAGACTAGTATTGCACAACATAATATTTCTTTGGACTCTTTCTAATCGTTCTATGTCGTCCCCGAGTGCTGGAGACTAGTATTGCACAACATAATATTTCTTTGGACTCTTTCTAATCCCTATGTCGCCCTGAGTGCTGGAGACTAGTATTGCACAACATAATATTTCTTTGGACTCTTCTAATCGTTCTATGTCGTCCCTGAGTGCTGGAGACTAGTATTGCACAACATAATATTTCTTTGGACTCTTTCTAATCGTTCTATGTCGTCCCTGAGTGCTGGAGACTAGTATTGCACAACATAATATTTCTTTGGACTCTTTCTAATCGTTCTATGTCGTCCCTGAGTGCTGGAGACTAGTATTGCACAACATGATATAGAAGGGGGCAGTATTAGAGTACCATAGAGAAGGTACCGTACACTACCCCATTTCTGTATATGAACGGTCGCTTAAAGTTAATATAACCCGACATTTTCTGAGGTCTCTTCTCTACTTCGATGTACTTAAGGGGGTTGACCTGTTTTTGTTCTGTCCTTTTCTATCTTTCTCTGGCTTGTATCCATTTGGCCCCATTCAGCCTAATGTTTTAAGACGTTTATCCCCATCCAGGTGTCAATTTTTTACTGGTGAGCGGTAGCGAGCCAGCATATTTTTTAGTTTGGTTTGACAGCAGGCTAAATTTGTACATTTTCGATAGAAAAATTTCTCCGGCGAAGCCGGATTCCTTCATATAATGCTGGCTCGCTATCGCTCGCCAGGAAGAAATCGATATCTAGATGGGGATAAACGTCTTAAAATAGTTGGCTGAATGGGGCCGAATGGATACAAGCCAGAGAAAGAGAGAAAAGGACAGAAATAACAAAAAGCAGGTCACCCCCCTTAAACTGTACAAATATATGAGGGGAATGAAAACGTCCATAATGCTATACCCTTATAAAGGTATATTTGTAGTAATAAACCCATCTAATATGCGGATCGAATTATATATCACTATCACTCTCAATAGACTTATATATCACTATCACTCTCAATAGAATTATATATCACTATCACTCTCAATAGAATTATATATCACTATCACTCTCAATAGACTTATATATCACTATCACTCTCAATAGAATTATATATCACTATCACTCTCAATAGAATTATATATCACTATCACTCTCAATAGACATATATCACTATCACTCTCAATAGAATTATATATCACTATCACTCAATAGAATTATATATCACTATCACTCTCAATAGAATTATATATCACTATCACTCTCAATATGTATGCATGTATGAGTTTATGTACCTTATTCACATTTTTTATACGCTTGATTTCTGTTCTGTAAAAGTTGAGGTCACTGCCATTCAGAACACTCAAGTCTTTATCCAAGTTTAGGTCACTGCCATTCAGAACACCCAAGTCTTTATCCAAGTTTAGGTCACTGCCATTCAGAACACCCAAGTCTTTATCCAAGTTTAGGTCACTGCCATTCAGAACACCCAAGTCTTTATCCAAGTTGAGGTCACTGCCATTCAGAACACCCAAGTCTTTATCCAAGTTGAGGTCACTGCCATTCAGAACACCCAAGTCTTTATCCAAGTTTAGGTCACTGCCATTCAGAACACCCAAGTCTTTATCCAAGTTTAGGTCACTGCCATTCAGAACACCCAAGTCTTTATCCAAGTTGAGGTCACTGCCATTCAGAATACCCAAGTCTTTATCCAAGTTTAGGTCACTGCCATTCAGAATACCCAAGTTTTTATCCAATTTTAGGTCACTGCCATTCAGAACACCCAAGTCTTTATTCAAGTTTAGGTCACTGCTATTCAGAACACCCAAGTCTTTATTCAAGTCATTCATTTGTATAGATGCTTTCCCAATAGTGAATAATTGGATTTGCTTGGCCGATATGCATTACCTTAACTTTTACAAGTTTAGTGGAATCTGCTATGTTTTCAGATACTACACAAACATTGAGAGAGAGAGAGAGAGAGAGAGAGAGAGAGAGAGAATGGGTGAGTTAGGGAAAAGTAAGGATGGAGAATGTGTTTGTGTGTGTATGTATGTGTGTGTGTGTGTGTGTTTGTGTGTGGGTGTGGGTGTTAGAGAGAGGGTGTGAGTGAATGTGTGTGCAACCAACCAACCATGCACACTCGTTGTTCTATATACATAAACAGGTTTAGCAAGTGTATAATATCAGCCAACATCAATATCACTATTTAACATATGGTACTGGTACTGTCCACCTCAGATGATATTAAGGGGGGATGGTTCACTTTTTGGGCGATTTTTGCATGTATTCATTATTTTTCTAGTTTCCTCCCTAGACCTCCATCAAATTTAAAAATAAAAACATCCATTAGATCCCCCTTCTAGATTAATTTGTACATTTTTCGGTAGAAAAAATTCCCGGCCGAAGGCCGGTTCTTCCAACATTACAGGCTCACTATCGTTCGCCATGGAAAAAATGTACACCTAAATAGCACGAAAGGTCTTAATATTGACGACGAAATGGGGCGAAAGGTCTTAAAATCGACTAACTAATGCGGCAAACATCTTAACATCTGAAAACTAATGGGGCTAGACATCTATCTTTGGATCTTTGGATGTGTTCGCCGCTCCTCTAGCGGCACCAAGGAGCGCGACGCCCCTCGTTATGGGTGGTGATTTGGTGCAGTAGACTGTTTGAAGCGACAGCTCGCTCCCTTGCGAGGATGGGCTCGTCTGGCACTTTTTGCAGTTCGACATCTAGGGCTCTCTTGAAGTTGTCTAACGAGATGTCCCTCATGTCTCTTACTCGCCGTGGGAGTTTGTTGAAGAGACGTGGGCCTCTGTGTGATAACCAGCCCTCTCGCAGAGAGCCCATAGCATCCCTGTTATTCATCCGGGGGATTTCGCATTCCCAGCCTCTCCTATCACTGAATTTCATGACTATCGGAGTATGTAGGTTTGGTACTAAACCCTCTGCGATTTTCCACGTGTATATTATTAGGTAACGTTCTCTTCTACGTTCCAGTGAGTACAGATTCAGTGCTCTTAAACGCTCCCAATAGTGTAGATGTTTTATCGAACTTATATGCGAAGTGAAATTTCTTTGTACACTCTCTACGTCATTTATTTCACCTGCTTTGTATGGGGATGTTAATACGCTACAGTATTCAAGCCGCGGTAGCACTAGAGATTTGAAGAGCGTTATCATAGGCAATTCACCGCGTGTTTTAAAAGTACGCAGAATCCAACCCGTTAGACGTTTCGCAGCCGCCACTTTGACCTGGTTATGTACTTTGAAACCCATATTTTCAGACATTAATACTCCAAGGTCTTTCACACTGTCTTTCCGTTCTATTATGTGGTTAGATTCTGTTAAGTAATTTGTAATTTCTTTAACACCATTATTATCTCCGTACCGTATTAATTGGAATTTTTCCTCATTGAATTGCATGTTGTTTTCCCTGGTCCACTGGAACACTACATTCATGTCTTCCTGCAGTCGGCCCGTGTCCTCTTGTGTGTTTACTATCTTGCTTAATTTTGTGTCATCAGCAAAAGACGACACCGTACTGTGTCTGGTGTTGGTATCTATGTCGCAAATTAGTATGAGGAACAGAAGGGGCGCTAGCACTGTTCCTTGGGGCACTGAGCTTTTGACATCCGAAGGCTCAGAAGTGACTTGGTTTACTGCTACCGATTGTTTTCGGTTTACGAGGAAATTGTATATCCACCGTCCGATTTTCCCAGTTATACCTTTTGCTTTCAGTTTGTGGGCTATTATACCATGGTCACATTTATCAAATGCCTTAGCAAAATCGTTGTAAATGACATCCACGTTTTTCTTTTCTTCTAGCGCTTTAAGAATTTTGTCATAGTGTTCCAAAAGTTGTGAGAGACATGATCTTCCCGCTCTGAACCCATGTTGACCGGTGTTGTGTAGTTCATTTGTCTCCATGAATGTTGAAATTTTGCTTCGCAGGACTCGCTCGAAAACTTTAATGATGTGAGAGGTTAGAGCTACCGGGCGGTAGTTTTTTGGTAGTGCTTTACTCCCTCCTTTATGCAGTGGGGCAATTATTGCGTTTTTCAAGCTATCTGGTATGTCACCAGTGTCTAGACTCCTTCTCCACATTATAGCCAGGGGTTTTGAGAGGTTTTCCTTACATTTTTTCATTAGGATCGAATTCCAAGAGTCCGGGCCTGGTGCCGAGTGGGATGGCATGTTGGAAATGGCCTCTTCTATGTCTTTTGGACCGAAATCAATATCCAGCATCTGAGGGGTTTCCGTGGGGGAGGTTTCCATGAAAAATATATTTTGGTCTCTGATGACTTTTGTTTCATCAGGCTCACTGAATGCCATTTCATACTGCCTGCTTAAGAGTTCGCTCATTTCCTTTTTGTCCCCTGTGAAAGAGCCGTCCCCTTTGCTCAGTGGGCCGATGTTTGATGTTGTTTTAGCCTTTTGTTTGGTGTATGAAAAGAAGTATTTGGAATTTTCCTTTATACCTGCAATAGCTTTCCTCTCCTCTTCCATATGTTGTAGTTCATATGATATTCTTAGCCTTTGTTCAATTTCCACAATTTCTCTATCTATTTCGACCTTTTGCCTATCCTGTAGATTTTGATGTGTGCGTCTTTGTGTGAGCAATTTTCTTCTTCTGTACAGCCTCCTCCTTTCCCGATCTTGTTTGCTTCTTCGTTTTGTTTGTCTTGCAGGTATATGGTGGCTACAGATTTGGGTCATGGTTTCTGTTATTAAGACTAGACATTCTGCTGGTGTCAGGTTATCCATTAAATCTTCCCAGTCTATTTCCTCCATTTCTTGATTTACCTCTTCCCATCTAATGTTTTTGTTATTAAAGTTAAATTTACTGAAGGGGCCGGTTTTTGTTCTCGATTCTGAGGTTGTCTGTACACTTTCTAAGGTTGTTTTGATCTCAATTAATTTATGATCTGAGTATGTTGTGTCCGATATGTTAATGCTGTGTACTAGAGAGTCGTTGTTAGTGAAGACCAGGTCTAAGATATTGTTTTCCCGTGTGGGTTCAGCAATATGTTGGGTAAGACTAAAAAAATCACAAAGTTCAAAAAGCTCTCTCGTATTAGTATTTGCTTCTCCGGTGTTATTTGCCACTAACTGGTTTTCTAGTTGTCTCCATTTAATGTTTGGTAGGTTAAAGTCTCCTAGCCATATAATATTTGGTGTTGGGTTCCCCAGGGTTTCCACTTCTGATTTTATTTTGTTGAGCTGGGTTTTGAATTCTTCTCGGGATGAGTCTGGAGGCCTGTATGTAACAATAACTGTTAAATTTAGGGATTCTATTTTAACTCCAAGTATTTCCACCACTTCATTACTGTTATTTAGGAATTCAGTACATATCAGTGAGTCATGTATGTACAAGGCTACACCTCCATGTGATCTATGCGTTCTGTCCGCCCTATGTAGGTTGTAACCAGGAATCCATACCTCACTATCTTCCTGATCTTTAATGTGAGTTTCTGTGAGAGCCGCAAATATAGCGTTTCCTTCTTCTAGCAGGCCCCTAATAAATGGTACTTTGTTCGTGGTTCTATTTTTAGGCCTTGGATATTTGCAAACAAGGTTGGGGAGGGATTGTTTGGAGTACTATGTGTACCTAATAGTCTTCGGGATGTATTGGCCACTCTTGTGAGGCCAGGAGGTGCTCGAGGTGTTCTATGTGCTCTTCCATCTCCCTCAGTCTCTTCATCTTCATCTGCCCTTTCCCTCCTTGCCTTTTTCCTCTGTCTCGTCCTCGCATAGCTAGAGAGTTTTTTGGGCTACCATTCGTGCTAGGTACATGAGGGAGAAAGTGGTCCAGAAAACCGGCCCATCCCCCCCTGAACATTTTAGATAATTGACGATATTGTACTTCATAAATACTGCTGCCAGAGGCTTTTACACCCAGCCTAGGAAGAGTCACTAGACATTGTATGGCTAAATACTATTGCAATTGACCACTTGCGAGTTTCATGGTATAAGGAAGTTGGAGCTTTATCGATATTTAAGGGGGGGTGACCTGCTTTTTGTTGTCTCCTTTTCTCTCTTTCTCTGGCTTGTATCCATTCGGCCCCTTTCAGCCTACTGTTTTAAGACGTTTATCCCCATCCAGGTGTCAATTTTTTACTGGTGAGCGGTAGCGAGCCAGCATATTTAAAAAATGTTTTTGACAGCAGGCTAAATTTGTACATTTTTCGGTAGAAAATGTCTCCGGCGAAGCCGGATTTCTTCATATAATGCTGGCGCGCTATTGCTCGCCAGGAAGAAATCGACACCTAGATGGGGATAAACGTCTTAAAATAGTTGGCTGAATGGGGCCGAATGGATACAAGCCAGAGAAAGAGAGAAAAGGAGACAAATTTAAAAAGCAGGTCACCCCCCTTAACAAAATTGCCAGCTAATATGCGGTCATAGTCCATATATAAAGACATACAATTAAATCTATATACCTTTCTATACATCACAAAGTCACATATTTACCCTATGTCTGTTAAGGTGGGAAGGGGATATATATATTGTTCGACTTATCTATGTATATATTATTTATCTATGTATATATTATTTATCTATGTATATATTATTTATCTATGTATATATTATTTATCTATGTATATATTATTTATCTATGTATATATTATTTATCTATGTATATATTATTTGTCTATCTATTATTTATCTATGCATATATTATTTATCTATGTATATATTATTTATCTATATATATATTATTTATCTATGTATATATTATTTATCTATATATATATTATTTATCTATATATATATTATTTATCTATGTATATATTATTATTTTTAGTTTCCTCCCGAAAACTTCAAAAAGCTTTAAATAGCATCCCCAAGATCCCAATTCTAGATACATTAGTACATTTTTCGGTAGAAAAATGTCCCGGCCGAAGACCGATTCCTCCTAAATTAAAGGCTCGCTATCGCTCGCCAGGAAACAAATCGACACCTAAATGGCACTGAACGGTCTTAATATCAACAAAGAAATGAGACGAAAGGGATTAAAATCGCCAAATATAATGGGACGAACTTCATAACATTTCAAAACTAAGGGGGCTAAACATGAGGGAGAAGGGGGGGGGACTAGAACCCCCCCCCCACTTAAATACTGTTGTTTTATGGCTACACAAATATTACGACGCATTATTTGACAGCCGACCAGTTACAGCTAATACATTATCTTATTTATTGACATGTAATTGGGTTTTTTTCACCGTACATCCGCTTACATCGCGCGAACAAAACCCGTGAATTTAAAAAGTTGCCAGAAACTCCCATAAGATATATTATACTAAATGATAACACGAAGACTATAAGCTTAAGGGGGGTGACCTGTTTTAAGGGGGGTGACCTGTTTTAAGGGGGGGGTGACCTGTTTTAAGGGGGGGTGACCTGTTTTAAGGGGGGTGACCTGTTTTAAGGGGGGTGACCTGTTTTAAGGGGGGTGACCTGTTTTAAGGGGGGTGACCTGTTTTAAGGGGGGGTGACCTGTTTTAAGGGGGGTGACCTGTTGTTCTGTCCTTTTCTATCTTTCTCTGGCTTGTATCCATTTGGCCCCATTCAGCTTACTGTTTTAAGACGTTTATCCCCATCCAGGTGTCAATTTTTTACTGGTGAGCGGTAGCGAGCCTGTATATCTTTTAGTTTTGTTTGACAGCAGGCTAAATTTGTACATTTTTCGATAGAAAAATTTCTCCGGCGAAGCCGGATATCTTCATATAATGCTGGCTCGCTATCGCTCGCCAGGAAGAAATCGACACTTAGATGGGGATAAACGTCTTAAAATAGTTGGCTGAATGGGGCCAAATGGATACAAGCCACAGAAGGAGAGAAAAGGACAGAAATAACAAAAAGCAGGTCACCCCCCTTAATACTGAATTAAAAATAACTGTACCAAGATTGAGATTTTCGTAACTGTCGATTCGTATGTCAACAATGAGCTAACTTATTATAACTACGCCACGCGATAACGATTACTAAAATAAACGTCTTAAAACAGTAGGCTGAATGGGACCGAATGGATACAAGCCAGAGAGAGAGAGAACAAAAATAAGCAGGTTACCCCCTTAACACTATCTGAAGGATTGAAGGTCTTTTTGAACCTCTCCGTTTCATTGCATTTATTTGGAGATATTAAGACGTTTCACATCATTAGTTTGGCGATTGTAAGACGATTCACCCCATGCATGTGTTGATTTGTGTTCAGGCCGAGCGATAGTGAGCCTGTAATTTATGATTCTTTCTAAACAAACTAACATTGCACGCCTTATGCTTTCCCGGTCGGGTAATAGTAATACGGTAAAGGTATGGAAGACAGATGAAGCCTTTGAGCATAATTGTGTGTACTCTACTGCGTCACACAGGTCAATAAGGTTAGATGAGTGTGTGTGTGAGAGAGAATGAGAGAGTGAGAGTCAGTGTGTGAGTGAGTGAGTGAGTGAGAGAGAGAGTGAGAGTGAGTGAGTGAGAGAGAGAGAAGAGAAAACGAGATGTAGATCGGGGGGGGGGGGGGGGGGGGGGGGGGGGCTGGTGATCGGTGACCTGAAAAAGAGAGAGAGATAGAATGAGGATAGTGGGGGGTAATGACTAGAGGGGAGGGCGTGGTCAAGATCTCTAAGAGGGGAAAAAATAAATTGATCGAGAGAAGGCGTGTGTGTGTGTGTGTGTGTGTGTGTGTGTGTGTGTGTGTGTTATTCTACGTATCCAACTGTTTATATGTTTCTTTTTCTTCGTAAATATTTATCTGTATGTATAAATTTCTGTACCAGCCCGTATATAGGTGTGTGTTTATATGTCTACCTGTCCATCTGTCTCGCTCTACCTGTCCCTTTATGTCCCTTTTATGCCCCTTTATCGTGTTTACCTGTCTATCTCTCCTATATATTTCCGTTCCGTTATAGGCTATGTCTTTTCTCTGCTAATATTTGTCTGATCTGTTCCTGTATCACCATCTGTATACAAATATTACTATAGTCCATTTATTATATATAGGCCAAACTGTAGGGGAGGGAGGAAGGGAGAGAGAGAGAGAGACTACACTCGTAAATAAATCATGTGCAGTATATTTCTACGTAAAAGATCACGGAGAGTAACAGAACTTATGTGGACAACTGTACCTATAGATGATCTTGAGAGATTGGTAAACACGAAGGGAGGGTGAAAAAGTGAGTGGATATGTGTGTGTTTGTGTGTGTGTGTACCGGTATGAGTGTGAGTGTATTTGTGAGTATGTGTGTTTGTGTGTGTGAAAGAAAGAGAGAGAGAGAGATTGTGTAAGTGAGAGTGAGGGAGAGAGAGTGGGGGTAGGAAAAGGCAGGAAAAATGTATATATTCGAAGGGATGAGCTTTAGGAAGGGGGAAGATTGAAGAGAGGGTGAAAAAAGGGTATTAGAGAGAGAGAGAGAGGGGGGGGGGAGTATACGATGGTTGTAGGCTTATAGATAGTCATGAAAATAATGGAAGATACATACATACATACATACATACTTACAGATGGATATATATTTCAGTATATAGACCACGGGCCACATAGAGCAGCCTATTCATGTTGGTTTGTCTGGAAAATTATATATTACAGTAAAACATTCAAGCAATAAAAAATCCAGATAAATGCTGAAATCAGGTATGAGTTTGAGTGATAAATAGATATGTAGACAAAGTAGATCAATTATATACTGTAGACCTACATTGGTTGCTAAATAAATGTATGTATGTATGTATGTATGTACAGTATATACTCAGGCACATACCCCATAGCTGGGGGTAGCCAACCCGAGACTTAGCCCGAACTCTTAGGGTCTGGGACCACTTTCGCGTTCCCTCGCTCCTGTTTCTGTCTCATCTAGTAGGTGAATTTTACAAGGGGAGGAGGATTCCTAGCCACCTGCTCCCAAATAAATAGATAGCTAGATCAATTCATCAATCAATGGGGGCATACGCCATGACAGCATGTAGCTGCATTCACCCTCGAACTCCACTGCAGATTGATCCTCCTGGGCAGGACTCCAGGCAACTACCCAGCCCATATAAATTATCCTATCACAATATTGGTATATTTGCCTCGGCCATGAGTTCTGTAGTCTTCCCATAGGTCTCCTCCACTCAGGGTTGTCCTCTGTAGAGACCACTGGTGAGCAGAGTCAGCTTCAGGGAGGCAAACCACATGCCAATCTAGCCGAAGTTGTTCACGGACCACGCAACTAATATATCTTGAGTCAGTTTCACAGAGTAGTCGCTGGTTTGAGAGTCAGCAATAGCCCATGATCCTAGGAAGACATTTAGCACCAAAGGAGTTGTTGCATCTCTTCAACTCACTATTAAGTGTCCATGTTTCAAATCCATATAATATGACAGTGAGCACCAGCGTCTTGAAGATCCGCAGCTTCGTCCTTCTGCACAGGTATCGAAGCCATATATTTTTGTTGAGTAATTTCATAACGCCATATGCTAAGCTGAGGCAATGATTAACACATAGCCAAACTCATTACTTTTATGGATCATGCTACCAAGATAAGTAAATTTATCCACAATGTGTAAGCCCTTATCACATGCATGAACAGATTCAATACGTTATCAAATGCTTGGACTTTGTCCTTAGCCCAAGAAACATTTAAACCCAGCGGCTCCAACTCCTCATGTAGTGCCTCGAGGGCCAATCTGAGAACATCCAACATCTCTGCTAGGATCACTGCATCATCTGCAAAATCTAGGTCGGTAATCTTGAAATTACCTATGTCTGCTCCACAGCGACTCTGCCCAACTGTCAAGCCCAGTAACCAGTCCATACAAGTGTTGAAAATGTAAGTGCTAGAATACACCCATCTCACACCTGAATTAACAAAGAAGAAGGAGGATGCTCCCCCCACCACACTTGACCGCACTTTCTATTCCTGTATATAGTACTGACACCAGGTCAATAATCGCTGCGGGGATCCCGCATAGCCGTAGTAGTTCCCAGAGCGTTTTTCGGTGCACCGGGTCAAGTGCCTTCTCCAAATGAATATAAACTGCAAGCAGCCCCTTTTGAAACTCAAATCAGCATTCTACGAGAACCCAGACAATTGTTGACTTCTTGGGTTTAAATTCAGATCGCTTAGGTCTCTGCTCCTTTAGCAGGTGGCCTCAGATTCACATCAGTAGAATATGGGCAAAGACCTTGTGTGGCAGACTGAGTAATTTTATACCACAGTAGTTATTGCAGTCCTGTTGGTCCTCTTTCCCTTTCCAGATAAGGGTGACTAGACCCCTCTCCCAGTCAAGAGGAATGGTACCTGTCTACCATACAGCAATTAGGCCTGCATGTAACCTATAACCATGAACTCACCCCCAGCTTTTAGTAGTTCTCCAGGAATGCCACAGATACCAGGAGCCTTCCCACCCTTCAGCTTAGCAACAACCTCCATTACCTCAGCAAGGGAGGAGGGGTCTTCACTAATTGGTGGATCAGGCACTGGTGGTTGGATGTCCACTGGATGAAGCAGTCCGTTAGGGGCACTGGCCATGTACAACTGCTCAAAGTACTGACCCCAGCGGGCTGCAGCCGATGCAAGTTGGATATCCGCATAGACTACAATAGATCTGGACTGGACACAAAAATGGAACTTTGCAGTAAGGGACCCAAAATCGGAGAACAAACCCCCATATTCGAACCTCGAAACTGCGAAAATATCACATATCATGATATCCGCCATCCGAACTGAATTAATCTGGGGAGTAGGCTTTGAGCAGAGCTTCATCAAGGCTTGGTAAGCAGGCCGAAGGTAATTTGCAGAGAAATGTCCCTCGTTCTCCTCAGCGATTCCCCTTACATGCCTCTCTCTGTCTCTACTCCGGGAAGTTCTTGCTCTGCGAGACAGGGCCCTGTGCTGACCCAGATATCCATCCAATCTGGCAGCACGAATCTCTTCTATTATGCCCAGCGGCTCACCCAGTAGGAAACCTATCCTTGACCTCAGTTTGACTCCAATGCATTCATCAGCTGCTGACAGGGTTCCACATTCAAAGTTTCCCACAATTTACAGGGTCCTCCAGGGATCCAAGTACTTCAAGCCATACTTCCTTGCACACTCTTCATCCTTGATCCTCTCAAGATGAAACCCTGGGATATAACATTTTGCGATTTTCAACATTTGAGATCATAGCTTCAGTGTAGCAACAAGCCTGTGGTCGGTAACAAAGAACTCGGCTCTCCAAAAGACCCTGCAATTCTGGAGGATCTTCCAACGAGTGCTTATGAGTATATTATCAATCTCCTTGGCCACATTACCTTGTCCGTCGGTGTGCATCTGGTGTCTGAAACCAGGACCCCACTATCCTCAACTTCCTGGACCTTGCAAAGTTCATGAAAAGAGAACTGTTGACATTCCAAGTACCAGAGACACGAGGACCGACACATACCCCATAGCCAGCTCTACCTGCACCAGTAACTGCATTAAATTCCTCTTGGACTACGAGTGTGTCCCGTGGGTGACACTGTCCAACAAAAGAGTCGAGCTTGGTGTAGAACATTAATCATCTTGGTAGGAGCATACACTGCAACAAGAGAAATTAAGTCTATCAAGCGTTTCATCCTCACCAGCAGCAAACGCTAGTCAACAGGTGTAACCCCCTTAACCTGACAAGCGCGATATAGACGTAGGTGCTAGGGTAGTTATTTGTGCATTTCTAGCCCTGGATTCTGACAGAATTCGTTATATTTACAATATAAACCATTATTTGTTTTCGGTATGCTTTTATTTTACATATATGATGTATATATGAACCTTCAAGAGTGCTAAAATAAGTGGGAAAAGCATTTGGGTGGTGAAAAACGAAGATATTGGCCACCCGGTCATAATCTCAGGCGAGAGAGAGAGACAGGCAGCCCTCCCCTCTCGCTGTCTGGGAGTCAACTGAGACGAGCGAGGCGGTGTGTGCCGGTGTCTGGGTGTTGCATAACGATCTTTTATGCAACCCACTTGTGCTACATTACCGGGGGAGAGAAAAATAACCGAAAAATGATGATAATAAGAGGAAAAATAGGTGATAATTGAGGAGGGGAGGGAGGGGGGAATAAGGTGGGGAAGGAGGGGAGGGAGGGGAGGGGGGTGGGTGAGATTTACATGGATGAGTACTGGAGGGGAATTATCTCACCTAGAGACAAATTCCTTTGTTTTGATAGGCCCTTTTTTTTATGGAAGGCTTTTTTTATGGTCCTGCTTCCGTGAGGCCTATCGCGTTCCCTATAGGAAGCCTTCCGTGAGGCCTATCGCGCTTGCCGGGTTAAGGGACCCCACGTCGCTTTTTTTTCTCTTTCTCTCCCTCTCTTTTTGGTTTGTATCCATTCGGTCCCATTCAGCTTACTGTTTTAAGACGTTTACCCCCATCCAGGTGTCAATATTTTCATGGCGAGCGGTAGCGAGCCAGCATATATATATTTTTGTTTTGAAAGCAAGCTAAATTTGTACATTTTTTGATAGAAAGATGTCTCCGGCGAAGCCGGATTTCTCCATACAATGCTGGCTCGCTATCGCTCGCCAGGAATAAATCGACACCTGGATGGGGATAAACGTCTTAAAACAGTTGGCTGAATGGGACCGAATGAATACAAACCAGGGAAAGAGAGAAAAGGAGAGAAAGATAAAAAAAAAACGGCGGCTCCCCTTAACTGAGGTAACCAGGGCGGAAGAAATCGCAACAGCCACCACACCCATTTGGCGAGCATCATTGCCACAGATAGATAATTAATACACATAACTTAGTGTAAATACCGTTCTTCCATTAAATAAGAGGCTCATTCTAACAAACTAACAGATGAGAGAGAGAGAGAGAGAGAGAGAATGGGAGAGACGAACAAAAAGAATGTGAGAGGAAAAGAAAGTGGGAGAAATGGGAGGAAGGAAGAATGCGAGAGAGAAAACTGTAAAATTGGTGAAGGAAGCTGGACCAGAAAATGAAAAATTCTGTTGAGGCCACCCTGCAGAGAGAGAGAGAGAGAGAGAGAGAGAGAGAGAGAGAGAGAGAGAGGATGGATGGATGGATGGATGGATGGATGGATGGATGGATGGATGGATGGATGGATGGATGGATGGATGGATGGATGGATGGATGGATGGATGGATGGATGGATGGATGGATGGATGGATTGATGGATGGATGGATGGATGGATGGATGGATGGATGGATGGATGGACGGATGGACGACACACACTTTTAATTTTGACTCTGGACGTTATGTAGAACACCATTTAGGCCCGGACTACTTTAACTTATTATTACCTTGCCTATTATTATTATTATCCCTTGAAGCCTCAAAACTCTTAAGGGGAGATGGGCCGGTTTTCTGGTCCCCCTTCTTCCTCGTGTTTAGCCCCATTAGTTTTGAGATTTAAAGGCGTTCGGCCCATTAGTTTGGAGATTTTAACACCTTTGCCCCATTTCGTTGTCAATTTTAAGACCTTTCGTGTTATTTAGGTGTCGATATTTTCCTGGCGAGCGATAGCGAGCCTGAAATTGTACGAGGAAGTTTTTCTACAGAAAAATGTACACATTTATCTTGAAGAGGGGTCTAGGGGATGTTTTTCTAAGCTTGATGGAGGTCTAACGAAAACACTTAAGAAACAATGGAATAAATGAATTAATTGAAAAAAAAAAAAAAAAAACGGCCCATCTCCCCTTAACCTATTAAGTACCGGTGACATCCTAAACAATAGCCTTCAAGCATAACAAAACCCCGGCAAACTTGAGTCAACCTCGACTTTGCGGGAGGCTTAAGAGGGATGGTTGGTTTTTCGGGCCCTCCTTCTCCCTCATGTTTAGCCCCATTTAGTTTTGAGATTGTTTAGGATGTTCGGCCCATTAGTTTGGCGATTTTAAGACCTTTCGACCCATTTCGTTGTCAATATTTACACCTTTCGTGCCATTTAGACGGGTTGGCTATAGGCACTACCCGTCTTGTATATAGGGTCCGTCTACGCCAAACCCGCAACCAGACATATTCCGACGGAAATTTGCTCGATCACTTACATCAGAAATGGAATACTTCACATTATGAGCGAGCCTTTCAACCTGCGACACCGGATTATATCAGCCATGATTTGGTGTGGCATTTTGAACGGCTGATCGAAAATGTGAGGTAATTCAACGGGTTATTCCATATAGTTTTTTGTCTGATGTAACCGATCGAACACATTTACGTCGGAATATGTCTGGTTGTGGGTTTGGTGTAGACCTAAAGACCTAAAGCCGGTATCACACGAGCGTTTTTTCCCTCAACATTTATCCTCATCACTGGTCTAGCAGCTGATGAGGTAAACATTTAATATTTTTCTGTTACCTAAATTCATCTATCACTAGTCTAGTTTCTGATACCAGTGCAAAATACTCCATAAATGTTGCCAGAAAAAGTTTGATCATCGAATGTTGACTATAAAAGCTCTCGTGTGATACCGGCTTAAGGTTGAACTCTCGAAACGAACAGCAGTGAACCGAAGCAGAACACAACTAACAACTCGCGTACCCACACCCCACTTTCTCTCGCCCCTACTGATTTAGATTTCACCCCACATTATTCTCCCCTGTCTAATTCCCTTCCTTACCCCCCCCCCTTAACCCCATTGTACAGGAGAGAGAGAGAGAGAGAGAGAGAGAGAGAGAGAGAGAGAGAGAGAGAGAGAGAGAGGGAGAAGGGGACGGGAGAGGAGGGAAAGGGGAAAAGGACGGAATGCAGAAAGAGGAAAAAATGCGAGCATATATTATAAGAGGGACAGTGTAATAGATAACAAGTGCATGGAACGATAAGGAAAAGGTATTTACGTGAGAGAGAGAGAGAGAGAGAGGGAGAGAGAGAGAGAGAGAGAGAGAGAGAGAGAGAGAGAGAGAGAGGAAGAAAAAGGTGAGTACAAATATATATGGTCTTGTGAAATGGAGGAAGCTAGAAGAGATGCTGGGTCGGTATAATTCACACCTAGATCTGTTATTGTCTTTCTACAAAGCTTAACCCTATTTGATCCGTAGGGGGGATTCTTTTGGATCCCTCCCTCCCGATTCGCTCCATTAGTTTAGAGATTTTAAGACTTTGCACTCCATTAACTTGGCGATAATAAGGCGCTTTACCCCATGCAGGTGTCGATTTATTTATTTATTGTTTTATTTATTTGTCCAAGCGATAGCGAGCCTGTAACTTGGAAGAAATCGGCTTTCGGCCGGGACATTTTCTATCGAAAAATGTACACATTTACCTTGAGGTGGGGTCTAGAGGGTGTGTTTCGGAGTTTGAGGGAGGTCTAGCGAGGAAACTAAAATATATGAATACATGAAATAATAGACCAAAACAATTACCACTAGCCCCTTAATGTACTTTGGCCAATTACCTTTCCTACCTATAAATGAATCTAACCCAAATATTAAGATGAACATTTATCACCACACCAAAAACATGGATTAGAAATTTGGATAGGTCGTCCATTATTTTTGATGACGATGATGAGAGAGAGAGTGAGTGTGTGAGAGTGAGTGAGTGAGTATGTGGGGTTAGAGAGAGAGAGAGAGAATGTGCGAGTGTGTGAGAGATTGTGTTTGTGTGAGAGATTGTGTGAGAGTGAGAGTGTTCGGGGTTAGAGAGAGAGAGAGAGAAAGAAAGAGAGAGAGATGGGGGAGGGGGTAGGTTGCCGTGGTTCGTAAAGTTCTATTGCTATACCGATCCTATGCTTCCTCTGTGGGGGGTCTGGGTTCCTATTTGTATGGCAGGGGAGGAGGAGGAGGAGAAAGAGGAGGAGGAGGAGGGAAAAGGGAAGGGAAGAAGAAGATGATGATGATGAGTTTTGGAATATGTCTTATAGAACATTTTAGGCTTAGAATATTTTGTTTTATCATTTCCCAAAGTTATGACCTTTCCTCCTGGGACACCCTGTATATTAAGCTGCACCTTAGGAGCCTGAAAGAGTTAAACATATGAACTAATTAGTGAATCAGTAACTACACCTCTAATTCACTCATACTAATATTTCTTCCATGCAGAACATCATTGAGTGTATCAAATTCATGTGGCCAACTGTACAATCGCGCTAATAAGTGATGTCTCGGCACCAAGTATATATTGATCAATAATTGGTATCAGCAATATCTAAACTTCATTTCTTCATATCGAATGAAATATACAAACATATTCCTACACTTACCCACCCTATTCAACATCTGACAGACATTAATACAGCACAGAGCAAGCCAAACGTAATGACAGCTGGTAAATGACTTATTAGCGCGACCGTACATAAGAAATCCACATGAAGGTAATCGAACGATGACTCTCAGGAAACACAATGTCTCATTTTCTAAACCTTGTGGTCGTACTTTTGATCTCCGCATCTTCGTATATTTATTGTTTTCTGTTGGTGTACTGAAGGTGTGTGCCTTGTAGAATATAACTTTATTACACACACACACACACACACACACACACACACACAGACACACACACACACACACACACACACACACACACACACACTCGAAAGTAAACTCGATGTGGAGGTGAAGAATGTTATTCGGAGATATGAGAAATTGCTTCGTGACACAGTGGACAAAAACAAATCAGTGATAATATTTGGCCACACAGAAAAAGATATAAAATCGAGGATAGAAAGGGATAGAGATGAGCTAAATTGTATAAGGAACACAATGAAGCATTTACTTGAAGAGGATGGTCCGGAAATTGAGATAATGGAATATAGAAGAATTGGTAAGTACGAAAAGGGAAAGAACAGACCAATTAAAATTACGCTAATGAATAGTCAGATGGCGGAAACCATACTTAAAAATGGTCCAAAGTTAAATTATGTAGAAGCTTTTAAGTCTATTAAAGTGAGAAGAGACCTTTCTAAAGAGGATAGAGAACTACTGAAAGCTAAGTTTGAAGAAGCAAATAAAAGAAATGATGAACGAACTGAGGAAGAGAAGGAATCTTTTTTCTTCCGGGTCGTAGGTCTGCAAATACGGAAATGGTACATACAAAAAGACAAACCATCCCAGGAGCAAACGGGGAAGAGGAGGTGTAACGGGGTTGACAGGGAATGAATTTTTACATGTAATTTACACCAATGTAGATGGGTTATTATCAAAAATTCTTGAAATAGAAGATGTTATTAATATAAACAAGCCACATGTTCTATGTTTAACAGAAACCAAATTAAATTCTCAAATAAGAAATGAAATACTCTCAGGTGAAAATTATAATGTATGGAGGAGGGATAGAGTTGGGAGAATGGGAGGAGGGGTCTTGATATTCACAAGGAGGGAGCTTAGGGTAAAGGAGTTGCAGATGAAAGAGGTGGGTTCTGCTTCAGAAATAGTAGCAATAGAAATAGTGAGAGGTAACGAAGGAATTATAATAGTAAATGTGTATGTGCCGCCACGAACTGCAGCCTGGACCAGTGAGGAACACGAAGCAATGCTGAATGAAACTTTAATAAATCTGGAGTATGTTATCAAGGAGGCAGAAGATAGGAACAAAAGTATTATTATTACCGGAGACTTCAACAGTGGGAATATTGATTGGTCAACTTTAGAGTGTCCTGAGAGAGAGAACAGTTGGGGATGTAGACTACTAGAGTTGATGACAACATACCTGTTGCATCAACACAAAGAAGAGCCAACAAGGGTGAGAGGGAGTGATACTCCTTCATTATTAGATCTGTTTTTTACGAGATGTGCCAATGAGATATTTGAGGTAAGTTATAAACCACCAGTAGGTAAAAGTGATCATGTCGTATTAGACTTTAATTTTATATTAAAATATGACTTATTACCAAGTAAAGAGGAGTTCAAGAAAGACTGGCTGGATTATCCTAGAGGAAGATACAACAAATTGCGAGAGTTTTTCCAAAACATTAATTGGAAGGATAAAGTATTGAATAAATATGATATTAATGAGCAATACGAAGCCTTCTGTGACATATGCAAACAAGGTGCTGACAAATACATACCAATAGCCAAGGATTTTCCTAAAACAAAGAATGATTGGTTTGGTGCTAGATGTTATAAAGCTAAAGTTGAACGTGATAGGTTATGGAAACGCTATAGCAGACACAAGAGTGATCAATCTTACGAGAGTTATAAACTAGCAAGAAATAACTACACCAAAGTGAGGAGACAGGAGGAGAAGGATTTTGAGAGAGGGGTGGTTATGAAGAGCAAAGATGATCCCAACATATTATATGGATTCATAAATAAGAGAACTAAAGTGAAGGAAAAGATCCAAAGGATCGTTCACAATGGAGAAATATTTGAGGAGGAGGACAAAATGGGTGAGGTTTTTAATGCAAAATTTCGATCGGTGTTTGTTCAAGAAAATAATGATGGTGCTGATGCTTATAAGAATCCAATACAGAGACCAGTCATGCCCATGAAAGATATTATAATAAGAAGGGATGAAGTAAGGGACTGCATGTTAGACCTAAATAAAAGAAAGGCTATGGGGCCAGATCAGATTTCTGGGTAGATGTTGAGTGAATGTGCAGAGGAACTAAGCTTTCCCATAACAGAGATTTTTTAAAAATCTTTGTCCCAAGGCAAGCTACCCGAGGTGTGGAAGGCTGCTGATATTGTACCGATATACAAGAAAGGACCGAAAGATGCAAATAACTACAGACCCGTGTCTTTGACTAGTGTTGTAGTAATGCTGGGGTCACACATTCACGTATATTGCTCCCGTCAGCTCCCGTCCAGCGTATCGCCAATTTATGTAAAGACGCGAGTAGTTCCTGCCGTTGAACGCCCGTTCTTCCACGTCTATTGCCTTCCCGACAGACGTAGCGTAACGTGGCCAGTGTTACGTCAGACGTAATGGAGTCGTATTGAACTACGTACGTGTTTGCGACGTGCGTAAGCATAGCCCCGTTCGACCTCATGGGCTGCCCGATTTGCGGGAACACAGGCCACGCCCATGCCACGCCCCCACAAGACCGGCGTAGCTGAGGCCACACGTTTTGGGATTTGTTAGGTCGTACCTGGACCGGTTCCGGCCAATCGTAGGCACACCCCGTCTGACCAAACACAGACAAAGATAGTCTTTGTCAACCACGTAGGTCTGGGTTGGAATCTGGGAACTACAAAAGGGCAGGAATGGCCACACCATTCCCATTCCCAGTCCTTCATCGGCACCATGAACAACATCGCGGAATTCATCCTGGAGGAGTTCAATTTTGTGAACTCCCTAAGAGGAGAGACCATTCATCCTTGTAACCTTTAACCCGCTGAGTGCCAGCCAATTTTGACGGTGTGCTCCTGCCAGTGCCAGATTTTTTTTTTTTTTTTTTTCTTTTGGCTAAATCTATTAAGTTCGGAGAGAAAGGAAGGATAATAGTAAAAAAAACACTCCCCTCGCCAGAAATCAGGTCCCCGATGGTCCCGAAAGTAGCTGAAAAGACACTATAGACTACAGAGACTTTTATGGTATCGGAATGTATGGGTGGGGGAGGGTG
>CM064548.1:12466538-12503095 GCA_032716605.1 Paralithodes platypus | reverse complement strand
CTGAGAGTGAGAGAGAGAGAGAGTGAGTGAGTGAGTATATAAGGACCATAGTAAAGACTGAACCAAGTAGGAAAGATAAAAATAAGAAGACGTATACGAGAGAGAGAGAGAGAGAGAGTAAGTGAGAGGAAGGAAACACTAATATAGAAGCATTAGAAGGGGGAGAGAGAGAGTACAAAGGAAATCAAGCAACAACATGTCTAGTGACCCTTCTAGGCTGCTTGTCCTCCAAAACACTGAGGATCAAGTGTCCAAACAGTGGTTTAGAGTGGGTAAGGGAACATTGGAAAGGGAACTACTGCCCTGGAACTAATGTCCGTGGCAGGAGTAGGAAGTTAGTAGGGGACAGATGGGTTAGTAACTGAGGGGGGGATAAAATAAAGTTATTTACAAACGCAGTCAGTCGCGGGTTTGATGCGAGATATTTGTCTAAGCGGAGTTTAAATGAATCAACGGTGCTGCAGTCTATAATGTCTCGGGGAAGCCCATTCCACAAGTTGACAACTCGAGTGAAGAAGAAATTCTTAGATTCGTGTGAGTTAAAAGATTTACCAATAATTTTGCAACCGTTTCCCCGGTGTAATTAGATTGGTCGATAGTGAAGTACTTACTACAGTTCATATTGTCGATGCCTTTGATGATTTTGAACACTTGAATTAAGTCACCTCTTAATCTGCGCTGGGTTAAAGGAAATAGATTTAATTCTCTAGGACGCTCTTCATATGGTTTGTTCTTTAGGCTAGGTATCATTTTGGTAACTCTACGTTGAACTCGTTCTAGCTTGTTTGAACTTTTTGGTAATAAGGGCACCAGGACTGAACGCAGTATTCCAGAAGAGGGCGAATTGTAAAGGGTTAGGATAACTTCTTTGGATTTATGCTCAAAGAGGAGAAGGAAAAACAGATACGTCGGTAAGGCATCCTCCATTCAAAAATGTTTGTACAACGATTTACAATTTGTAGATTTTATTAATGAATTCTGATTTATTTTGCATTTAGAGAAAGTGTAAATTCATGGAGAGAGAGAGAAAAGGAGAGAGAGAAAGGAGAGCATGAGAGGAAGAGAGAGGAAAGGAGAGAACAGAAGATGAGAGTGAGAGAGCGAGAGAGAGAGAGAAGGAGAGAGAGAAGAGGAGGGATAAATGAGATGAGAGAGAGAGTGCAGGGAGAGATAAGAATTCATGGAGAGAGAGAGAGAGAGAGAGAGAGAGAGAGAGATATTTAACCCACTCAGTACCAGTGACACCCTTATTACTTAACTTCAGCTACATTTATACGATTTTAGGAAGCTAAGGAAGGCCATATGGTAGCTAAAAGACTTGGGCCTGAATATATAGATAGATAGAAAAGGATTAACTGAGATAATCTGTAGCTTTTTAATTGGTAGACGTCCATCCCCAAGCTGAATGAAATCGTCTAACAGGTGCCAGGATATAATGAACAGGGCGTCACCGGTACTGAATGGGTTAAGGGGGATCACCGTTTTTTTGTTATCTTTCTCTCCTTTTCTCTCTTTCCCAGGCTTGTATTCATTCGGCCCCATGCAGCCAACTGTTTGAAGACGTTTATCCCCATCCAGTTGTCGATTTCTTCCTGGCGAGCGATTGCGAGCCAGCATTGTACCAAGAGATCCGGCTTCGATGGAGACATTTTTCTATCGAAAAATGTACAAATTTAGCTTGCTGTCAAAACAAAAATATATATATGCTGGCTCGCTACCGCTCGCCAGGAAAATATTGACATCTGGATGGGGGTAAACGTCTTTAAACAGTAGGCTGAATGGGACCGAATGGATACAAGCCGAAGAGAGAGGGAGAGAAAGATAAAACAAACAAAACGAGGTTGGGTCCCTTAAGGGTGTAGTAGAAGTTGACATAGGGTGTGGTAGGTGACAGGGGTAGAGGACACAGGTTGTTTTTCTGGACCACCTTTCTCCCTCATGCTTAGCCCCATTATTTTTGAGGTTTTTAGACGTTCGCCCCATTAGTTTGGCGATATTATGATCTTTCGCCTCATTTCTTTGTCCATGTTAAGGCCTTTCGTGCCATTTAGGGGTCGATTTTTTTCCTGGCGGGCGAAAGCGAACCTGTATTTTAGGAGGAACCGATTTTTTTTACATTTTTCTACCGAGAAATGTACAAATTTATCTCGAAGGGGTGTCTTGGGGGTGTTTTTTTAAAGCTTGATACAGGAAACTAACCCCATCTCTTCCCCCCCCCCTCCCCCTCCCTCCCAAGGAGACACACTGGTAGAAGGTGGAGAACTGACAGACAGACAGACAGAGAATATAGACAGATTAACAGACACACAGACAGACAGACAGGTAGAGAAGATAAACAGAATAACAGACCGACAGGCAGGTAGAGAGAACAGACAACCAGGAAGATAAGATAAACACAATGACAGACAGACAGACAGACATACAGGTAGACGAAACTGACACACAGACAGGCATATATACATACAGACAGACAGACAGACATACATACAGACAGACAGACAGGTAGACGAAACAGACACACATACAGACAGACAGACATACATACATACAGACAGACAGACAGGTAGACGAAACAGGCACACAGACAGACATATATACATACAGACAGACATACATACATACATACATACAGACAGACAGGTAGACGAAACAGACACACAGACAGACATACATACATACATACATACAGACAGACAGACAGACAGACAGGTAGACGAAACAGACACACAGACAGACATATATACATACAGACAGACATACATACATACAGACAGATATATATATACATACATACATACATACAGACACAGACAGACAGAGAGAGAGAGATAAAAGGGGGAGGGGGGTAAGAAGATTAAGAGAGGCTGTACAGGAACCAGGCAGGAAGGTTACCAGGAAACAGATATATCACAGAGAGAGAGAGAGAGAGAGAGAGAGAGAGAGAGAGAGAGAGAGAGAGGGAGAGAGGTATGAAGGAAGTAAGAAAGAACTGTGTGAGAACAAGGGAAGAAGTGAAGAAAGGGCACATACAAAACAAACGAGAGAGAGAGAGAGAGCGATGAAAGAAAGCATAATCGAAAAATACCGGAGAATACAAAGGCGGGGGAAATGAGAGAAATAACGCCAAAGAGAATATAAAAATGGACAGAAAGACAACGGACAAAAACTCCCAAACTATTACAAAGGAGAGAACAAAACTTATATATTGATACTCTTTGAAACATATCTTGGTGGCCTTTGTATTTAAATTGTATGCATATGAAAATTAACCCCTTCAGGATATAACGACGCGTGTGTTTATTTTATGTTGGCTATTATTAGACGATGTTATGTGGTTTAGAAAGGATCCTTAGGAATGAAGTGGGTTAACACTATTTCTATTAACCCTGGGGCTTCCAAAATCCCCTCCAAAGCTGAATAAGATTGTTAAATAATAGCCAAAATAAAAGACAGAAACGCGTCATAGTACACTGAGGAGGTTAAGGGGAGATAAAGAGAAGTGACACAAACCTAACGAAGCAAAATAAAAGCCATTAAGAATGGGTAGAGAACCCGACAAATTGTTAATTTACCTACAGTATATATACCTATTTTGAAGTGGGTCAAATGATCGAGCCTGGGCTACATAAAAGCAAGTCCTAGCTTCTACTCCTTACACCACCACCCGACAATACCTAAACATCTCTAATGACATATACAAGTATATGTGCGCTTATGCCGAGGGCATATGGGTGCAGTAGTATTAGGTGTTGTAGGGTGGTGGTGGTGTAGTGAATAAAAGCTACCCTCCGACCCCCTTCAAGGTAAATATGTACATTTTTCGGTAGATAAACAGCCAAAGGCCTGTTTCTCCTAAATTGCAGGCTCATTTTCGTTCCCCCACAACAAATCGTCACGTGCATGGCATGAAGTGTCTTACAGTCGCTTAACTATTGAAGTAAAATGTCTTAAAATCTCCTAAGTAATGGAAATATACAGAGAGGATCCAAAAAGACTCGCACTAGATAGAGTTGACCCCTTAAGGATTATGATACGATTTGACAGTTTATTCTGGCTATTATTAGGCGACTTTATTAAGAAGAGGAACAACATATGGGAGTTAGAGAATCAAATGAGGTCGATTTTACCCTTTTGATGCCTAGAGATCTTCCCTAAATTGCATAAAATCGTCTAATGATAACCAGAATAGAGTGTAGAAAATTAGCGTCATCAAATACTGAACAACTTAACCCTTTGAGAATTATGAAGCGTTTTGACAGCTAATTCAGGCTATCATTAGACGGTCTTATTCAGCTTTGGAAGGCCCTCTTGGAATCAGAGGTAAAGCATATCTTAATTAACCTGACTTCCATTTGTTTTCCTAAGCTAAATAAAATCGTCTAATGGTAACCAGCAGTGTTAAAATGCGTACTCAAATACTGAAAGCGAGAGAGAGAGAGAGAGAGAGAGACTTAGTTATAATACTGTAATATAATTGAACTAAGAGAGAGAGATACGGAGGGAGGGGGAGGGATTTAGATATTCTGTATTATTTAAATTAAATGAGAGAGAGAGAGAGAGAGAGAGAGAGAGATTGATTTTGATTTTGCCCCGAGGGGCGAGTTTTGCAGCGCCCCCATCTGTGAGGGGACAACCACTAAGGCGATCCTACTGCTCAAAGAGCCATTATTCCACTGAAACAACAGCATCGTCGTCTGGTACATTCATATTTGTTTATAAATCAGGTTGGCATTATTCAGATTGTTATTATAGTATTAATTGTCACATGGTCTGTATATAGTATCTCTAAAAAAAAAAAAAAAAAGCAAGCAAGCTTGTAGTGACTGAATTATATTGACAGGTTAAATAATAGCACTACAGAAATAGTGCACGTATGATGAGAGAGAGAGAGAGAGAGAGAGAGAGAGAGAGAGAGAGAGAGAGAGAGAGAGAGAGGGGGGGGGGGTCGGCGGGTCGTAGGCAGTCTTGTTAAAGGATTAGGTTTATTTGTTCATTAATTTATTTCTATATCATTTATTTTTGGTTTCCTCCCTAGACCTCCATCAAGCTTTAAAAAAATCCCCTTCGAAATACATTTATGCATTTTCCAGTAGACACATGTGACGCCCGAAGGCCGGTTCCTCCTAAATTGCATGCTCGCTCTCGCTCGCCAGGAAAAAAAATCGACACCTTTATGGCATGAAAGATCTTAATATTGACAAAGAAATGGAATGAAAGGTCTTAATAACGCCAAGCTAATGGGGCGAACGTCTTAAAATTTCAACACTAATGGGTCTACACATGAGGGAGAAGGGGGTCCAGAAATAACGAATACCTCCCCTTAACTAAATATAAAAAACAAGTAAGGAAATAAATATGAAACATTAAGAGACAGGCATGACAGGAGAGGATGGGGGAGGGGGAGGGGGAGAGAGGGGGGGGGAGGGAGGGAGCGAGGTAGAGAGAGAGGAAGAAAATGGAAGAGTGGGAGTTCGGAAAGAGGGAGGGAGGGGGAGGGGGGTGGAAGAGTAGGAGTGAGGACAGAAGGAGAGAGGAAGGGAAAGAGCAAGAGTAAGGGAAGAAGGAAGGAGGGAGGGAGGGAATGGAAGAGGAGGAATAAGGAAAGGGGGAGGGAGGGGATGGAGGAGTGGGAGTAAGGAAAGAGGGAGGGAGGTAGGGGGGTGGAAGAGTAGGAGTACTGAAAGAGGAAGGGAAGGAAGGAGGGAGGGAGGGAATGGAAATGTAGGAAGGAGTAAGGCAAGAGTGAGGGAGGGAGAGATGGAAGAGCAGGAGTAAGGAAAGAGGGAGGGAGAGAGAACGTGGAGAGCAGGATTAAGGAAAAGGGGAGGGAGAGATGGAAGACCAGGAATAAAGAAAGAGGGAGAGAGGGAGGGGGGAGGGAAGAGTAGGAGTAAGGAAAGAAGGAGGGAAGGAATGGAAGACCAGGAATAAGGAAAGAGGGAGGAGGGGAGGGAGGGAGAGAGGAAATGGAAGAGCAGACGTAATGCAAGAAGGATGGAGAGAATGGGAGATAATAGAAGGAATGGTGAATAGCGTTCCTTCCTATCCTAGTAAGGGGAGATTATTTTTTTCCCTAAACTTAAAGCTTAGAAACATACTCTCAAGATCCTCTTTCGCGATAAATCTATTCTTTCTTAGGTTGGCAAATGCGTCCTAAATTAACGAAGAGAAGGGGAGAAAAGTCTAAATTGACAAATAAATTGGAGCGAAAGGTCTTAAATAGCTAAACAATTGGGACGAATGTCATAAGATATCAAAACTAATGGGGTTAAACAAGAGGTAAATGGGGTTTCTAGAAATCCCCCCCCCCCCCCACACACATACACCCTTTAAGGGGGGTGACCTGCTTTTTGTTATTTCTGTCCTTTTCTCTCTTTCTCTGGCTTGTATCCATTCGGCCCCATTCAGCCAACTATTTTAAGACGTTTATCCCCATCTAGGTGTCGATTTCTTCCTGGCGAGCGATAGCGAGCCAGCATTATATGAAGAAATCCGGCTTCGCCGGAGACATTTTTCTATCGAAAAATGTACAAATTTAGCCTGCTGTCTAACAAAATTAAAAATATGCTGGCTCGCTACCGCTCCCCAGTAAGAAATTGACACCTGGATGGGGATAAACGTCTTAAAACAGTAGGCTGAATGGGGCCAAATGGATACAAGCCAGAGAAAGATAGAAAAGGACAGAACAAAAACAGGTCACCCCCCTTAAAACAGGTCACCCCCCTTAAAAACAGGTCACCCCCCTTAAAACAGGTCACCCCCCTTAAGTCAACTTATTTGTTTCCAAGTTTGAAATACACGAAGGATCGCTCTCCCTCCCTCCTTTATTTCCTCCCTTCCTCCCCTTCCCTTCTTCTTCTCCTCTCCTTCTTCTTCTCATTCGTCCTCTCCTTCCTTCTTCTCATTTCCTCCCTCTCCTTCCTTCTTCTCATTTCGTCCCTCTTCTCCCTTCTTCTCATTTCCTCCCTCTTCTCCCTTCTTCTCATTTCCTCCCTCTTCTTCCTTCTTCTCATTTCCTCCCTCTTCTCCCTTCTTCTCATTTCCTCCCTCTTCTCCCTTCTCATTTCCTCCCTCTTCTCCCTTCTTCTCATTTCCTCCCTCTTCCTTCTCATTTCCTCCCTCTTCTCCCTTCTCATTTCCTCCCTCTTCTTCCTTCTTCTCATTTCCTCCCTCTTCCCTCTTCTCATTTCTCCCTCTCTCCTTCTTCTCATTTCCTCCCTCTTCTCCCTTCTTCTCATTTCCTCCCCTCTCCTTCCTTCTTCTCATTTCCTCCCCTCTCCTTCCTTCTTCTCATTTCCTCCCTCTTCTCCCTTCTTCTCATTTCCTCCCCTCTCCTTCCTTCTTCTCATCTCCTCCCTTCTTCTCATTTCCTCCCTCTTCTCTCTTCTTCTCATTTCCTCCCCTCTCCTCCCCTCTTTCCTTCTTCTCATGTCCTCCCTTCTCCTCATTTCCTCCCCTCTTTCCTTCTTCTCATGTCCTCCCTTCTCCTCATTTCCTTCTTCTCATTTTCTCCTTTGCTCCCTTCCTCTCATTTCCTCCTTTCTTCTCATGTCCTCCCCTCTCCTCCCTTCTTCTCATTTCCTCTCTTCCTCCCTTCTGCTCATACCTCTCCACCTCCCTTTCCTCATTTCCTCTCCTCCTCCCTTTTTCTCATCTGTTTTCTCTCCCTCCTCCCTTCTTCTCATCATTTCCTCTCCTTCTTCCTTCTTCTTCTCCCCTCTCTTCCTCATCCTCTTCCCATTCTTTCTGCTACGAAGGTCGGTTGTCAGCTCTAGGTCTCTTTTCTTTGAATACTCATACACAGCGAAACCAATTAATGGAAATGGCGTTAATTATAATACTAAAGATGTTTGACGACGTAGATTATAGCCAGATGTTTAGCCTGGATACGAATACCATGAACACCCTTAAAGTAAAATGCAAACACGTTTAAGGGGATTTTGGGGGGTTTTCATGTTTAGCCCCATCAGTTTGGAGATGCTAAGAAGTTCTACCCATTATATTAGTTTGGCGATTTTAAGACCTTTCGCCCCATTTCTCTGTCAAGATTAATACCTTTCGTGCCATTAAGGTGTCGATTTTTTCCTGGCGAGCGATAGCGAACCCCGGGACATTTTTTTCTGACGAAAGAATGTTAAAATTTATCTTGAAGGAGTGTTTTTAAGGTTGATAGAGATCTAGGGAGCACACTAAAAAATGAATTAGTAATTAAATTAATTAATTAAATACAAAATAATAGTAATAATAGTACAGTCTAAAAAGAAAGTAAAGAATATTTGTGTTCAGTTTGCAATGATTGTACTGCAATAAAGAATGTCTGCCCTTGTTCATCCAGAGTATCTCCCTAGAATGTATCGCAATGTATGTAAGTTACTATACTCTATGGACTCCCTTCTCCCTCATGTTTAGTCCCATAAGTTTTGAGATTTTAAGACGTCCGATTACTTTGACGATTTTCAAAACCTTTCTGTCATTTAAGTGTAGATTTTTTTCTTTCTGGCGAGCGATAGCTAGCATGCATTTTAGGAACAACCGGCTTCTTCGGCCTTTTCTACCGAAAAATGCACACATTTATCTCGAAGGGGATTCGTGTGTGTGGGTGTTTTTTTTCAAGCTTGAGGAAGGTCTAGGGAGGAAACTTAAAACAAAAAAATAGTAATGAATAATAAAATATATAAACAAATTATTTCTCTATAACCTCTTCTCTTCCTCTCTCAACTTCTATACTTTCCTCGGCTCTTTTCTATCCCCTCAACTTGTCTCTCCTACTACTCCCCTTCCCTCCCCTCTTACTCCTCCCTCCTCTCTTCTTCTCTCCTCTCCCCTCCCTGCTTCCACGATATCCTCAACCTCTACGATGAGAGTAAAGCTGTAGATATTATATACCTTGATTTTCAAAAGGCCTTTGACAAAGTTCCCCACAAACGTTTACTGCTAAAACTAAAAGCGCATGGAATACAAGACGGTGTGTTGAAATGGATAGAAAATTGGCTCAGCGACAGAAAGCAAAGAGTAGTCATAAACGGTAAGGCATCTAAATGGACCAATGTAAGTAGTGGGGTACCCCAGGGATCGGTACTAGGACCAATTCTCTTTCTAATTTACATCAACGACATAGATGAGGGTCTCACCTGTACAATCTCAAAATGTGCTGACGATACAAAAATTGCAAATAGCGTACTCTCAAAAGAACAAGTTGACGATATGCAACACAATCTAGATAATTGTCATGTTGGGCCCAAATTTGGCAAATGAGTTTCAATGCGGATAAATGTAAAGTACTACATATCGGATACCTAAATGAGAAAGCAAACTATTCGATGAATGGCACTCAGCTTAAGAATGTAAACAAAGAAACCGATCTGGGAGTAACAATATCGAGTAACCTAAAACCGAGTCAACAATGTTCAGAAGTTGTTAAGAAGGCAAACAAAATAATTGGCTTTATAGGCAGGTCATTTGATCATAAATCCAAAGAAGTTATCCTAACCCTTTACAATTCATTAGTCCGCCCTCTTCTGGAATACTGCGTTCAATCCTGGTGCCCTTATTACCAAAAAGATATAAACAAGCTAGAACGAGTTCAACGTAGAGTTACCAAAATGATACCTAGCCTAAAGAACAAACCATACGAAGAGCGTCTTAGATAATTAAATCTATTTCCTTTAACCCAGCGCAGATTAAGAGGTGACTTAATTCAAGTGTTCAAAATCATCAAAGGCATCGACAATATGAACTGTAGTAAGTACTTCACTATCGACCAATCTAATTACACGCGGGGAAACGGTTGCAAAATTATTGGTAAATCCTTTAATTCACACGAATCTAAGAATTTCTTCTTCAATCGAGTTGTCAACTTGTGGAATGGGCTTCCCCGAGACGTTATAGACTGCAGCACCGTTGATTCATTTAAACTCCGCTTAGACAAATATCTCGCATCAAACCCACGACTGACTGCGTTTGTAAATGAATAACTTTATTTTATCCCCCCCTCAGTTACTAACCCATCTGTCCCCTACTAACTTCCTAATCCTGCCACGGACATTAGTTCTAGGGCAGTAGTTCCCTTTCCAATGTTCCCTTACCCACTCTAAACCACTGTTTGGACACTTGATCCTCAGTGTTTTGGAGGACAAGCAGCCTAGAAGGGTCACTAGACCTGTTGTTGCTTGATTTCCTTTGTACTCCTTTGTACTCCTCTCCCTACTCCTCCCTCCTCTCTCCACTCCTCTCCTTCCCCCCCCCCCCTTATCTCCTCTCCATTCCTCCACTCCCCCTCCCTCTTGTTCACCTGGTCAACCTTTAACCTTTAAGCCGCTTTGTTAAAGAGTTCGGGGGGAGAGAGAGAGAGAGAGAGTAGAGAAAGAGATGGGGGAGGGGGTAGAAGTAATATAACTAACAAGGGATGCCATTGAAATTCGACTAATTAAATTATATACAGTATATATATATATATATATATATACTGTACTGTACAATTACATAATGTAGAGCACAAGTGGTAACAGATCAGACAAAAGAAACACTGAAAGGAGAGAGAAAGAGAGAGAGGAAGTCATGTAAGTTACAGTGGGGGGGGGGGAGGTAGATCAGAAGGAGGGAGGAGGGGGTGTAAGAAGAGGGAGGAGAGTTGGTATAAGTGTGGCGAAAAAAAACTGAAGACAAAATATGTGTGTTCGTGCGTATGAGAGAGAGAGAGAGAGAGAGAGAGAGAGAGAGACACAGACAGACAGACACAGACAGACAGAGAGAGAGAGAGAGAGAGAGAGAGAGAGAGAGAGAGAGGCCGGCCAGAAGGGAGGACAACTTTAGGGAGCAGATACATGATATAATGGGAAAAAAGTAGGGTGGAATAGTTTTGGCAGCAGAGGAGAGGAAAATCGGCGAATAGGAATAATAATAATGTTACTATCATACTACTACTACTACTATTTTTAAGGTATGTAATGTATGTTTGTTATGAAATATAGACTTTGAACTTGAACTTGTACTTGAACTATTTGTAATAACATTGACCATAATATTTAATCATATACTGTATGGAAGACAAGAAAAATGCGAATATGATGCCACTACTAATATGATACTACTACTACTACTACTACTACTACTACTACTACTACTACTATTTGTTCTACTTTTGTTAACCACTCAGCCTGTGCATCCCCCCTTTCGACCCTAAACAAATTCGGAACAGTCATCAGTTAACCCGACTTGGTATTCGTACAGCTGCTTCCTATTCCAGGGTTTGCAGTCAGACTCATCATCGTGGATGGATTTGTTTGCCATTTAGACTAAAAAATATAATAAAGCAAAGCACCTGTGCATTAATTGTCACATTAACGTGCTTTGAAGAGTGGAATAAAACAGGAAAATCTTCACATCGAAGATATGCTCTACTTGGAGCAAAATTCCCTTACGACATTCCCGTTTCCCGTTCCCGTTTAATACGACATTATTATAATAAGTCCATACTGTAGTTTGCAATGAATTTCCCGTACTGTACAATATCTGTGAATAGAATAGTTACTTGAAATAGTTTGTTGGATATACAAATTAAAAAGAATATATATATATATATATATATATATATATATATATATATATATATATATATATATATATTAATGGTTATGGCAAGACCAATCAAAGTCTTCAATAATAATACCATAAAATATCCTAATAACCCCCTCGACGTGGCACCAGGTAGTGTTAAGGGGCTCACAATGAAAGTCAAATGAGATCATTGTAATTAGCTGATCATAAACCAATAAAAGACGGACGTGTTCCTTGTCTTGGTGAGATAGGTTGACAGTTCTCTCTCTCTCTCTCTCTCTCTCTCTCTCTCTATATATATATATATATATATATATATATATATATATATATATATATATATATATATATATATATACCGTATATATATATATATATATGTTCCTCATTCATATCAATGATCTCATATCTACCACTCATAATCCAATACATTCCTACGCAGATGACTCAACACTCCACAGTTCCTTCACATTTACCAATTCTTTCACCCAATCCGATCTTATAAATTCAAAAATAAACACTGCAATTTCTCTGAACCAGGACCTTTCTAGAATTAATGGATGGGGACAAAAGAATCTAGTTTCCTTTAATGCACAGAAAACCAAGTACATTCAATTTTCTAACCGACAGAATCTCACTGACTCCCATATATTTTGTAATGATGTAAATATTCCCACTTCCCCTAGTATTGACATTCTCGGTGTAACATTAACTACTAACTTGAGCTGGACACATTTTGTTAGAAGCATTGCTAAGAATGCCTCTAAAAAACTGGGACTCCTGTACAGAGTTCGAGAATTCTTCACTGACGAGCAGTTGGCCGTGATATATAAAAGTCATGTGCGTTCTCAGATGGATTACTGTTCACCTCTGTGGGGTGGAAGTGGAGTGGTTGCATTGAGGCAGTTGGACAAAATTCAAAATAAAGCTATTAGATTAATCAATAACCCTGTAATCACACGGGACCTTCCTACATTATCCATACGAAGAAACGTTGCATCCCTTGCATTATTCTACAGATATTTTCACAGCAATTGTTCCGAGGAACTTGCTTCAATTGTGCCGCCTCTCCACATCTTTCCCCGTAGAACTAGGGCAGCTGAGAGCTCTCAGCGCCCATGAATTTACACTTTCTCCTCCACAATGCAGAACTTCTGCTTTTCAGAATTCATTTATCTCCAGAGCTACTACTCTTTGGAATTCACTTCCCTCGAATTGCTTTCCACAAACTTACAATCTACAGATGTTTAAATCCAGTTGTTACAAACATTTTATGAATGGAGGATGCCTTTAGGCACATGGACCTTTTTGTTTTATCTGTGTTTTTCCTTTCTCCGTTCATTGTCTCTTAAAAAAAATAATAATAATACAAAAAAATTATATATACGATATATATATATATATATATATATATATATATATATATATATATATATACATACCGTATATACATATACACATATACACACTCTCTCTCTCTCTCTTTCTGAACTATGGGAACGATTAAATCACCTCAGAAAAGTCCATGGCGTTTGGCGAAGACTCGAACTTACGTCTATTTGGTTCACAGTCCACCACAATATCCAGCCCACCTACCTCCCCACACACAAAACTACGAGAGAGAGAGAGAGAGAGTGAGTATGTCTGTAAATCATAAAAGACGGAGCCAATGATTGTCAAGCCACTTCTCCCAATTTGGCATCAGAACGATTTTATTGGTTTACGATCAGACCATTACGAAAACCTGGCGTTCGTTAAGCTGGAGCCATTATTTTGTAACCCATTTGTAAAGATTATAGTTGAAAAGGATGTTATAGAAAGTTACACGAATGAACGTTTGTTACTTTACCGGCACTATAGTCTAGTCGCTGTTAGTAGGCGATAAATCATTACCTCTAACCTCTGTAACTAAAAAACGACTGGAGTAATCAGGCTAATATTTCTATCATTTGGGAAGAGTCAGTCAAGGAATAGATGTGGAAATGTACAGCCAATTTGATCAAGCCCCTTTTGAGTTACAGAGGGTAGAGGTCATGATTTCTCGCCTACTTACAGCGAATATACTATAGCATAGCTTTAGTCAGCCCGAAATTAACGTTTCGTCTCCAATGGGCAGCCTCACAGGGAGAACATGCCCGCCATTTTTCCCCGATTCGTTTAACTGATGGTTAGATATGGGTTATAGTGTACACTCCAAAAATCTTGTCAAGGCCCATTAATGTCAATTATAATCCTTACTAATTTTACCTGGTGACGTCACTGAGTATATGTAAGGTTTTGATTGAGTTCAACAGAAAACTGTGCCACATTATGAGCCACTTATTAGCTATCACATAACTTGGACACAATATATATATACAGGGTGTCCCAGGAGGAAAGGGCATAACTTTGGGATATGATAGAACAAGGTATTCTAAGCCTAAAATGTTCTATGGGATATATTCCAAATCTTGACCGGTATAGAGATATTGCATGTTGAAAATTATATTTTCTTCAGTATTTCCCCATAAGGCTGGTCTAGCTGTCCTAGTGCATACCACACCTCCATCTTTCTGCAATTATTTTATCATTTTATTATAAAGATACTATCATTCTGTAAGTTGCAAAATTATTATAAGACACATTAGCTCACTTTGGACCAGTTGGAAACTATTTAACATGGGAAAGTCCATTTCAGTGATGTGGGGGAGGACAGTACATTAAGCCTTCAATATCTTTATTACGGTTGGTATTTGGACTTTTTGTTATAGAACATTTTATGCTTAGAATACCTTGTTATACCATTTCCCAAAGTTATGCCCCTTCCTCCTGGGACACCCTATATATATATATGAAATATATATGAAATAAATCAAGATGTCCCTGTACTTAATTTTAATTCGCCTGAAATTCCCTCACTTAAGATCCACACCAGACATGTCAAAACTATTTTGCAGAATCTCTCGGTAGATAAGGCTCCTGGTCCAGATGAAATTCCTCCAATAGTACTTAAGAATTGCTCCTTGGTGCTCGCTCCTGTATTGGCAAAATTTGTCCGTCTGTGTACTCATACCTCATGCTTCCCAGTACCCTGGAAAGAAGCAAACATCCATCCAGTTCCTAAAAAAGGTGCCTCTTCAGATCCATAAACTACAGACCAATAGCTATAACTTCCACTCTTGGTAAAGTCTTTGAAATTATATTAAATAATCACATAATTAAGCATCTTGAGAATAATAAATTAATCAGTGATAGGCAATATGGTTTTAGACGATGTCGATCAACTGCAGACATGCTTTGCCTTCTTACGCATCAAATCAACCAAGCTACAGACCAACATGGTGAAACACATACAATAGCACTGGATATATCAAAGGCATTTGATAGAGTCTGGCATCAATCCTTATTGTCGAAGATGTCACACTACGGCCTTGCATCATTAGTTCCACTAATTTCTTCTTATCTTCATAACAGAAAAATACGTGTAATGGTAGATGGCCTTTATTCTCAATTTCACTCAATAAATGCTGGTGTTCCCCAGGGATCAGTTTTGGCCCCAATTCTGTTCCTCATTCATATCAATGATCTCATATCTACCACTCATAATCCAATACATTCCTACGCAGATGACTCAACACTCCACAGTTCCTTCACATTTACCAATTCTTTCACCCAACCCGATCTTATAAATTCAAAATTAACACTGCAATTTCTCTGAACCAGGACCTTTCTAGAATTGATGGATGGGGACAAAAGAATCTAGTTTCCTTTAATGCACAGAAAACCAAATACATTCAATTTTCTAACCGACAGAATCTCACTGACTCCCATATATTTTTTAATGATGTAAATATTCCCACTTCCCCTAGTATTGACATTCTCGGTGTAACATTAACTACTAACTTGAGCTGGACACATTATGTTAGAAGCATTGCTAAGAATGCCTCTAAAAAACTGGGACTCCTGTACAGAGTTCGAGAATTCTTCACTGACGAGCAGTTGGCCATGATATATAAAAGTCATGTGCGTTCTCAGATGGATTACTGTTCACCTCTGTGGAGTGGAAGTGGAGTGGTTGCATTGAGGCAGTTGGACAAAATTCAAAATAAAGCTATTAGATTAATCAATAACCCTGCAATCACACAGGACCTTCCTACATTATCCATACGAAGAAACGTTGCATCCCTTGCATTATTCTACAGGTATTTTCACAGCAATTGTTCCGAGGAACTTGCTTCAATTGTGCCGCCTCTCCACATCTTTCCGCGTAGAACTAGGGCAGCTGAGAGCGCCCATGAATTTACACTTTCTCCTCCACAATGCAGAACTTCTGCTTATCAGAATTCATTTATCCCCAGTGCTACTACTCTTTGGAATTCACTTCCCTCGAATTGCTTTCCACAAACTTACAATCTGCAAATGTTTAAATCCAGTTGTTACAAACATTTTATGAATGGAGGATGCCTTTAGGCACATGGACCTTTTTGTTTTATCTGTGTTTTTCCTTCCTCCGTTCATTGTCTCTTTAAATAAAAATAAAAAAAAAATATATATATATATATATATATATATATATATATATATATACAGTTTATACAGTATATATATATATTATAAACTTTTGCAGATGAACAGACACACACACACACACACACACACACACACACACACACACACACACACACACACACAACATACCATAGATCAACACCACTATAAACACGAACTTATATTCCACTAAAACGAACTAGGTATATAGTCTGGTAAGCCATTATATGTCTCCGGTTAATGTATATACCCATAGAGAGAGAGAGAGAGAGAGAGAGAGAGAGAGAGAGAGTCCTTTAGTCTACTAATACTATGAAAGTTCAGAACAAGAATAATAATTGTAACCATTAGATTCCAAGTGTAAATAAAAGAGAGAGAGAAAACAAAATAGTGTGTGTGTGTGTGTCTGGGTGTGGGAGGGTGTAGATTTTGGCTTTCTGTTATTTTCTTTGTATCTGAATATTATGTGCATGTGTGTGTGTGTGTGTGTGTGTGTGTGTGTGTGTAGGATCAGTTTTCTCATATTTGTTTGTTTATCGTTTGCCGTGTTATTTGGTATCTCGCAATTCTGAGACGTTGATGTAATACTTTGAAACATTCCATTTAGCCGCACTGATTGATATTGATAAAGAATTGAGACAAAAGGTCTTAAAATCGACAACCTAATGATGCGAACTTCTTAAACTCTCAAAACTAATGGGGCTGCACATGAGGGAGAAGGGGGTCCAGCAAAAGCAAATATCTCACCCATATTATGAGTGTTCACTATGTTAAATGATCCTAAAGTAGTGCACCAGCTTGTTGTGCAGACGATTGTACACCTTCCCTGGGGTGGGCTGCCGACCTTTATTACCTTTCTTACGCATCTATCTATTCCTGGGTTATCTAGCTCTCTCGCTCTCTCTCTCTCTCTATATATATATATATATATATATATATATATATATATATATATATATATATATATATATATATATATAGAGAGAGAGAGAGAGAGAGAGAGAGAGGATCGTTGGACCATTTATCTTCCTCTCACCAAAACATTTCATTATTATATATCTTCATCAAAGGATCACAAAGCCCTTATAGTTCCAGGTATTTTATGTACGGGGCGTTCCATAAATATTGCATGCAACATTTAAACACATCCAAAGCGATTCAATGGTTAATGGTCATGGCGCTATATCCCGGACAATTTGAAAAGATAATCCTTCCCATATGTTAAAGTTGTCACCGTGATGTTTTGGATGGTAATGTTTGGCTGTTTGTGGTGGTGTTGTTGTGTTGTGGTGCTGTAGTTAAGGTATTATGGTGTTGTGGGTTGTGGTGTTTGTGTGATACTGTTGTTGTTGTGATTGTGTTGTGTTGTGGTGCTGTAGTTAAGGTATTATGGTGTTGTGGGTTGTGGTGTTTGTGTGATACTGTTGCTGTTGTGATTGTGTTGTGGTGCTGTAGTGTGTGTGTTATGGTGCGTTGTGGTGTTTTGAGCTATGGAGTTTAGGTGATAATGGTGTTGGTGGTGTTGTGAGTGTAGTGTGTAGTTGTATTGTGTTGTGTTGTAGTGTTGTGGTGTTGGTGTTTTATCGTGTATTATGGCGGTGTTTTGTGATAGTGGTGGTGTTGTGATGGGGTATTGTAGTATTACTGTCATCATGTTGTATTGTGGTTGTGATGTACGGTAATCCATTCGTGACTTTTAGCCTCTAACTCAAAAAGAGGTACAACAAATGGGCAGTCATTTTTCACACCAATTCCCTGGCTGACTCTTCCCAAATAGTAGGAATATTAGATCAGTTACTTTAGTCCTTTTTGAGTTATGAGAGGTTGGAGTTGGGATTTTTGGCCTACCAATAATGAACAGGGTATAATATGTTGCCTTACACTGCACACTGCCAACATATCAAGGGGATGCATAGGGCAGACAAAGATATATACAACCATTAGCCATATTGAGGGTAATTTATATATGTATCCTTATAGTATTTGACTTTATAACCTTACCAATATACCTTTAAGGGTCTTGTATTTTGTTTTCTTTATATATTTATTTTTTTAAATATAATCTAGTTTGCTACCTAGACCTCAATTAAGCTTTTAAAAAGTCACCCCAAGACCCCTCTTCGAGATAAAGTTGTACATTCTTCTGTAGAAAAATGTCTCGGCCGAAAGCAGGCTTATTCTAAATTACAGGCTTGCTATCACTCGCCAGGAATAAATATACTCCTAAATGGCACGAACAGTTTGAAAATTTACGAAGAAATAGAGCGAAAGATCGCCAAACTAATGGGTCAAGCGTCTTAAAACTCCAAAACTAATGGGACAAAACCTGAGGGAGAAGGGGGTCTATAAGAACACCCCTTTAAAATGTAGTAGTGCACCAGCTACATGTACAGTCGGGTGTAGGATATGCTGGACAATGGTTGGAGGGGCAACTTTGATACACTCATTAAGTAATTAGAAAATTTTATGGAACCACGTTAGTTGGACTACTGCCTTCTCCTTCATGTTTAGCCCCATTACTTTTGATATTCCGTGACATTCGCCGTATTAGCTTGGTCATTTGAATACGTTATGTGCCAATTAGGTGTCGATTTTTTGTTGGCGAGCGATAGCGAACCTGCAGTGTAGGAGTAACCGATCTCTCACAAATGTATCAAAATGTTTTGTTTGTGTTTTTTTTTTTTTTTTTTTTTTTGGGGGGGAGGGGATTTCTGGACCCCCTTCTCCCTCATGTTTAGCCCCATTGGTTTTGAGATTATAAGACGTTGCCCCATTAGTTATGCGATATAAAGACCTTTCCCCCAGTTTTTTGCCAAGATCATGACCTTTCGGGCCTTTTAGGTGTTGATTTTTCCTGTTGAGCAATAGCGAGCTTGCATATTATGGGGCACATGCATATTATGGGGCACATGCATATTATGGGGCACATGCATATTATGGGGCACATGCATATTATGGGGCACATGCATATTATGGGGCACATGCATATTATGGGGCACATGCATATTATGGGGCACATGCATATTAGGCCGGCACATGTTTTCTACCGAAAACATGTAAACATTTATCTCGAAGGGGTTTCTTGGGGGTGTTTGTTAAGGGGAGGTTTTTAGTTGATTCCCTAGACTTCCATCAAGCTTAAAATTACTCCCCCTTGACTCCCTTTCAAGATCAATTTGTAAATTTTTCGGTAGAAAAATATCCCGGCCGAAGGCCGGTTCCCCTTAAATTACAGGCTCGCTATCGCTCGCCAGGAAAAAATTGACACCTAAATGGCACGAATGGTCTTAAGATTGACAGAAATGGGGCGAGGGTTCTTAAAATCGGCAAACTAATTGGGCGAACGTCTTAAAATCTAAAAAAGCAACCGGGCTAAACATGAGGGAGAAAGGGGTCCAGAAGAAAAAAATCCTCCAGGTGGAAATCTCCCCTTAAAGGTTGATGGAGGTCTAGGGAGCAAATTAAGCCCCCCCAACCCCCCCACTCCCTCCCCGTTAGTGACATCTTTGTGGCTGACGCAGTTATCAAAATAGTTCGTCAGTGTATCACAATTGTATATACCTCTTTAAGGGCAGGTTTCCACTTGAGGGATTATTTGCTTTACCCCTTTCTCCCTCATGTTTAGCCCCATTGCTTTTGAAATTTTAAGACGTTCGCCCCATTTGTCTGGCGATTTTAAGAACTTTCGCCCCATTTATGTCGCTTTTAAGACCTTTCATACCATTTAGGTGTCAATTTTTTCCTGGCGAGCGCTAGCGAGCCTGTAATTTAAGAGGAATCGGCCTTCGGCCGGGACATTTTTCTACCGAAAAATGTACAAATCTATCTTCAAAGGGGGTTAAGGGGGTGTAATTTCAAACTTGATGGAAGTCTAAGAAACACACTAAAAACCTCCCCTTAAGTTGTCCATAAATACCTGTATCACAATTGCACCCCCTTAAGTTGTCCATAAACTTCTGATCACGACTGTACCGTACTTCCAGAAACAGACCACAGCCAGGACCAGAGAGTACTAAAGCCGACAATAGAAGGGGATTGTTATTGATGAGGGATTAACAGAGATCAGGGGGGATTTATGTGTATGTGATCCCCGGGGCAGGAATTATGTTGGGCGGTGTCACACGAACGCGCTTATTCCGGCAAATTTATATGAGCAAGTTTTTCCTCGCAATATATCCGAGGCTTGTTTATGTTGATATCGGAAACTAGACTGAAGTTTGATTATGTTAGGTAGTAGCTTAATTAAGGGGGGATGGACCGGTTTTCTGGACCTCCTTCTCCCCAATGTTTAGCCCCACTAGTTTTGAGATCATAAGACGTTCGGCCCATTAGTTTGGCGATTTTAACACCTTTCGCCCCATTTCGTTGTCAATTTTAAGACCTTTCGTGCCATTTAGGTGTTGATTATTTCCTGGCGAGTGATAGCGAGCCTGCAATTTTAAGAGGAACCGGCCGAATTTATTCTACCGAAAAATTTACAAATTTACGGGGTATTTTTCTAAGCTTGATGGAGGTCTTGGGAGGAAACTTTAAAAATATATGAATAAATTAATTAATAGACCAAACAAACGACCAGCCTCCCCTTAAAACGGATCACACTTAATTTTTTATATCTACCAGACGTGAATTGCTCGAAAATATTGCCGTAAATAGTGCCCGTGTAACACTGGCTTTATTGTGTGACCTGTGGAAGCCGGTACGCTCGGGTGCCATAGTGTCTAGCCCACTCATAGGAATTCCTGGATCCCCTGTGTTTCTCTGTATGCAACTAGAACTATCTGGATCAGCGATTCCCAACCTTTTTTCTGTCATTTCCCCCTCCAACCAGTTCAACCATCCAGATTTCCCCCTTTATGTGGACAAGGGAAAGAGTAGTCGAAACACACTGTGACTACACACACACTCTCTCTCTCTCTCTCTCTCTCTCTCTCTCTCTCTCTCTCTCTCTCTCTCTCTCTCTCTCTCTCTCTCTCTCTCGGGCATGAGAAAATCCATCTCCGAGATTTTTTTTTTTATTGCTAGTAGTAGTAGTAGTAGTAGTAGTAGTAGTAGTAGGCAGTGTAATCATGTAATTATTTCCCCTTTCCCCCAGGTTGGGAAATGCTGATCTGGATTGATTAAGGGGAGGTTTTTAGTGTGTTTCTTAGACTTCCATCAAGTTTGAAATTACACCCCCTTAACCCCCTTTCAAGATAGATTTGTACATTTTTCGGTAGAAAAATGTCCCGGCCGAAGGCCGATTCCTCTTAAATTACAGGCTCGCTATCGCTCGCCAGGAAAAAATCGACACCTAAATGGTACGAAAGGTCTTAAAAGTGACATAAATGGGGCGAAAGTTATATATTGTTTTAAATCGCCAGACTAATGGGGCGAACGTCTTAAAATCTCAAAAGCAATGGGGCTAAACCTGAGGGAGAAAGGGGTAAAGCAAATTAATCACCTCAAGTGGAAAGCTGCCCTTATAATGGACACACAAATAACTAGCTTCACCTTAAATAGTAGATTTGTAGTGGATTTAATAGACAAAAAGTATATTTATAAATTCGCTTCCAGAGAGAGAGAGAGAGATATACTTCCATAATAATTATATTTAGGTGAAGGCTACGAACATTTATGAGTGGGCTAGAAACTATGGTACCCGAGTGTACTGTCACTTAAGGGGAGGTATTTAGTTTGTTCCCTACGTTTTCATCAAGGTTAAAATTACACCCCCTTGACCCCCTTTCAAGATAAATTTGTACATTTTTCGGTAGAAAAATGTCCCGGCCGGAGGCCGGTTGCTCTTAAATTACAGGCTCGCTGTCGCTCGCCAGGAAAAAATTGACACCCTAATGGCACGAAAGGTCTTAAAATTGACATAAATGGGGCAAAATGCCTTAAAATGTCAAAACTACTAGGGCGAACGTCTTAAAATCTCAAAAGCAATGGGGCTAAACATGAGACAAAGAAAGGGGTCCAGAAAAAAATCCCTCAAGTGGATATCTCCCCTTAATAATACTACAGCGCCGTAGCTATAATGCTAGAATTTAACGTCACGGTTTTGTTGGATTAGACTTAGTTGTATTAAGGGGAGATTTCCACTTGAGGGATTTTTTCTGGTCCCGTTTCTCTCTCTCATGTTTAGCCCCATTGCTTTTTAGATTTTAAGACGCTCGCCCCCTTTAGTTTGGCGATTTTAAGATCTTTCGCCCCATTTCTGTTAATTTTAAGAAATTTTGTGCCATGTAGGTGTCGATCTTTTCCTGGCGAGCGATAGCGAGCCTGTAATTTGAGAGGAACCGGCCTTCGGCCGGGAAATTTTTCTACCGAAAAATTTACAAATTAATCTTGAAAGTGGGTCTAGGGGGTGTAATTTTAAGCTTGATGGAGTTCTAGGGAAGAAACTAAATACCTCCCCTTAAGTTAGGTTGGTTGAGTGGGGCCGTTGTAGTTGTGGCCGTTTAGGAGAGTGGCCATTGTGAATTAAGTTCGTGTCAGGCTATACCATAATACAATGGAAATGTACAGTCCTAATGATGATAACACTATTGTGACCATTAACTATACTCGGTTTCATTTCAGCTGACGGTAAATCGAATCCTTTAGCAGCTAATTTATCGATACTTAATGAACAAATATGAAACTACTATGTCTCTGCCTCATATTAAGACCAAGTTTAGATAATTAGCGCCATATTTCGCTACAACATCTTCAAAATAACTGAGAAATCTTGATGGGAACTTTGCCATTTACCGTCCGTTGCAAAGAAACCGAGTCTCTAGAGATACCCAGTAATTTGATAGGTGTGGCTCAAGCAGTTTATCAAAATAGTTCGTCAGGGTATCATAATATTGCCTCCGAAAATTGTCCAGAAATTCATGATGCGACTGTACACTCACTGGCAAAAGTTGAGTCTTAAGGGGAGATTTCCACTTGCGGGAGTTTTTTCTTGACTCCTTTCTCCCTCATGTTTAGCCCCATTGCTTTTTTTATTTTAAGACGTTCGCCCCATTATTTTGATGATTTTAAGAACTTTCAACCCATTTCTGTCAATTTTAAGACTTTTCGTGCCATTTAGGTGCCGATTTTATCCTGGCGAGCGATAGCGAGCCTGTAATTTTAGAGGAACCGGCTTTCAGCCGGGACATTTTTCTACCGAAAAATGTACAAATTTATCTTGAAAGGGGGTCAAGGGGGTGAAATTTTAAGATTCCTGGAGGAGTAGGAAACAAACTAAAAACCTCCCCTTAAAAAACCTCCCCTTTAAAAACCTCCCCTTAACCCCTACTGTACCGGCGACGTCTTTTCTATTTCATTCTTGCTAGATGTAGACGCTTGTGCGCAGCTTAAGCAGGATTAGTGGTATTGAAAAGGGTTAAGGGGGTGACCTGCTTTAAGGGGGGGTGACCTGCTTTAAGGGGGGTGACCTGCTTTTTGTTATTTCTGTCCTTTTCTCTCTTTCTCTGGCTTGTATCCATTCGGCCCCATTCAGCCAACTATTTTAAGACGTTTATCCCCATCTAGGTGTCGATGTTTTCCTGGCGAGCGATAGCGAGCCAGCATTATATGAAGAAATTCGGCTTCGCCGGAGACATTTTTCTATCGAAAAAATTACCAATTTAGCCTGCTGTCAAACGAAAATAAAAAAATATGCTGGCTCGCTACCGCTCAACAGTAAGAAATTGACACCTGGATGGGGATAAACGTCTTAAAACAGTAGGCTGAATGGGGCCAAATGGATACAAGCCAGAGAAAGATAGAAAAGGACAGAACAAAAACAGGTCACCCCCCCCCTTAAGTGAGATAGTTCGAAGAAGTCTGTTAATTGCTGGAGGCCCTGAATACAATTAATAAAATAAAAAGAACGTCATCGGTACTGAAAGGGTTAATGCCCGATTAAAAACCAATAAATATATGTTTAATTCCGAGACATCACACGTCATCGATCATTAAAGGGGAGGTATTTAGTTTGTTCCCTAGACCTCCAGCAAGCTTAAAATTACACCCCCTCGAGTCCCTTTCAAGATTAATTTGTACATTTTTCGGTAGAAAAATGTCCCGGCCAAAGGCCGTTTCCTCTTAAGTTACAGGCTCGCTATCGCTTGCTAGGATAAAATAGACACCTGAATGGCACGAAAGGTCTTAAAATGGGGTGAAAGTTCTTAAAATCGCCAAACTAACGGGGCAAACATCTTAAAATCTCAAAAGCAATGGGGCTAGACATGAGAGAGAAAGGGGTCAAGAAAAAAAGTCCCTCAAGTGGATATCTCCCCTTAAAGTTGTTGCAGATAATCAAGCCTTGCTGTGTAACTAATCTAACTCGAACATAATTATTTAAGGGGAGATTTCCACCGGGAGGATTTTTTTCTGAACCTCTTTCTCCCTCATGTTTAGCCCCATTTGCTTGTGAGATTTAAAGACGCTTGCCCCATTAGTTTGGCGATTTTAAGAACCCTCGCCCCATTTCTGTCAATTTTAAGACCATTCGTGCCATTTAGGTGTCAATCTTTTCCTGGCGAGCGATAGCGAGCCTGTAATTTAAGGGAAATCGGCCTTCGGCCAGGACATTTTTCTACCGAAAAATGTACAAATTTATCTTGAAAGGGGGTCAAGGGGGAGTAATCTTAAGCTTGATGGAAGTCTAGGAAATCCACTAAAAACCTCCCCTTAAGACACGTAATTTATATGTTAAAATATCGATCTTACTGAAGAGTTACATATTTATATTTAACACCTGGTGTGCAAAACCATAACACCATGCCATAGCTTTACAACATCACAACCACAGTACACCACAACCATCACCACAACCAACACCACAACCAACACCACAACCACCAACACCACAACCAACACCACAACAACCACAACCAACACCACAACCAACACCACAACCAACACCACAACCAACACCACAACAGCTACCAAAACACCCCTACTCCATTCCTAACGCCCCTGAACAGCGATGAAGCATGAAGTTGTAAAGATGATACACTTGTCCTTACACCACGTCACAATACCATACTAACACCATACCAGTACATACCAACTCCATACCAATACCATGTCAATACTATACCATACCAGTACATACCAACACCATACCAGTACATACCAACTCCATACCAATACCATGTCAATACTATACCATACCAGTACATACCAACACCATACCAGTACATACCAACACCTCCCAGTACATACCAACACCATACCATACCATGTCAATACTTACCATACCAGTACATACCAACACCATACCAGTACATACCAACTCCATACCAATACCATGTCAATACTATACCATACCAGTACATACCAACACCATACCAGTACATACCAACACCATACCAGTACATACCAACACCATACCAGTACATACCAACACCTTACCAGTACATACCAACACCATACCAGTACATACCAACTCCATACCAATACATACCAACACCATACCAATACCATGTCAATACTATACCATACCAGTACATACCAACACCATACCAGTACATACCAACACCTTACCAGTACATACCAACACCATACCAGTACATACCAACTCCATACCAGTACATACCAACACCATACCAATACATACCAACTCCATACCAATACCATGTCAATACTATACCATACCAGTACATACCAACACCATACAAGTACATACCAACACCATACCAGTACATACCAACACCATACCAATACCATGTCAATACTATACCATACCAGTACATACCAACACCATACCAGTACATACCAACACCATACCAATACATACCAACTCCATACCAATACCATGTCAATACTATACCATACCAGTACATACCAACACCATACCAGTACATACCAACTCTATACCAGTACATACCAACACCATACCAGTACATACCAACACCATACCAATACTATACCATACCAGTACATACCAACACCATACCAGTACATACCAACACCTTACCAGTACATACCAACACCATACCAGTACATACCAACTCCATACCAGTACATACCAACACCATACCAATACATACCAACTCCATACCAATACCATACCAGTACATACCAACACCATGCCATACCTACTTTACACATATCACAGCACACCAACAACACCAAACCACACGATTCAATTTATCACCAACTGTAATTAAACCGACTGTACAATCCACCACCACCACAACCACACTAGCCGCCAGAACACCACAATACCTCAACCATACAACTATACCACCACCACCACTACCACACTAACCACAATTACAACCACACCAGCTGCTAAAACACCTTAATTCCTCAACCACCACGACCACCACAACCACACCAGTTGACAATACACCACAATACCTCTACCAGACAACCACACCACAGCTACCACACACCACCACAACACAGCTACCACACACCACCACAACCAAGCACACCAGCTGCCAAACCACCACCACACCAGCTGCCAAACCACCACCACACCAACTGCCAAATCACCACCACACCAGCTGCCAACGCACCACCATACCAGCATTCCTTTACGCTCCCGACCAACGATAAACAATGGATTTACGGTCATTGGTCATTCGGTAGGGCGGTGACTGGCGGGTTTGGTGGAATGGTCAGAGAGAGAGAGAGAGAGAGAGAGAGAGAGAGAGAGAGAGAGAGAGAGAGAGAGAGAGAGGAGGGGGGGGGATGATGATAAATAATTGTATGTAGAGTTAATGCAAGAAACAGGATATAGCAAACTTAGGACAAATATATTGAAATAAATGTAATCATATAAACAGACAGTAAATCCATAAATACAGAAACGAAGACACATAGGATTGTTGAATAGGAGAGAGTGAGAGTGAGCGTGAGAGAGTGAGTGGGGGGGGGGTTATATTTTGTACTTGAATGTGCATTTGTGTGATTACCTGAACATTATAAAGAATACGTTGCTAATTGTTTGTTTTGTATTTCCAGGTGAGTCAGTGGCGCCTCTGCTGTGGAAAGGTAACGTGGAGTTATATATAGTTACCTAGATACACACACCGCACAGACCATTTGATACCAACGAGGTGATCCGGCCTTAAACAATAATGGTAAATGGAGTACAAAGGAATACACAGGAAATCAAGCAACAACAGATTCCAGCGGCCCCTTAAGGATGCTTGCCCTCCAAAACACTGATGGTCAAGTGTCCAAACAGTGGTTTAGAGTGGATAAGGGAGAAATGGAAAGGGAAGACTGCCATGGGACAAATGTCCGTGGCAGGATTAGATGTTAGTAGGGGACAGTTGTTAAAAAAGAAGAAGAAGAAGAAGAAGAAGAAGAGGAAGAGAGAGAGAGAGAGAGAGAGAGAGAGAGAGAGAGAGAGAGAGAGAGAGAGAGAGAGAGAGAGAGAGAGAGAGAGAGAGAGACTTGATATGGTAATTATGCATCAATGGAATTATTACAAAGGCTCACAATAGGCCCAGGAAATAGGCCTCTTGATTGTGATATCATAGTTGACATATGTGAGTTACACAGAGTTACAAGGGACAGTTAGTATCTCAAAGGCTGTGATCTATTCCGAGGAGATAATTTTAGGAGGAGAGAGACATCGTGTAGTGCACTCCACTCATTGCAAAGTGTGAAAAGCACTATCTAACTATTTACAACTTCTAAGGGAAATTTGTTCCAGGCAAGACAGAACTTATATGTGAAAAAGTATTCATACATGCTTGTGCTGAATCTGTTAAATTCTAGTTTCCATCCATAGTTGCGTGTTGTATTCATATTAATTAAGCCTAAACATTATGGTATAATCCACATTGTCAAAGCCATTACATATTTTAACGACTTCAATCAATTGACCTCGTAGTCTTTGCATTTGTAATTAACAGATTCCATGAGCTCTCAAGCAGTCCTCATAGCTCAGCATTTTAATCGATGAAACAAGCTTTGCTGCCATTGCTTGGACTTGTTCTAGTCGCTCTATATATTTCCTGAGTGCTGGAGACTAGAAAGGAGAGGCCGTATAACAGAGTAGTACAGTGTGTGTGGATATCTCCATATTTCAATATGCAAATTGCCTCTTAATATAGCCCAATAATATTTGAGCGTTCTCTTCTACTGCAATGTACTGTTTGGAACACTGCGGAGCTCCAGAGAGAGAGAGTGAGAGAGAGAGTTACAAGGAGCTACAAGGAATTGTTAGTATCTCGGAAACCTTGCGGTCCACTCCAAGGAGATACTCGAAGTGGAAGGAGAGATATTGTTTAGTGCACTACACTCATCTTAGAGTGTGCAAAACACCATCTACTCTCTTCTTGTACTGCTGTACTGTGGTTACAACTTCTGAGGGAAATCTGTTCCAGGTAGAACAGACCTTATATATTATGTAATTCATTTGCTTGTTCGTCAAGGGGAATCCACGCAATGCGAGCTAAGCTCATTATTATCGCGCCTCCTTAACTGGGAATGTATTGCGTGAAATGCATGTTAAGTGTTTATGTATCGTTGGAATGGCTGTGGATGTGTGTGTAGACTGTATTTTAGCCAATTGGCGACATCTGGAAACGAAGGGTTAGGGTTAACCTGAACGATACCATTCTCACTACGATACCATTCTCACTACGGTACCAGTCTCACCCAAAGGCTTAGGTTAACCAGTAGCTTAGGTTGACCAGTACGATACCCATCTCACCTTGTAACCGATCACCAACCCCAGATGGGACGTCACAACTTCGTCCACTTATACCAGGTTCCTATTTATACTGCTAGGTGAACAGAGGCTACACCATTAGGAGACTTGCCCAAATGTCTCTTCCCCGCCCGGGTCTCGAACCCGGGACCTTCTGGTTGTGAGCCATACGGGCTATCAGTTACGCCACGTGTGTGTGTGTGTGTGTGTGAGTGAGTGAGAGAGAGAGAGAGAGGTTTTTGTTTTGTTTTCGTTTGGGTTTTTTTTTTAGAGAGAGAGAGAGAGAGAGATGAGAGTGAATAGATGGATAGCAAAGTCAGTGGTCCAGGAGGAAGCAGGTGAACTGGATGCGATGGGTGAAGTAGAGAGTGTTACATAGAGTTACTACAGTGATACATGGGCCAGGGGTAGGCACACACAAGGAGAGGGGGGAAGGGGAGAGTAACAAGTCAGACGGATAGAGGGGCAATAGATAGTGAGGATAGACAGGTAGAAAGTGAGACAGATAGACAAAGATAGGGTTTGGTAGTAAGATAAACATTGTGACAGAGAGAGAGAGGGGGAGGGGGGGTGAAATGATAAGATAGAGTGAGTGAGTGTGTGTGGGTGTGAGTGTTACAAGGACTTACAAGGAATAATTTGTATCGCAAGGACCATGCGGTCCATTCCAGGGAGATACTTGAAGAGAAAAGAGATAGATTGTGTAGTGCACTACATTCATTGCAGAGTGTGCTAAGTACTATCTACTATCTTGAACTGCTCTACTGAAGAATTATTTGCAACTTCTGAGGACAGTTTGTTCCAGGTAGAACAGATCTCGTATCTGAAAAGGTTTCCACAATTAGTACTGCTCAACCTTTTTAACTATAACTTTCAGCCATGGTTGCATGTTGTATTTATATTGAGGCTAAATATTTTGCTATAATCTACATTGTTAAGCACATTCAGTATTATAAAAACGTCAATGATCTGACCTTGTAGTCTAAACGGAGAGAGATCAAGAGCTGTCAACCGGTCCGCATAGCTCTTAGAGAGAGAGAGAGAGAGAGCGAGAGAGAGAGAGAGAGAGCGAGAGAGCGAGCGAGTAAAAAAGAGATAGACAAGTTGGAGGCGGGAGAGCCAAGTATTCGTGTCATCTTATCTACGTTGAAGGGAATCCCAAAAATGCAGTGCCAAGGAGAGAGAGTGAGAGTGAGAGTGAAAGAGAGAGAGAGTGAGTGAGTGAGAGTGAGATGTGAGAGTAACGGACAGGGCTATGACAAATAAGCAATATACAAAGAGTGTTTATATATAATAGTGTACTGATTTTAAATGTATGTTATTTCGTTTTTATATACACTGCATCATTCTTATTTTCATTAGTTAGTGATAACATGTTGTTATTTAAGATTAGTGAAGTACAAGTCGTTAGTTGCAATGGTTGTGACGGTAGAGCATATAATAAAAATCGCCCAATTCTGGTATGACCGCAAAAAATACGGCACGATCCGTCGTCGGACATCAAAGAAATGCTGGAAATACTGCCAAACATTTTCTGAAAGCATTTTGAGAGCAAGGGTAAGAGGCTTTAAGCTGATTGGACCAATTGGTCCCAATTAGGCCCCTCGCCTAAGGGGATCCAGCGCTGTGCGTGACCCCTTATATACGCCCAGGGTGCTAGAGTAACAAACACAACCTGCCGGAGAACGGGTTCCAGTGGTTGAAAACACCCTAACATTTGACAAAATCACAACAAAATCAATCTATTGCATTCACTTTGATCATTAGTGCTACCATATCCGACCCACAAAGCTTCTTCAGTCCTTGGCAGTGAACCTGGTGTGGCTCACCAAGAATGTTCTCAATTGGGCCCCTAATTTTCGCAGGAGTCGCAAGATTTTCAGATCGTGGGAAGGCGGCGGGTGATTCTTGTAGGTAGGAGAGGGGCACCAACCCTGACAAGGATACTGTTCACAGCACACACAAGGGCAACTGTCGATGTCCAGCAGCAGTATCTAGAAACAGAAAATGAACCGTGATGTATGATTTGCTGTCATACCATAATTGGACAATTTGTATTATATTCTCTAGTGTCAAAACCATTTGTATTATATGCTCTAGTGTCAAAACCATTTGTATTATATGCTCTAGTGTCAAAACCATGTGTATTATATGCTCTAGTGTCAAAACCATTTGTATTATATGCTCTAGTGTCAAAACCATTTGTATTATATGCTCTAGTGTCAAAACCATTTGTATTATATGCTCTAGTGTCCAAAACCATTTTGTATTATATGCTCTAGTGTCAAAACCATTTGTATTATATGCTCTAGTGTCAAAACCATTTGTATTATATGCTCTAGTGTCAAAACCATTTGTATTATATGCTCTAGTGTCAAAACCATTTGTATTATATGCTCTAGTGTCAAAACCATTTGTATTATATGACATTTGTATTATATGCGCTAGTGCAACATGTTATCACCAAATAGTGAAAATAAGAATGTTGTAGGTTATATAAAAACGAAATATAATACATTTAAAAGCGGTACACTTTGTTTTAAACACCCTATATGCATTTTATGAATTGATTGAACACTTTAATAATATTCTCCAGCATTTGCTAACTAGTGAGAGAGAGGAAGTTGGAGCTGTAGACATCGATATTTAGCAGAATTCCCAGCTAAAATACGGTCATAGTGCATTTATATATACATAAAATCCAATCAAACTTACTTTCTATCCATCAGAAACTTATTTTATTAATGTATTTATATTTAAGGCTCCAACTTCCTTATAGTCTGAAACTCGCAAGTGGTCAATTGCTCTCATTTCTTACATCTCCAAAGTTTTTGAGACTATCCTTACTTCAAAATTTCTTGAGCATTTATCTTCCCATAACCTGCTCTCCGACCGCCAGTATGGCTTCCTTAAGGAGAGGCAGACCGTTTTTCTGGCCCCCTTCTCCCTCATGTTTAGCCCCATTAGTTTTCAGATGTTTGTCCCATTAGTTAGTCTATTTTAAGACCTTTCGCCCCATTTATTCGTCAATATTTAGACCTTTCCTTTTTTTTTTTGTATGTGAGTGAGGGAGGCAAAAGGCAGAACTGCCTATAGCGAGTGCCTCCCCCAAAGTTGAAAGAGTGACAGGGCCAAAATTATGGGACGTTCGAGCCAAAATACCTGGACACGCAGAGTTTGAAGCAATTTAAGTCATATGAAGAGGGAAAGACTGTTTCTGGGAGTGAGTTCCAGAGCTCAGCTGTTGAATAAAAGAAAGACTGAGAGTGCTATTTAGGTGTCGATTTGTTTCCCTGACGAACGATAGTGAGCCTGTAATGTTGGAAGAACCGGCCGTTCGGCCGGGAAATTTTTCTACCGAAAAATGTACAAATTAATCTAGAAGGGGGATCTAATGGATGTTTTGTGTTGTTTTTTTGTTGTTTTTAATGGAGGTCGAGGGGAGAAACTAGAAAAATAATGAATACGTGCAAAAATCGCTCAAAAAGTGAACCATCCCCCTTGAGGGCCGCTCTACTGGTGATCTTCTTTCTTATCTTACTAACTCTTGGTCATCGTCCATTCGGGACTTCGGTGAGACTTTTTTTCTGTTGCGCTAGACATATCGAAGGCCTTTGATAGAGTCTGGCACAAATCGCATATTTCCAAACTAACCCCCTATGGTTTCTATCCCTCCATCTGTGCCTTTGTCTCTAATTTCCTTTCCGGCCGTTCCATAGCTGCGGTTGTGGACGGCCACTGTTCACTTCCGCAACCTATCAACTCCGGTGTTCCTCAGGGTTCTGTCCTATCTCCAATTATTTTCCTGTTATTCATTAACAATCTTCTCAACTACACCTCCAGTCCCATTCACTCATATGCTGACGATTCGACATTACATTATTCAACTAGCTTTCCTCATAACCACTCACAACGGGAACTCCAAAACTCATGTAAGGAGGCCATAAAACACTTATCTTCTGATCTCTCTACTATATCTAACTGGGGCAGAGAAAACCTAGTTACTTTCAATGCTGCCAAAACTCAATTTCTCCATTTGTCTACTCGTCGCCCCCTTCCAGAAAACTATGACCTACTCTTCAACAACATACAAATTAACCCTTCATCTTTTCTTGGTGTCTCTTTTTCTTCTAATCTCTCTTGGAAACACCATATTACCACTTTTGCTAAAACAGCTTCCCAGAAGCTGGGTGTACTCAACCAGTTACGGGGGTTCTTTACCACTGCACAGCTTCTTGCTCTGTACAGGGGCACAGTGCGTCCATGTATTGAGTATTGTTCACACGTTTGGGGAGGATCCTCTCACAGAGCACTTCTAGACAAAGTAGAAAAGAAAGCCTTCCGTGTCATTAACTCACGTCCACTCACCAATTCTCTGCAGTCGCTCTCTCTTCGCCGCAATGTTGCATCTCTCTCACTATTCTACCGCTATTACAATGATCAGTGTTCCCCAGAGCTCTCTCAGTGTATACCACCCTATCTTCGTAGAGCACGTAGCACCCGTCTTGCAACAATCTCACCCTTACCCTCTGCAGCTATCCAACCCAAGAGTGAAACTTTATTCTCAATCTTTCTTCTATTCAACAGCTGAGCTCTGGAACTCTCTCCCAGAATCAGTCTTTCCCTCTTCCTATGATGTTTCGGCCATATGGAACGTATGGGAAGCGAGATAATTACTAAGAGGGTGTACTAGAGCGAAGTGGAAGGACAGAGAGGTAGGTGGAAGGATGGAGTGAAGAAGTATATAAATGAAGGCGGTGCTGGTTGGGAGGACTGACTGGGGACAGAGATGCATGGGGGCGTTTCGTTCGTGGCCACCCCTTCGGGGATCACGGCGTCAGACAATAGATAGATAGATAGATAGATTGATCTATAGTTGCTTCTGGATATACTTTCGGAATAATGTTGTCACCTATAATAATCTGTCTTCAGTCTAGTTGCCGATACCAATACAAAATAATAATGGAAAAATGTTGCAATTATAAAGTTGTTGATCAAAAGTTGCTGGGAAAATCGGGGGAGTGACACTGGCTTCATGCTCATAATGTTTTATCTTGGCTGTATCTAGGCCGTATTACCCCTCCTCTCTCTCTCTCTCTCTCTCTCTCTCTCTCTCTCTCTCTCTCTCTCTCTCTCTCTCTCTCTCTCTCTCCGTCTCTCTCTCCTCTCTCACACTCCTCTCTCTCCTCTCACCTTTACCTCTCTCTCCTCTCCTCCTTCTCTGCTCCTCTCCCTCTTCCTCTTCTCCAACTCCACTCTCGATCTCTCTCCTCAAACTCTCTCTCTCCTCTCTCCTTACTCTCATCACCTCTCTCTCTCTCATCCCTCCTCTCTCTCTCTCGTACGATAACTTTCACTTTAAAGTTTACTAGTAACGAACCAAATAGTATCAGCGAAAAAGTCCCTAATTTCAAGAAAGCAAACTTCCATAAACTTAGAGCTAAGTTTAAATAACTAGACTGGAGCTTTTTAATTAACAATAACGCATAAATACATCTTGGAAGTTATTCGAAACCACTTACCTAAAAGCAGTGCAAGACTGCAGACCCTCTAAATAACGGCGTCCAGGGCATAAGAAACAGCCCAAATGGGTGGAATAAAGATATTTTCAAACTGCCTCGTTGCTAACAAATTTGCTAAATGATAGATTAAAATCCTCACAAAATGACGAAGAACGGGTGCCTTTGTAAGAGCTAACGACGCAAAGCCAAAAAGTTAATTAAGGCAAAGTCAAAAGACCTTAGAGTTACATATTGCGAATCAAAGTAAAACAAACCCGAAAGAATTCTATAGTTATATCAGAAAGAAAAAAGTTAGTTTACTTCAACTGTTGGACCGTTAGTCGATGAAAATGGAGAATACAACAAAGACGAAGTACAAATGAGTATACCCCTCAATACCGTCTGTGCATCAGTTTTTACCACAGAAGACCTCATGTGATATCCCTACACCACGGCCGATTCAGATTGATATTTCAGATGTTCTAAAGCCACTCTCACGGTTACGAGAGAGAAGTATTGAATTTGTTTTAGATAAAACTCAAGGTAATCAAAACAACGCCAGGACCTGATAACATCTCGCCTAGAGTTCTAAAGGAAGCTAAGAATGAGCTCATCCAAACCACTGACATTACTATTCAATAAATCCTTGCAGTCTGGAACTATGCCTGATCAGTGGAAGCTCGCCAACGTACAACCGATATATCAAAAAAGGCAAGCAAATCCCTACCCAGTAACTATCGTATCGTCCAATATAAGCTTAACCTCAGTTGTAGGTAAAAATGCTAGAAACGGTCATACGAGACAGACTCCGTAAATCACTTATAGGAAACTAACATACTTAAAGATACTCAGCAGACGGCTTTCGTACAAAACGTTTCCTGTTTACCAAACCTCTTAAAGACTTCTTCCACGATATCCTCGACCTCTACTATGAGAGGTAAAGCTGTAGATATTAGATACCTTGATTTTTCAAAAGGCCTTTGACAAAGTTCCCCACAAACGTTTACTGGAAACACTAAAAGCGCATGGAATACAAGACGGTGTGTTGAAATGGATCGACAATTGGCTCAGCAACAGAAAGCCAAAGCGTAGTCAATAACCGTAGCGCATCTAAATGGACCAATGTAAGTAGCGGGGTACCCCAGGGATCGGGGTACTAGTACCAATTCGCTTGTCTAAATTTACATCAACGACATAGATGGGGGTCTCACCCTCACAATCTCAAAATTTGCTGACGATACAAAAATTGCAAATAGCGTACTGCTCAAAAGAACAAGTTGACGATATGCACCACAATCTAGAGTCCATTGTCATGTTGGGCGACCCAATTCTGCAAATGAGTTTCACTGCGGATAAATGTAAAGTACTACATGTCGGATACCTACATGATAAAGCAAAACTATTCGATGACTGGCACTCAGTCTTAAGAATTTAAACAGAGAAACTGATCTGGGAGTAACAATATCGAGTAACCTAAAACCGAGTCAACAATGTTCAGAAGTTGTATTAATAAGGCAAACAAAATAATTGGCTTTTTATAGGCAGGTCATTTGAGCATCTAAATCCAAAGAAGTTATCCTAACCCTTTTACAATTCCTTAGTCCGCACTCTTCTGGTACATGGCGTTCAATCCTGGTGCCCTTCTTACCAAAAAGATATAAACAAGCTAGAACGAAGTTCAACGTAGAGTTTACCAAAATGAGACCTAACTCAGCCTACACGACAAACCATACGAAGAGCGTCTTAGAGAATTAACTCTATTTCCTCTTACCCAGCGCAGATTAAGAGGGCGACTTAATTCAAGTGTTTCAAAATCATCAAAGGCATTCGACAATATGAACTAGTAGTTAATTACTTCACTATCGACCCATCTAATTACACGCGGGGAAACGGTTTGCAAAACTTATTGGTAACTACTTTTAATCTCACTCGTCGAAAATCTAAGAATTTCTTCTTCAATCGATTTGTCAACCTTGTGGAAATGGGCTCCCCCGAGACGTTATAGACTGCTGTCCCCGGTGATTCCTTTAAATTCCGCCCTCGACAAGATTATCATCGCATCAAACCCGCAGACTGACTGCGTTTGTAAATGAATATCTTTATCCTCCCCTCAGTTACGACCCATATGTACCCCTACTAAACTTCACTAATCCTCTCCATTCGTTTAGTGGCAGGTCAGTAGTTCCCTTTCCAATGTTTCCCTTACCCACTCGAAACCAATGTTTGAGACACACATAACTTGATCCTCGAGTGTTTTTGGAGGACAACAATCAAACCTCAGAAGGGTCACTAGACCTGTTGGTTGCTTGATTTTCCTTGTACTCCTTCCTTTGTACTCT
>CM064548.1:12314864-12466438 GCA_032716605.1 Paralithodes platypus | reverse complement strand
AAGAACGGTGAAGATGGTGGTCCAGTACAAACAAAAACCTCCCTTTACAATAAATATATATACACTTAGTTTAGTATCTGTTGGTGTAGGCCTATGCTATGTTAATCTAAAGAGCGTCATATTGTCAGCTTGTCAATGGACCCGTCAATATATCCGTCATCAGTAATTACGTAGGTAGAGGCCCCTATATAACGCCTCATTACCGCTCCTTATCCTAGCTATCGATCCTCGCCAGTGATTACTAGTGTACAAATACACATACGACAGAGAGTAACTATATTACCATTTAAATGCATCGAATATATTTGTTTTTGTTTTTTTTTAGGGAGGGGGGTGTCTCATAACCTCGTATAATGAAATACAGACACATATATATAACAAGAATTTCTCACAATTATATAAAACCTGAGCGAGGCTACACCATTCTGATGTAAGCCCAGTGCTAGTGTCCAACCCCGTGTTTCTCCGGTGATTAACGGATTCCAAACAAGCACTCAAGAATGACGGGCCACCGTATTTTCAGTGAATCAGTAGAATCAACACACGTCTTAACAAAGCCAGGTTCCGTATTTCATGTTCCGTATTTTCAGAGAATAATTAGAATCAACAAACGTTTTCATAAATCCATGTTCCGTATTTCATGTTCCGTGTTTCATGTTCCGTATTTCGTGTTTCGTATTTTGTTCTGTAGCCTATATCATGTTTCATGTTCCGTATTTCATGTTCTGTATTTTCAAGTTCCGTATGTCATGTACCGTATTATATATTCCGTATTTCATATTCTGTATTTTCATGTTCCGTATTGTCAGAGCATCAGTAGAATCAACAAACGTATTTACAAGTCCATGTTCCGTAGGCAGTAATATTCAAGCACAAACTAAGTGCTTCTCGGATTTCCATCGTGTGTTGCTTTAGCTGAGCGCCCGAATGTTTACCGAGCACCTGACACCGCCAGTGTTGTGTTGCTGAAGGAGAGACTTTCATACGCACCCCACTATTACATATATGCACCCTGACCCCTCACACATAATTCTCACGATCCCCACACTACAGACGAGCGCGTGGGGCAGCCCGACATTAACCTCTATTGTATCTACCCTAAGATAGATAACCGCCCAAGGAAGTAAGGAAAAGTGGACGGAAAGGATAGCCAACCCCCCCCGCCCCCACCCCCCCCCGCAACAACAAGACAGACGAAGAGCCGAGTGAGAGCCGAACCGAGCGGACGCCGATCCCCTCCCCCCCCCCCCCCACCCCCCGCCCCGACCCCCCCGGAGATTGACGAGCACGAGAGATAGCCGGCGAGGGCGGCAAGAGAGAGAGAGAGAGAGAGAGAGAGAGGTTATGTAATGGTAGTTTGGGACAAAGTTAATATACAGAACACTTATCGGTATATTGCAAAATAGAACAGGAGTGAGTGATAGAAGATGGGAGACGAAAACGAACATAGATAATAACACCACCCCCACACACACCACACACCACACCACCACACACCACACACACACCCCCACCACAACCACACCAACACACACACACACACACACAACCAAACACAACACACACCCCCACACACCCACACACCACACAACAACAACACACCACACCACACACACACACACACACACACACACACACACACACACACACACACACACACACACACACACACTTGTAAGAAAAGGCGTGAGGAAGAAAGAAATGCAACAAGATAATACTGGAAGAGTGAAATTAGAAAAAAGAAAGTAAGAAAAGAGAAAGCAGTAAAGGATCTAAGAGAGGACGAAGAGGGAATAAAAGAGCTAAAACATTAATACGGGAAGGAAATGGCGAAGAATATGAAGAATAAGAAAAATAGAATAAGAAGAACAGAGGTAGAGAGCAAAAAAAAAAACGGTAAATAGAATAAGGGGGTGAAAGGATAAATATAGTGAGAGCAGATAGAAGTGAAAATAAGAACGTAGTGAAGAAATACACAGAGAGGCAGGTAAGAAGAGAGGAAGGAAAAGAAAATTAATACAGAGATAAGAGAACAAGGAGGGAAGGAATAAAGGAAGGAGGAGAGAGATAGAGAAGTCCAACGTCCAATCCATTATATATCAGGCCAGTTAAATCGAAAGGAAGGAAGGAAGGAAGGATTGAAGGAAGGAAGGATTGAAGGAAGGAAGGAAGAGAAACGAAAGGAAAGTAGGAAGGAAGAAAGGAAGAAAGGAAGGAAGGAAAGAAAGAAGGAAGGAAGGAAGGAAGGAAGGAAGGAAGGAAGGAAGGAAGGAAGGAAGGAAGGAAGGAAGGAAGGAAGGAAAAAAGGAAGGAAGAGAAACGAAAGGAAGGCAGGAAGATAGAATGTAGTGAATACAAATGAAAGCAGTAGGGAATTAAGGAATAAAGGAAGAAATGAAGGAAGTAGAAAAGGAAGAGAGAGAAAGACGAAGGAGAGAAGGAAGGGAGGTAAGCTGAAACAAAGGAAGTCGGAAGGAAGGAACAATAAATATAGGCATGGGAGGAGAGCCTACTGTCCCTTCCATTCTTGAGCTAAATTCATTCGAAAGGAAGGAAGAAGAGAAGAAAAGAAACAGGAATTAGAGCAGGAAGAGCGGAAAGAAGGAATGCAGGAGAAAAGAGAGAGAGAGAGCGAGAGAGAGAAAAGAAGAAAGGAAGGCAAAGTTAATATAAAGAAGGAAAGAAGCCAGTAAATGCCATAGAAAAGATGAAAAGAAGTAAGGAATGAATGCATGAATAAAGGGAGGAAGGAAGGAAGGAAGGAATAAACAGACAAAGGAAAGAAGAAAGGAAGGGAATGGAAAGGAAATCAGGAATGAATGAATGAAGGGAGGAAGGAAGGAAGGAAGGAATAAACAGACAAAGGAAAGAAGAAAGGAAGGGAATGGAAAGGAAATCAGGAATGAATGAATGAAGGGAGGAAGGAAGGGAGGAAGGAAGGAAAGCATCTTTGGTAACTACGTAATAACAATAACATTTTAAAGAACAAATTGCTATACGATAAGTGATTACAATGATGAGCTAGTTTTGGATAATTAACTTATTAACTATAGTCTGTTCATTCTAGCTTGGGCAGAAATAGTAACCTCTAACCTCTCATAAATTATAAAAGGACTAGAGTAATCGAGCTAATGTATCTACCACATATTATGAAGACTTGGCTAGGGAATATGTGTATAAATTGACAGCTCATTTGCTCTAGCCCTTTTTGAGCTACAGAGGTTAGAGGTTAGGATTTCTGCCCAACCTAGAATGAACGGACTATAGTAGACAAAGTTGACAACATAATAAGTCTACTTTCGAACACTTGGTGTTATTAATATGGTGAAAATATTAGAGTGGTCGGCAAGGGGGGGATCCCCCCTTTTGGGGGGCCATCTGGGAATCGCAGACACCACCCGCAAACCCCCTTATTAATAATAATCTTTGTACTTACCTTCACGTTGACATGACCATGAACATGACGAGGTGGGTCTGGTGTGAAAGGGATCTGCCTTGTGTAGGCCAATCGTCTTTCTGCATAAGCCCGTTTTCTTATGTTCTGCGATGAAGGAAATGCTTCGAAGACTCCCATCGCAGCACACAGACCCTACAAAAGTTCCGTCTACTATTCGATACAGGGGAATCATTTACAAAACAAACACCTCATTCTCCCAAAGCTTGAGATTCGAACACTTGATGGAGATTGGAACTTTAGTTTTTAGAGATTGGAACTTTAGCTTGTCAATATGCAGATTCTGATTAGCAAGATTAGACGTTTCTGCATATCAATTTGTCGAGATGTGGATACTTATTAGAGATTGGAAACTTCTGCCAATTGTCTTGTCGAAATTGTGTAGCCATCGTCTTATTCTTACTATTTCTCTTCTTGAATTTATCTATCTCTGTCATTGCTTCCTCTTCGTATTTTATTCCTTGTCTTATCTTCTGCTTCTTCTCCTTTTCTTCTCTTGTTGTCATTCTTCTCTCTTGAGTAACTTCACACTGTCTTGATGGGGTAATGGTTAGAGTGTGTAAGTTCTGTATGAGATGTCCTGGGTTCAAATCCTGGGAGAACCACAAACTTTCATTAATTTAATTTGAGGGGTATAACAATTCGGCTTAGGATAGATCTCTCATAAAAACCTATACTCCAGAGCTATAAAAACAAGGCGAGTTCCACAAATTCGTCTCAGGAAAGATCTCTCGCAAATAAAATAAGGCTAGTTTTATCAATCCAGCAAGCACATAAACTGAGTTCAGTGTGGGGTATTTTTTGTAGGGCCTGTGCTCCTCCGGCCAGACTTAACATTGGTTTCATTCCGTTTTTTCCTTTTGTTTTCCTTTGTCTTTTTGGATTTCCTTCTTGTTTGTCCATCTGGAAAAACAAAGAAAATAAGGTTAATGATAATGATGATAATATTATGGTAATAATAATAATAATAATGATGATAATAGTACAAAAATATGGTTACTAATGTAAGACAGTATAGGTAGCTGTATGGCAGCGTAAAGGGATGGGTGACAATGTGGGATTGTGTACAGTCTACCTGTATGTGGATGTATGAGTGGATACATATAACAGTGTGGTCTAAGAATGCAGTAGTGTGTGTGTGTGTGTGTGTGTGATACCGCAGGTGGGTGACACTGGTAGGTTCCCACACACCATCACAGGAACCTATAACCACTGACCACTACCACCACCACCCCCACCACCACCACTGACCTTTCGATTTAACTGGCTTGATATATAATGGAAAGGGACGCCGGCCTTTCCTCTTCCCCTCCTCCTTCCTTCCTCACCACTTTCGTAATTCCTTCCTTCCTTCCTTATGTCCTCACTATTATCTTCCTCACTACTTTCTTAATTCCTTCCTTCCTTCCTTATTTCGATTCTTTATTATCTTCATTACTTTCTAAATTCCTTCCTTCCCTCCTTCCTTCGAGTCCTTATGTCCTCACCGCTTTCTTAATCCCTCAATTCCTTGCTACTTGTCCTCTATATTAATTACACTCTTGCCTTAATGTGTGCCTTTCTATTTGTCCATCCAACCTCTCTACAATTCGACCTTCTCTATTTCCTTCTTTTCATTCCTACGTCTTTCCTTCCTTTTTCCATAGTATACTATATATATTTGTCTTTGTGGTGGGCCAGACATCCGTTGTCATATGTTATTATATTCTTATCTTCCTCCTTGCCACATTTTCCTAATTTAACCCATTCGGTACCAGGGACGTCCTTCATAGTTCATAACTTACAATTGGTTTCTAAATTTAGCCTGATTAAAAAATATAAAAGGTATCCTCGTGCTCTAGGGGTTAAAGGTTCAAAGATTCGAGTTGGTGTAGTCTTATATATGCTCACGACTGAAAATTTTGACACTAATGTAACCCCTTCTGTACCAGCGACGTCTTTTTCATTCTATGCTAGCTATGTCTAGACGATTTTGTGCAGCTTAACCCCTTCTGTAACAGCGACGTCTTTTTCATTCTAAGCTACCGGTATGTCTAGACGATTTTGTGTAGCTTAAGAAGGGTCTGTGGTAGTAAAATGGGTTAATTAAGATAGTTCGAAGCCTGTTTATTGCTGGAATCCCTTTTTAAACTGCATAAAATCGTCTATTAGTAGCCAGTATATAATGAAAAGGACGGAACTGGTGCTGAACGGGTAAATAATCTAAATCTAATAATTGTTGAGGGTAGTATTTATATTGATATATCTCCAACTAATTACTCTGTACTGTATACCACTGCGTGCGAATTGGCAACTGTACCCCGTGCGTCCATTTTAAGGGGAGATGGTTCGTTTTTCTGGACCCCTTTCTCCCTCGTGTCTAGCCCCACTAGTGTTGACATTTTAAGACGTTCGGTCCATTGGTTTGGCGATTTTAACACCTTTAGCTCCATTTCGTTGTCAATTTTAATACCTATCATGCCATGTAGGTGTCGATTTTTTCATGGCGCGCGATAGCGAGCCTGTAATTTTTAGAGTAACCGGCCTGCGGCCGGGATATTTTTCTACCGAAAAATGTACAAATATATCTTGAAGGAGGACCCTGTTTTTTGTTTGTTTGTTTTTTTTTAATGGAGATCTAGGGAGGAACTAGAAAAATAATACATAAATGAAAACATCGACCAAAAGGGAACCATCCCCCTTAAACTGAATAAAATTGATATCGCCAACTAAATTACACTGTATATCACTGCACGCAAATTGCTAACTGTACCCCATTCGTTCATGTTACGCAGCGAGTACCCCTCACATAGCCGTATTAACCTAATGAACATTAATTTATATGAGCTGTACTCAGTCTGTTTGTTTTCTGTTTATTAGCTTGTCATTGTTTGAAATTATGCATCTCTATCTCTCTCTCTCTCTCTCTCTCTCTCTCTCTCTCTCTCTCTCTCTCATGAGGCAAATCATTTCAGTTTTTAATCGAGTGGTAAACTTATAAGTAAAAGTAATTACCTCTAGAAATGGAATGGTAATTACCCGAATAAAAATGGAATGGAATAAATGTTAGCTTAAACCGAGAAATGGAATGTTAATAATACCGAAATCAATGGAATACCTAGAAATGTTAATGAAAGTTTACGTAATGTTCAATAGTTCAAACAGACTTATTCAATATCGCCCTCTTAACTCTCTCTCTCTCTCTCTCTCTCTCTCTCTCTCTCTCTCTCTCTCTCTCTCTCTCTCTCTCTCTCTCTCTCTCTCTCTCTCTCTCTCTCTCTCATGCTAGCGATGATGAGTGGCAATTACCGTGCTAATCTTCCCTGTCAATTATAATAAGCCTCCTCACGTGTAGCCAGGTAACTAATATCAATTACATTATTACTATACGCAGCATAAGCTTGCTGCGTGATGCTACCATTAATTAATAAAGTGTAGCATTATTCGGATTACTAACATATAACACGTAGCTCATCTATTTAATGCATGCCTGTATTTGAATAGGGTTACACGCAACATTGTCAACTGTAAGCTATACAGTATCAGTATATTACACTTAATGTATTCAATTAATATATGATTTCAGAAAGATGATGCAATTGTACTAATTTGGCAATTGCGCGAAATTATATAATGGTATATTGCTTCATAATACAGGAATGCGAAACGGCGGGTGCCCAACCCCGAAAAGGGTTGAAATAGGGGAGCTATCCCCCCGCCAAAGGCGGCTTTCTAGGGCCTTTCCTAGCTGATGCTGAGAGGATTGGGTTCTAGTCATGTGGTGATGGGCTGGTCTATCAGAGTGAGAACTGAGCAATCTCTGCCATACCCATAGCTTACTCTGGCTGTTCCTTTTACCTATATATTTTCTAGATCTCAAGTGACGGCACCTCTAACGTGGATTGTCCCCCCAATCTACCAAGATTGGAAGCCAAAGCGTCATTTTTCCCTCACCACCTTCTCTTCATAATTGAGGGACACAGGGCCCTGGGTGGGGCTTTGGTTTCCCGGGCATTTCCGCACCCTCCTCAGCTCCCCGCCATGGAGTGGCTTCGGTCACCCAGGCTTTATTGTGGTCGGCGGGGAGGGTTCTGTGGGGGCGCTCGGTTATGGCCTTGGGGCTGTTCGGCCAGGCAGCTTGGGGAACAACAACAACAACAGGAATGCGATGAATGTTTGCATCTTGATTAACACATCATATATAAACAAACAATAACACACCCACACACGCCAACACATACTCTGGAACCTTTTTCTTCTTTCAGTGATATTCAACTGAGTGTCAAGAGAATAATATTATGAAGAACGATATACTGGTAGTGGAGTCAGTTTGAAGTATTGCTACCATGCTTCATCAATCATCATACACATATTACTAGTCGTTCCCATCCTCCTGTTGAAGATGAATGGGGTTAATTGATAGTATTAATTTAGAATTTAGGCAATATACTGTAGTTTTATAGTTTGTTTTTTGTTTTGTTTTTCCAGCTGACGGTAGATTTGCCATGATTTTATCTTGATTATTCAGCTATTACGATGATTTTATCTTGATTATTCAGCTATTACGATGATTTTATCTTGATTATTCAGCTATTACGATGATTTTGTAGCTAAATAGGTTGTTATTTATGAAAACTAGGCATTATTGTGACACAGTGATAAAATAGTTGCATAAACAAATACATAATAACAATAATAATAAAATAATGGGGTATTTTACCAGAGTAGATAGATAGATAGATAGATAGATAGATAGATATAGATATTTTTCCCAAAAGTATCGATAAATTAGTTAAGGGATTGAATTTACCGCCAGTTGAAAAAAAACCGACTATAGGTGACTAGGAAATCCAGTTAGCATATTGCATCTCGCTTCCGTCAGGTGATTCGCGGTGCCAGTCAATGTCAAGCGGGAAATGCAGCGGGTGTGCGAATCAACAAGTATTGGACATTGACACTCTGCAGCACAAGTACATAAAGAACAATTGTATAAACAGCATGTATTGGATATTGACACTATGTGAAGAACACGTATACAAAGAACAAGTATATAAAGAAAAAGTACTATTGACACTATTTGAAGAACAAGTACATGAACAACAAATATGGGATATTCGCACTATATGAAGAACAAGTACAAAGGAGTACAAAGGAAATCAAGCAACAACAGGTCTAGTGACCCTTCTAGGCTGCTTGTCCTCCAAAACACTGAGGATCAAGTGTCCAAACAGTGGTTTAGAGTGGGTAAGGGAACATTGGAAAGGGAACTACTGCCCTGGAACTAATGTCCGTGGCAGGACTAGGAAGTTAGTATATAGTTAGTAACTGAGGGGAGGATAAAATAAAGTTATTCATTTACAAACGCAGTCAGTCGCGGGTTTGATGCGAGATATTTGTCTAGGCGGAGTTTAAATGAATCAACGGTACTGCAGTCTATAACGTCTCTGAGTCAATGAAGTCAATGAAGAACAGGAGTATAAAGAACAAATATTGGATAGTGACGCTATATGAAGAACAAGTATATATATAACAAATATATAAAGAACAAGTATTGGATATTGACACTGTATGGAGGAAGACCAACAACATTCGAAAGCTTGAGAGTCAGATAGAAAGGAGGTAAGGAGGTAATAACAGAAAAAGCGACAGTCAAGGAAGGAGAAAATTGAATGAGGAAATGTGAACAGTGATAATGCTAACAATTGCAGGAATAGTACCGTATATGAACAAAAAATCAAATTACAAATGAATGTATATATTCAGATAGGTACAGAGAAAAAGTTAATGAGTTTTACATACATCTCCAATAACTTATCTAATACGTTAACACATCGTTTCGATCGTTGAACATAATCAAGTTTGGTGGTGTTATTCTGGGTGATGAGACCAAATATACAAGCCAGATGAATACTGCAACCACTCAATGTAGTCTTTTCTGACTCAGACCAAAAATAAGGGTGTTTATTATTTTGTTTCTCTCTCTCCCTCTTTTCTTTGTATTGAGTGTCGGTGGACTTAGTGATATTGTAATGAAACAAGAATAGCATAAATTACATCACAATAATATCTTCCATTTATCACATCAAAATTTAAACTGTGGACGCTTGGGTTACTATAGGTAGCGCCAACGATCTTGACAATTAGCTCGATCCCTGACCTCTTCATAACTCAAAAGGAACTTGAGCAAACTGGCTGTAAATTTCCACACCTATTTCCTGGTGGACTCTTCCCAAATAATAGAAATGTCAGCCTGATTGCTTTCATTCATTTCGAGTTATAAGACGTTAATGGGTCCAGATTATTGTCAAGTTCGTTGTTGTTGTTGTTGTTGTTGTTGTTCCCCAAGCTGCCTGGCCGAACAGCCCCAAGGCCCCGAGCAATTCCAAGGCCATAACCGAGCGCCCCCACAGAACCCTCCCCGCTGACCACAATTGTCAAGTTCGTTGGCGCTACCTATAGCTCAGTAGCATGATCACTCTACCATACGTTCCCTACAGTGTAAAGAAACGGCCAGGCATGAGGACGGGGAAGAGAGGGAGAGGAAGAGTTAAGACTTGAACCAACACGAAGAAGGGGAGGAGCTGTGAGGGGAGCGAGCGAGAACACCCTGTAGGAACGAGGGGAAGGTGGAGGAATGTTGACACGGAAGAAAGACACACGGAGGGGAACAAGAAGAAGAAAACCGAGAGGGGAAGACGACGGTGGCGCCAGGACACTAGGAAGACATAACAGATCGAGAAGAGTGGGTAGGTGCCATATAGAGAACACAAAGTATATACATATACATAACTTTATATAAAAGGTCATACAATAACACAAGAAGACACACACACACGCATATATATATATATATATATATATATATATATATATATATATATATATGTGTGTGTGGGTGTGGGTGTGTGCTTGTTCGTATATCTATCAAGTATATCTCACAAATACACGTGAGATAATAAATTGTTATATACTCCCAGCCGGACTCGAACCTCCGGCAATCAGTACGAGTGTCCAAACTTTTAATCCACTACACCACGCATGATAAAAAGTATCTTAACTTTGTTTTCTATTTATATTAAGGAGAAGGGAAGTCCTACATGGAGAATGTATTTCAATTCATGCACAAGTCGCAGCAGGATCCATATTCCAGGATACCATACAGGATTTTACAAAAGTTACCACATGATTACCCATGCAAAGCTCGGAGAGAGAGGGCAGGGGATTTCATTTTGAGCGATTCCGCGCAGCGAAAAGACGAGAGGCACATATTAAAGGAAGAGGCTCCAAAGACCCCCAAACCCCCCCGTGAGTAGAAGAAAGGATACTATAAGCAAGGCCGGACGCGACTCGACAGCCGCCACAAGGCAAGACATTGGATCCAAGAATGGCCAAGGGGGGGCCGGGGGGCAGGAAACGAGGTGTCCCCTTTTTTTCACTGGAAAGAAAGGAAAGGGAGGGGAAATACGGAAGAGGGTCAAGCGGAAGGGAGCGACAAGCAGAGAGATACTTTCAGCCTTACGTGCTCCTTCTATCGCGAGAGAGCGAGCGAGCGCTCGACGAGAGAAGAGAGAGAAGAGAGGTGAACCGCTAAGACTCTCTCGAGCGACTCTAGCTCTCTCTCTCTCTCTCTCGTCTCTCTCTCTCTCTCTCTCTCTAGAGAGAATTAGCAGAGCTATAGATGAGAAGATCGCAGCGCTCTCCTTCTTTACTCTCAACGATCTCTTCCTCCGTCTCGCATCCTATCTCTCTCTCTCTCTCTCTCTTCCATCCTCTATATCTTCGCTCTCTCTCTCTCTCTCTCTCTCTCTCTCTCCCTCTCTCTCTCTCGCTCCCTCCTCTACTCCTCTCTCGCTCTCTCCTGCCTCCCCCTCCTCCTCATTTCTTCTCCTCTCTCTCTCTCCTCCTCTCTCTCTCTCCTCTCTCTCTCTCTCCAGGACAACCAGGAAGGACCGAAGACAGCGAGGACAGCAACCTACAAAGGAATTAAATACTAATCTGTCAAGAACCGCGAATTTGGATAAAGCTCCACCAACACGACCCAAATTCAAAACCGCCAGGGATAACGACCGAGTACCGAGGACAGCCATGAATGTAAATGTAGATCCGACCAGAACCAAACATTCGATGAAAGAACGTTCTGTGAGTTCTAAAACCGCAACTTTAAAGGTTTTCTATGCAAACGCTCGTAGCATACGCAATAAATTTTCAGATTTAGAGGAACTAGTGTTTACAGAAAATTATGATGTGATTGGCATAACAGAATCTTGGCTCAATACAGAAGATAGAGACTTTTTAGCAGAGTATTCACTTCCCGGTTATATAATGTTTGAGAACAGCCGAATCAATAAAAATGGAGGAGGCGTTTTATTTTATATCAAAGAAAGTCTTAACCCGACCCTCGTGTCAAAACCTCAAATTGTGAACGTCGACACATCTTTTGTGCTAATAAAGAATAATAAAGGTACAAAAATAATACTTGCGTTAATATACAGACCTCCAGCTCAATCAGTGCAAACTGACCGAGAAATTTACGAACAAATTGCAGATGTAAGTAACTCACAAGATACCGTAATTTTTGGCGACTTTAATTTACCTGTGACCAAGTGGGGCGATACTCTTACTTCACACTCCGGACATGACTTGTATACGAACTTGCAAGAGAGTTCGCTTTATCAATTTGTTCGAACGCCGACCCGTGGTAATAACGTTCTTGACATTGTACTTGCAACAAAAGAAGAATTGATAGAGAATTTGAATGTTGGTGATGAATTCAGTAACAGCGACCATCGTACGATAACTTTCACTTTAAAGTACTAGTAACGAACCAAATAGTAGCATCGAAAAAGTCCCTAATTTCAAGAAAGCAAACTTCCATAAACTTAGAGCTATGTTTAAAGAAACTGACTGGAGCTTTTAATTAACAATAACGACATAAATACATCTTGGAAGTTATTCGAAACCACATACCTAAAAGCAGTGCAAGACTGCATACCATCGAAAATACGGCGTCCAGGCCATAATAATAAGCCCAAATGGTGGAATAAAGATATTTCAAACTGCCTGCTTGCTAAAAAAATTTGCTAATGATAGATTAAAATCCTCACAAAATGACGAAGAACGGGTGTGAAATTTGTAGTGCTACGACGCAAAGCCAAAAAGTTAATTAAGCAAAGTAAAAAAGACCTTAGAGTTACATATTGCGAATCAAAGTAAAACAAACCCGAAAGAATTCTATAGTTATATCAGAAAGAAAAAAGTAGTTACTTCAACTGTTGGACCGTTAGTCGATGAAAAAGGAGAATACACCAAAGACGAAGTAAAAATGAGTAATGCCCTCAATACCTTCTTTGCATCAGTTTTTACAACAGAAGACCTCAGTGATATCCCTACACCATCGCCGATTCAGATTGATAATTCGATGTTCTAAGCAATATCACCGTTACAGAGAGAGAAGTATTGAATTGTTTAGATAAACTCAAGGTAAATAAAACGCCAGGACCTGATACAATCTCGCCTAGAGTTCTAAAGGAAGCTAAGGATGAGCTCTCCAAACCACTGACATTACTATCCAATAAATCCTTGCAGTCTGGAACTATGCCTGATCAGTGGAAGCTAGCCAACGTAACACCGATATTCAAAAAAGGCAGCAAATCCCTACCCAGTAACTATCGTCCAATTAGCTTAACCTCAGTTGTATGTAAAATGCTACAAACGGTCATACGAGACAGACTCGTAAATCACGTAGAGGAAAATAACATAATTAAAGATACTCAACACGGCTGGCTTTCGTAAAAAACTTTCCTGTTTAACAAACCTCTTAGACTTCTTCCACGATATCCTCAACCTCTACGATGAGAGTAAAGCTGTAGATATTATATACCTTGATTTTCAAAAGGCCTTTGACAAAGTTCCCCACAAACGTTTACTGCTAAAACTAAAAGTGCATGGAATACAAGACGGTGTGTTGAAATGGATAGAAAATTGGCTCCGCAACAGAAAACAAAGGGTAGTCATAAACGGTAAGGCATCTAAATGGACCAATGTAAGTAGCGGGGTACCCCAGGGATCGGTAATAGGACCAATTCTCTTTCTAATTTACATCAACGACATAGATGAGGGTCTCACCTGTACAATCTCAAAATTTGCTGACGATACAAAAATTGCAAATAGCGTACTCTCAAAAGAACAAGTTGACGATATGCAACACAATCTAGATAAATTGTCATGTTGGGCCCAAATTTGGCAAATGAGTTTCAATGCAGATAAATGTAAAGTACTACATGTCGGATACCTAAATGAGAAAGCAAACTATTCGATGAATGGCACTCAGCTTAAGAATGTAAACAGAGAAACCGATCTGGGAGTAACAATATCGAGTAACCTAAAACCGAGTCAACAATGTTCAGAAGTTGTTAAGAAGGCAAACAAAATAATTGGCTTTATAGGCAGGTCATTTGAGCATAAATCCAAAGAAGTTATCCTAACCCTTTACAATTCCTTAGTCCGCCCTCTTCTGGAATACTGCGTTCAATCCTGGTGCCCTTATTACCAAAAAGATATAAACAAGCTAGAACGAGTTCAACGTAGAGTTACCAAAATGATACCTAGCCTAAAGAACAAACCATACGAAGAGCGTCTTAGAGAATTATATCTATTTCCTTTAACCCAGCGCAGATTAAGAGGTGACTTAATTCAAGTGTTTAAAATCATCAAAGGCATCGACAATATGAACTGTAGTAAGTACTTCACTATCGACCAATCTAATTACACGCGGGGAAACGGTTGCAAAATTATTGGTAAATCTTTTAACTCGCACGAATCTAAGAATTTCTTCTTCAATCGAGTTGTCAACTTGTGGAATGGGCTTCCCCGAAACGTTATAGACTGCATCACGTTGATTCATTTAAGCTCCGCCTAGACAAACATCTCTCATCAAACCCGCGACTGACTGCGTTTGTAAATGAATAACTTTATTTTATCCCCCCCCTCAGTTATTAACCCATCTGTCCTCTACTAACTTCCTAATCCTGCCACGGACATTAGTTCCAGGTCAGTAATTCCCTTTCCAATGTTCCCTTACCCACTCTGAACCACTGTTTGGACACTTGATCCTCAGTGTTTTGGAGGAGAAGCAACCTAGAAGGGTCACTAGATCTGTTGTTGCTTGATTTCCTTTGTACTCCTTTGTACTCTCTCTCTCTCTCTCTCTCTCTTATATATACACGGCGGGCTGTGGTTGATTCTCCCTGATTAGTCCAGTTTCGGTCAGACCGCTGGACGAGAAGGTGTGTGTGTGTGTGTGTGTGTGTGTGTATGTGTGTGTGTGTGTGTGTGTGTGTGTGTGTGTGTGTGTGTGTGTGTGTGTGTGTGTGTGTGTGTGTGTGTGTGTGTGTGTGTATGTGTGTGTGTGAAAATCCGCGTGTTCATGCCTGTTAGCGCTTATTTGATAAAGAAAGCTGCCAGTGACATTTCCCACCGGTAACTCAGTGAAGTGTGTAAAGTGAATTATGCTGTGTCCAAATGTATCAACTCATCACTAATCAAATATATTCATACTTCAGGAGTAATTATGGGGAGATTTGTATATATTTATTTAATTTTGTACTTATGTATATATATATATATATATATATATATATACAGTATATATATATATATATATATATATATATATATATATATATATATTGCTCACATTCAACCTGTCCCAAAGAAGGGTGACCGCTCTCAACCCTCCAACTATCGTCCAATTGCTCTTATCTCTTGTCTTTCTAAAGTTTTTGAAACTATTCTTGCTTCCAAATTTCTTAAGCATTTCTCTTCTCATATCTCTCAGATCGCCAGTATGGCTTCCTTAAGGGTCGCTCTACTGGTGATCTTCTTTCATATCTTACTAACTCTTGGTCAACCTCCTTCCGGGACTTCGGTGAGACTTTTTCTATTGCACTAGACATATCGAAAGCCTTCGATAGAGTCTGGCATAAATCTTTAATTTCTAAACTACCCTCCTTCGGTTTCTATCCCTCCCATCTGTGCCTTTGTCTCTAATTTCCTTTCCGGCCGTTCCATAGCTGCGGTTGTGGACGGCCATTGTTCACTTCCTCACCCTATAAACTCCGGTGTTCCTCAGGGCTCTGTCCTATCTCCTATTCTCTTTCTAATTTTATAAATGATCTCCTTAACTGTACCTTAATTCCCATCCATTCATACGCAGACGACTCAACCTTACACTACTCCATTACTTTTTCAGAACGCCCCAGCCAGCAATCCCTCAACGACAAACGTAATGAAGCCATAGAACTCTTAAATTCTGATCTAAATACTATTCCAATTGGGGCAGAGAAAACCTTGTTAACTTTAATACTTCCAAAACAATTTCTCCATCTATCTACCCGTCAGGATCTCCCAGCGGACTATCCCTTATTCTTCAACAATACAAAAATCAACCCTTCATCTTCTCTCAATATTCTTGTTGTCTCTTTTTTTCTGCTCTCATTTGGAAGGACCATATTACCAGTCTTGCTAAAGGCAGCCTCCCAGAAGCTGGGTGTGCTCAACCGCCTTAGGGGGTTCTTTTTCCCTGCACAGCTTCTTTGCTCTGTACAGGGGCATAGTGCGCCTTGTATTGAGTATTGTTCACATGTGTGGGGAGGTTCCTCTCACACCGCTCTCCTAGACAAAGTTGAAAGGAAGGCCTTTCGTATCATTAACTCCCGTCCACTCACCAACTCTGCAATCTCTCTCTCTCCGCCGCAATGTTGCATCTCTCTCGCATTCTATCGCTACTATATATAATCAGTGTTCCTCAGAGCTATCCCAGTGCATACCACCTCCTTTACGTAGGGCACGTGGTACCCGTCTTGCAACTCAATCCCACCCCTACTCTGTGCAACTCTCCAACCCAAGAGTGAAACGTTACTCTCAAACTTTCTTCTACTCAACAGCTGAGCTCTGGAACTCTCTCCCAGAATCAGTCTTCCCTCTTCCTATGACTTAAATTGCTTCAAACTCCGTGTGTCCAGGCATTTTGGCTCGAACGTCCCTTGATTTTGGCCCTGTCACTCTTTCAACTATGGGGGAGGCACTCGCTATAGGCAGTTATGCCTTTTGCCTCCCTCAATCACATAGAAAAAAAAAAAAAAAAAATATATATATATACAGTATATATACTGGTATATATATATTTTTTTTTCTTTAAGGCAGGCGAGGTTGAAGGAAATACAGTATATATTTTCTTTAAGGCAGGCGAGGTTGAAGGAAATACAGGTATCAGCATTAATTATTTTATTATTAAGGCTTTCAATAGAACGAACAGCAATTCTCAGGTGTTCTGGGAGATTGTGCAAAAAGTGAGCAAAATTCATGGTGATCCGACGCGTTTCGATAGACAACTATCATCTTCAGGGAATGGAAGGTAAGTGAATAGGTTTAGTTTTAGTTTATTGTGAGATAGAGGGTCTCACTAGTGATGAAAGAAGAGGTTGAAGTGCAAGGTAAAGTGGTGAGTAGGAAGAGTTGTAGAGATGAATGATGGTGGGCTGGACCACCTTGCTATTTTTTCTTTGGTTGTTGGGAGTAAACGTTGAGCATCTTGGTCTTCTTCAGCTTTTGTCTCTGCTTTTTCGGCTTAGGACTGGAGAGGTGGTAGGAAGGCTGGTAGGAAGGCTCGGGGGAGATTGCTAGAGTTGTTGGATGATCTTCAGCAGGGGCAGGGTTCCTCTTCTTAGGTGTCTTGTTGGTAGGTTGGTTCCCCAAAGAATCCAGGTGATGGTGTTCCTAGAGTTCTTGGAGGCAACTTTTCCTTGGTAGCTGTTGTTGTTGTTGTTGTTGTTGTAGAGGAGTGCTCCACTTTGCTTCTGTTTAGACTAAGAGGTCTTGGCAGAAGCAGCTGTTGTTTGGGAGCACTCCTCGCCTCCAGCGGTGTTGGTTCTGGAGCTCGGTGTTGTCTCTTGGAGGGCTTCTTCTTCCTTGTCAACGACCTCTTGGTGATTGCTGAGGTCGTGGAGAGAGCCTCCTCAGGGATGGTGATTGTCGGCAGCTAGTTGACTGACAGCAGATAGGGGATCAGCTGGCAGAGTTGTTGTTTATCTGTACCAGCGATGGCTATGGCTGACTGGATACAGGCGTAGATTTTTTCCCTCAGTACAGCTTCCCCTTCTGCAGTCGTTGTTGTTGTTGGCGCCTTTGGTGGAGTATTATGTGGAGTGAATGAGGAGCCCTTGACAGGGGCTCCTTCAGGGCCTGTGATGTTCATGGCTTCTCTTCCCTGACTCCTGGAGTAGATGGAAAACTCTACTGCTTCACCATTCCCCAACGAGGCTCTCTTGCTGCTCTTGTTGTTGTTGATGATATTTGTGTGGTGGCAGAAGATATCCTCGTTGTTGGAAGTGGTGACAAAACCATAGCCTGCTTTGAAATTAAACCACTTGACCATACCAATGGTTGTGGTAGTGCTGGTGGCCATAGTAGAGGTGGTCAAGAGTGGAGAGGCAGGTGTTTGCAGGCAGGCAGAAGTGAGAGAAGTGAGAACTTTTTGCAGGATTAAGTTGATGGTCCTGTCCCCTCAATAACCTCCTGACCCCCTACATACCTCGTCAATATAACCTCAACTCCGCTAATGATTTCCTAGAAATTTTACGAGACTCCCCCCGAACTAACGACCACATCACCGCCTCTCTCGATGTGGAGAGCCTATTCACCAACGTACCTGTGGACAGGACCATCAACTTAATCCTGCAAAAAGTTTACCATTGCCCTGACACACCCAATCTTGACATACCGGAGAAGGCTCTGAAGACGCTGTTGGAGCTCTGCACCAAAGAGGCACCTTTCCTCTGCCCCCGTGGAAACATGTACCAGCAAATAGACGGGATAGCGATGGGTAGCTCCCTGGGGGTCCTGTTCGCTAATTTTTTCATGGGAACTATAGAAGAGGAGCTCCTTGATGCCCACCGCCCCTCGGTCTACTGCAGATATGTGGACAACATATTCGTACTAGTAAAGGACCTCAACGAACTCAGGGACCTCCAGCATCGCTTTATGGCCGCCTCAGGACTCAACTTCAACCTATGAAGAGGCCACCAATGGACAGCTTCCCTTCCTCGACCTCCTTGTTTCGTTTAATAATCAAGAATTCAAAACTACCATCTACACCAAACCCACGAATAATGGCCAATGCCTCAACGGGGAAAGTGAATGCCCCCAACGATACCTGCTGTCCACCATCACAGCCTACATCAGGAGAGCCCTCACCCATTGCACCGCGTGGAGCGACACCCATAAGGAACTAGAACGCCTTACACAGGTACTCGTTAACAACGGATACTCTAATACAGATGTCACCAACACCATAAGAAAACACCTTGATAAATGGTACAACCAAGCCCCCCTACTACCAACCCAACCAACGACATCACTATCTTCTACCGCAACTACATGTCATCTGATCACAATACCGACGAATCCATCATGAAAGAAATCATTACCAAAAACATCCTCCCCACCAACCCCGACCACAAATTAAACTTATCATCTACTACAAATCCTCCAAAACCTCCAACCTCATCCTCCGTAACAGACCTATCTCTCCCAAGACTCCGAAAATAGACGACCATGTGATATACCAACACAATTGCAATAATGTGGACTGTGGACCTCAAACCTACGTTGGTATGACACAAAATCGTTTATCACGCCGTCTCACCCTCCATCTCCAATCTGGAGCTATCAAAGACCACTATAAAGCCCCCCAACCACTAAGCCCTTACTCGCTCTGACCTAGATAAAAACACCTCCGTAATTGATAAAGAGACAGAGCCCAGAAGACTTGCTATACTTGAAGCCCTATATATTCAAACTCTTAATCCTTCCATAAATAATCAAACTCTCGACCTCCAAATACTCCCATCAGCTAAACGTTACTCTCAAACACCCCCTAACATTACTCCCCTACCACCCCGACTCTGCCCTTACCCCCTCTCTCCTCCCCTCCCCTTCCCCCCCTTACCGTCCCCCCCACTACTTCATTTAACCAACGCGCGCCGCCCCTCAACCCTACGCTTCAAACTGGACCAGAAACCCGAGATACAACTGGCCCGCCGCCCCTCACAAGGGCCCAGCCTCCCCCTCGCCCAGCAGAACCCCTACGACAACATCTAGCATCTACGAACCCGCCCAGCCAACCAGGAGGCAGGAAAAGTGCGTGCCTCATTGGTCGCCAACTAGCCAATCATATGCTAGCCAACACCCAATAAACCTTACTGTGATCTACCTAATATGTATAAATAAGCTGTTATGTTCTCTCTCCTGATTGGCTACAACTCTTCACCTATCCCTTACCACCAAAACCATCATGCTTCCAGCAGCCCCCACCTGCTTTGCTGGCCATGTTAAATGGTTTAACTACAAAAAGGGAACGGGCTTTATCAGCCAACAGGAAGGAGGAGACATCTTTGTACATAGAAGGAGCATATCTCGCCCCAATCCACTCCACGCTCTGCCCTCTCTTGGTGACGGAGAGAGGGTAGAGTTTACCATCAAAAAGGGGAAGAAGGGAATGGAGGCACATCGAGTATCTGGACCCAAGGGTGACTGTGTGAAGGGATCGGTGCATGCCAGGAAGAGGGAGGAGAAGGCAAGAGTAGAGCAGCCATCTTGTGACAAGGACTCAATCATCAAAATCATTGTCACCACAGCCACTGCTCTTGCTGGTGGGGACATCAACCTCCTAAGGGTGTATCTTCCTGCTTTCCTACAAGCTAACAACTTGCCCTCTATTATCATCCCAGACATGCACTCCACCAAAATCACTCGTCCACAGGCTCCCCAACAACGTCCAAGACAGCAGCCACGGAAACGCCTGAACATCTCCAAACCAATCAATAGGAGCTGCCTTCCACCACCTCCTCCTGCAGTCTCGGCATCGCCACCTCCATCAGCAGTCAACATCACCGAGCAGCCTCGACTCCAGCACCTGCCACCATTGATCATCCGGTGGCACTCCCCTCCACGTCGTCTGAGTACACTGTGTCCACCATAGGAGAAATAGTCGACGTGGAGACGATCGAGGAAGAAGGAGTCAAGAATGCAGCAGCAAGAGGACGTCCCCCCCCTGAATCACCTTTATGGAGAACCATTTTGGGGAACACCGAAGCAACCCCTGATTCATCTTTTACACCAGAGCAAGTAGAAGGTCTAAGGATCTTCCAAAGTCAGCTGTTCAGATCAGGAGCTCCAAGAAAAACAAAAGATCGAGAAAGACCTTCAACATGGAAGAATTCGTTAAACACCAACATTAACACCATCGACTTCTTCACCACCACCATCAACACCACCATCTCCTGCCTTCATCTTGCAGCCTCCCAGCCCCCTTCTTGGCAAGCCATACTGATCCAGCCCAATACTCAACTCACGCACGTTGGGTCAAGCCCCGACACTCTATTTGCTCTCACTTTTACCACTGTCTCTCCTACTTAACCAATAAAAACTTCCCTTCTTTCACCCTCACCCACCTTTTCTATATTAATTTGAATTGAATTGAATCCTATTCACTTACCTTCCATTCCCTGAAGATGATAGTTGTCTATCGAAACGCGTCGGATCACCATGAATTTTGCTCACCTTTTGCACAATCTCCCAGAACACCTGAGAATTTCTGTTCATTCTATTGAAAGCCTTAATAATAAAATAATTAATGCTGATACCTGTATTTCCTTCAACCTCGCCTGCCTTAAAGAAAATTTATTACCTGGCTACACCAACATATATATATATATATATATATATATTTTATATACATATATAGAATATATATATATTGTTACGGCTGGATCGGCAATACATATTCGGGATTCTTGATCGTAGGACAGAAATGGCTTAAGTGACAACGACACGCTCGATTCCAGTCCCAAATACTATATGCTCCAGACAACAAAAGCACCAACGCCCTACAGAGTTATCGTCTACGGTAACGAGGTACCTTAACTCGGCGAAAGTGTACAACAGGGGTAGGCTATGAGGCTAAACTCCCTCAGACATTTATAGGTTACGTTATTACTAAAAAATGCAATACTCAAGAAACTACGTTAATATTAAGCCTCTAATAATGTAGAATAGAAGCAGGCTAAAGGTATGACAGTGAAATGCTAAATGACAAATGTACACGCCTACTTGAAAGCGCGTGCACTACACTAACTGTCCCCTACTAACATGCACTAGCATGTAGCATACAAGATGTTCATGATCCAGTAGATACCTAATAATACACATGGGAGGAACATAAACAGTAGTCACTTATTATAATAATGAATCTATACTTGGAATAACTAAAAGGTTGCAGGCAACAGTACTGCGCCGGTAGCCTACTACCGCATAGGCTACTTCGCTTCTCTCACTCTGTCTCCCCTCCGAGTCCGTATGCGCCCTACGCAACAGAACTCCGGACACAGCAGCAAAACGACAGTGCAGTTAATTGATACATGAAAGTATTAATAGTGTTTGTATTGTGTGTGAGTAATGTGTATTGTAAAGTGTTATAGATATATACTTAAAGAGAGCTGCAATGCATAGTAAAATAAAGATATATCCCACTCATCATCCCCATGTGTTCTAGCTAGCAGGCCAAGTCACAGGAACAACGAGTCCCAGCACCGAAAGCGAGAACCCAGGAGAAGACTGTAGAGAACACAAGGACAGATAAATTACGTTACTCTACTATACCGGCACTACGAGCGAGCTGTAGTCTCGGGTGCTACACTCGCTCCTGGCTCGGTATGCAAATCAAGGCTAAGTCCTCGTCCCTCTACAGACAACTCCTGGGCATGGTCGGGCTCTTACACATGGCACCAGTCTAGTCACAAATGGGATGATGAGCAGGGCATATAACTCGTGAACATGTAGAACGTTCACCAACTATCCTCATCAAGAAGATCGCTGTTCACATTAACCCCTTAAATCTAATACATGTAAATATATGCTTGTCCTAAGAGTAATACGAGAGGTGAGTGCTGAAACTCCTTTAGGACCTCAAGGGAAGGTTATGCATTTAAATAGAGAGAAGAATGAAATGAGAGTAATGTCGTCAGAGAGAAAGAGTGCAACCGTGAGAAGTGGGGAGAGAGAGCAAGGGATGTTAGAATCTCAAAGGTTCTAGGCAACCTAGTCCAGGTACACACAGCCAACCTCCAGGCAGTGTGCTGTACGACAACATGGGCCCAGCCCAGGCAGGCAACAATGGACTACCAACCCTATCGCGCCTAGCTATAAGGGCAAGGCTGCCAACCAGTCCATACGTCTGGCAACCACCCGGCCGGCAGCGCGGCGTGTTGCTACCCTCTTGCTCTGAAGCCCAACTCACTCTCTCTCTCTGAATTCCCATTATCCTATCTATCAACTTCTCTATTGATACTACATATTAAATGGAAGGTCTCGACATGGCTTAAAACAAAACCCACCACTGGTTAGCACATGACGAGACCTTTGCAGAGATACAAAGAACATAGTTATAAGTTGTCACACTCAATATACATAGCGGCTGACGGTAGCCAGATCACGGGCGGTACAGTGGAGTACCAAGGAGTACAATCAGGTTGCGTTGCCCAGCACTGGGGTGCGTCACAGCCCCCCCAAGATTTTAGATAATCGACCTTAGAAGCATTATCAAAATCTGACAGGCAACCAACCGACCTGCTACCCTTAGCTGCCACTAATTGCAAAAGGTGCACAACAACTGAAGTGTGAATTATACATAAAACACAATATTGCATGCATCATGCTACAACAATAAAGAGTTACAAAACTAAAAAAAAGAAAGAGTTTTCTCGTTTATTTTATTGTTTTATAATCTTTTTGGACGGCGTTATGATAGCCTAATTTTACTCCTGCTCAACCCACACACCGTGCACGACTATCTTGGATCATCAACCCTTGATAGACAATCTGCTATCACGTTCTCACTCCCGGCAATATGCTGAATGTTGAGATTATACTCTTGGAGCATTAGGGACCACCTGGTCAACCGCATATTCCGATTGTGAAACTGATTTAGGAATTTCAAGGGATGATGGTCCGTATAAATCGTCACTACCGGGCCGTAGGCTGGAACATAAACTTCGAAATGTTTGAGCGACAAAACGATAGCCAGAAGCTCCTTCTCTATAGTCGAGTAATTCCTTTGTGCCGAATTAAACTTGCGAGAAAAGAAGCTCACTGGGTGTTTCAAGCCCTCGGAATCAGTCTGCAGTAACACTGCCCCGGCACCCACACCGCTGGCATCAGTCGCCAGCTGAAAACTCCTGGAGAAGTCTGGGGCCCTCAAAATCGGATGTGTACACAGCAGGTGCTTGACTAGGTCGAAAGCCCTCTGACACTCCGCAGCCCAACAGAACTTCACTGACTTCGACAGTAGATCAGTTAACGGTGCTAAGACAGTAGAGTATCCCCGGATGAAGCGCCTATAATAGCCTATCATACCTAGGAACCGCATGACCTGGCGCTTAGTGGTGGGCCTGGGAAACATATTGATAGCCTGTATCTTGCTCAGGGGGGGGCACACCCGGCCTAACCCGACCACAAAGCCAAGATACTGCACAGTAGCCTTTACAAACTCGCACTTCCTCAGGTTCACCACCAGCCCAGCATCGTGCAACTTCCTAAACAGGGTCTCTAAGTGCCTTAGGTGATTTTCAAAAATCGTCATCATATACTATCACGTCATCAAGGTAGACCGTGCAGTTAGGGATTTCGTCACAAATATCGTTCATCAGGTTTTGAAACGTGGCAGGTGCGTTCTTAAGCCCATAAGGCATTACGTTACATTGGTAGGTCTTGCCATCTACCACAAAACCACAAACTTGCTTAGCTCGGTCCGACAGGGGTACTTGCCAGTAGCCTTTTACAAGATCAATTTTAGTAAGGTACTTTGCATTCCCTATCTTGTCCACGCTGTCGTCAACTCGAGGCAAAGGGTAAGGGTTGGTGGTGGTCAAGCCATTTAGCCTACGAAAATCTATGCAGAACCGCACCTTGCCGTCAGGTTTTGGCTGCAACGTGACGGGTGATGCCCACTTCACATAACCTTCAGTGATCATCCCTCTCTCAACCATGTACTTTAACTCCTCCCGTAAAGCTGGCAACTTTACCGGGGGCACACGGTAGGGCACTGACTTGAAGGGCACATTATCACCGACGTCCACGTCGTGCGTTACCTGAGTAGTGAGACCTGGGTGTTCGGCGAAAACAGAGGGGTATGACCTGAACAGGCCTAGGACAGCAGCACCCTGGTGCTCAGGCAGGTGACTTACAGCTTGCCTAGCCTCTTGTTCAGTATTCCCCGCCCACTGTTCCGCGGAAATGACACAGTCCCAGCTATCCTCCTCAGCAGCATGACTGTCCCCACCTCCTTCTCCACCCTGGCCGCTGCAGGCCAGCACAGGGACAGTGAGAGGCTCTGAGGGGCGTCTCACATACTCTTTCATGAGGTTAACATGACATAACTGATGTTTTTTCCTACGGTCAGGTGTTGCAACGAGATAATCAAGGTCGGACAGTTTCTTAGCCACCACATACGGCCCAATGAACTTGGCAGAAAGGGGGTGTCCAGGCAAAGGTAAAAGCAACATTACCTCCTGACCCACCGAAAACTCCCGAAGCTTCACCTTGGCGTCATACTGGTGCTTCATGACCGCCTGTGCATTAACCAAGTTATTACCTGCTGCTGCCATGCAACCTATAAGTCTCTCCCGGCTCTCAAGGACATATTTAAGTACAGACCCCGGCTTCTCTTCGCCCTCCCAGATCTCTTTCACCATACTTAAAGGTCCTCTCACATTATGGCCAAAGACTAGCTGATTTGGACTGAACCCCAGGCTCTCTCCTGGGACTTCACGTGCAGCGAACAGAACATACGGCAGACCCAAATCCCAATCAGTGTCATGTTCTGCACAGTAACAGCGTAGCATACTCTTCAGGGTCGAGTGCCACCGCTCCAAGACTCCCTGACTCTCGGGATGGTAGGCTGACGACACTACAGAACATATACCGTGCAACTGAAGGGTTTGCTTGAACAATTTGGATGTAAAATTGCTCCCCTGGTCTGACTGCACCTCACGTGGAAATCCATAACGGGAACAGAACAATAATAAGTTTTTTAACAACTGCCTTTGCCGAGCCGTTTCTCATGGGGTATGCGTCCGGGTATCTCGTAGCCACATCCATGATTGTCAACAGGAATTTATTGCCACTACTAGTAGGCGGGAAAGGGCCAACCAAATCTACTACAACTTTGCTGAACGGAGGCCCGGTGACAGGTATGGGAAACAAAGGTGCCTTCGGGATTGTCTGGTTAGGCTTCCCCGTTGTCTGGCAGGTCGCACACCCAGCCACCCATGCACAGACATCAGCCTTGACCCCAGGCCACCAGAAAAACCTGCCCAATGCCGCCAATGTTTTTGTTACCCCCAAATGACCCGCCACCGGCACATCATGCGCCAGACACAATAAGGACTCTCTATACTTATTTGGAACAACCACCTGGTCTACTACCCTCGCACCGCCCTCCCACTTCGATTTGGGGTCTAAAATCTGCGGTACAATATCCTGTTGAGCCTAAAGAAATCTCCCGGCTTCGCATCCCCATCTTCCTCCAACTCTATGGCACCATTGCTATAACGAGCTAGGCTAGCGTCTTGCAGCTGCTGCTCACTTATGTCCCCGGGCGTCAATGCATCAAGATGGTTTTGTAATAAGACATTACCCCGGCTAGTAGGCTCTACTGCCTTAGTGGCTCTCGCTACAGCTCTTGCCTCACGCGCGAAGTCTTACCCAACTCTGCCTGTGTTACACACCATCTCTGGGCCAGAGTCAACTCCCGTGTTTATTATAGGTCCAAGTACCGAATCACCGAGAAGTGCAGCAGAATCAATGTCCCTTTTCCTGCCCTTAGCAACCTTCTCCTGATCCTTCCTCCACTGTCCCCGAGGTTGAGTGCTAGGCTGTGCAGGAGCCGCAGAGCGAGATCGGGTTACCACACAGGCCATCTCATCCTGTTGGCACCTCCCAACCCATTCCCGATTCTCACCATCCACGTCGGCCGCCCTCTCGGCAACGACTAAGGGTGGAGTCCCGGAAGTGGGCACCGCAAAGTCGTTGCCGAGAAGAAGGTCGACGCCCTCAACTGGCAAACACTCAACGATCCCTACATCCAGCCCCCTGCACACCTCCCCCACTCTCAACTCCAACCTCACAAGTGGGTATGACCTCGTAGCATTTATACCCTGCACCACAACAACTCTGGCCGCATTTATCGGTTTTCCCTGTGAAGTTCCTCAACAAAGTTTGCGAAGCCCCCGTATCCCTCAACAAGTCAACCCTCCGTAGTTCACTCCCCCAGCTCACAAACCCGTGTCCCCGATGGCTACAGAAAGTGTCCCGGACAGGTGTCGAGCCTTCCGTACGCTTCTTTACCGCGTGTGCCTCAGCTGCTGACAACCTACCCCGGGCAGTTGCTGCAGCCTTCAGAGACACACCGATACTGTGAACCAATGACACCGGCATAGCGGGAGTGTTACTAGGGCACTCACGTGAATAATGGCCTAGCTTCTGACATTTGTAACATTTCACATCCCCAATGGGCTTCTTCCCTTGTGCGGGCCCAGAAGGGGCCTGACCTTTAGTAAACGGGAGAGGCTTGTGTTTGTAGGTGTTATTAGGTGCAATGCTTTTAGTGTGGTTATGTGTGTCATAGGATTTGTTATTATCAAAAAACTCTGGTGGGTGGGGTATAGCGCCCCTTCTGCCCTGACTCAGCCCTCTGAGCGGCACCGCAACCACGAATCAATGATAATCTGAGGTCTGCCATCTTGGCAGCCTCCTCTACTGTCTTGGGACATTTTTCCTTAATGTTCAGCGTTAGATCGGTTCCAGTACATTTGTAAAACTGTTCCAGATAGAAAAGTTGCTTAATTTCCTCAGCCGACTCTGCGTGCTCGGACCGAAACCAGTTATTACATGCATCTGTTAAGTCCCGTGCGTGCTCCATAAAACTGACGTCGCTCTTCTTATTCACGCCACGGAACTTCAATCTATAAGTTTCGGGTTGCAGTTCGTAGGCCCGGAGCACAGCCTCCTTCACCAGTCCATACACGACACTCTCGTCCAGTGACAGTCCATCGTAGGCTTTCAACCCCTTACCCACTAGACGTGATGAAACTAATGCTGCCCATTTAACCTCCGGCCAGTCATACTCACGACACTTCTTTTCGAAACGAGCAAAAAACTCAGTCACTGCTGTCTCATCAAATGCGGGTACTAACTTAATTAAATGCGAAAGTGAGTCTGTAACCCGGTGCCCACCACCGAGATGACGCCCCGTGGTCTCTACTCTAGACTTCTCGACATCCATTTCAGCCTGGTACCTGGTTGCATCCTGATTGGCTTGGATTCTAGCAACCTCTATGCGTTCTATACTAGCCTGTTGTATCTGAGTCTCCTGCAGCTTAAACTTAGCTAGTTCTAGCTGAAATAACATCTCAGGAGACAGGCCTGGGGGGGGAGAGCACAAAATGGGGGATCCACACCGAGACGTGTTTACGGGTAAGCCAGCTTGCCATTGAGAAACCCTCCTGCTGCATCGTGCTAAGACTCGCTGGCTGAGGGCCCAGCTCAGGGGTAGAGTGGAATGGAGGCTTGGAGGGAACCCCCCAAGACCCCACTCCACCCACCGCCCCATCGCCATCACCCAACAAACATGCCACCAAATTCTTCTTGGGGCCAACTGTCAGGACAGTCCCGCCCCAAAACCGTGGCTAAACAGCGAAGACCGTAACAATCAATAGCCTGCAGGCGCTGTTCGGTCAAAGGTGTCTGCAAAAATGCCCGGGCATCCCTCTCTCCACTTATAACACTCCCCTCCCTAAATATCTGCTGTACTTGCTGGTCACTAGGCTGTACCGTGTTATCCTCCCCCGTAAATGATGAGTCATTAGACATAGTGCTGGTTATACAATTGCTGTTCATAAACAAAAAAAAGTGCTTATTACTAATTGCAGTCTCGACTCACAAAATGTTAAAGATGCTTGAATGACTCTACTCTAGACACCTAACGAAACAATCTGCAAGTCCACCAATACAATAATGACACAATAAAAATTCCTCCAATATGCAAGAAAATTCTAGCCAGCTCTACTAGGTAGCATAGAATAGTTCTCCAAAAAACATGTGATAGGATACTACTGAATCTTGTGCAAGGTCGCCATTTTGTTACGGCTGGATCGGCAATACATATTCGGGATTCTTGATCGTAGGACAGAAATGGCTTAAGTGACAACGACACGCTCGATTCCAGTCCCAAATACTATATGCTCCAGACAACAAAAGCACCAACGCCCTACAGAGTTATCGTCTACGGTAACGAGGTACCTTAACTCGGCGAAAGTGTACAACAGGGGTAGGCTATGAGGCTAAACTCCCTCAGACATTTATAGGTTACGTTATTACTAAAGAAATGCAATACTCAAGAAACTACGTTAATATTAAGCCTCTAATAATGTAGAATAGAAGCAGGCTAAAGGTATGACAGTGAAATGCTAAATGACAAATGTACACGCCTACTTGAAAGCGCGTGCACTACACTAACTGTCCCCTACTAACATGCACTAGCATGTAGCATACAAGATGTTCATGATCCAGTAGATACCTAATAATACACATGGGAGGAACATAAACAGTAGTCACTTATTATAATAATGAATCTATACTTGGAATAACTAAAAGGTTGCAGGCAACAGTACTGCGCCGGTAGCCTACTACCGCATAGGCTACTTCGCTTCTCTCACTCTGTCTCCCTCCGAGTCCGTATGCGCCCTACGCAACAGAACTCCGGACACAGCAGCAAAACGACAGTGCAGTTAATTGATACATGAAAGTATTAATAGTGTTGTCTTGTGTGTGAGTAATGTGTATTGTAAAGTGTTATAGATATATACTTAAAGAGAGCTGCAATGCATAGTAAAATAAAGATATATCCCACTCATCATCCCCATGTGTTCTAGCTAGCAGGCCAAGTCACAGGAACAACGAGTCCCAGCACCGAAAGCGAGAACCCAGGAGAAGACTGTAGAGAACACAAGGACAGATAAATTACGTTACTCTACTATACCGGCACTACGAGCGAGCTGTAGTCTCGGGTGCTACACTCGCTCCTGGCTCGGTATGCAAATCAAGGCTAAGTCCTCGTCCCTCTACAGACAACTCCTGGGCATGGTCGGGCTCTTACACATGGCACCAGTCTAGTCACAAATGGGATGATGAGCAGGGCATATAACTCGTGAACATGTAGAACGTTCACCAACTATCCTCATCAAGAAGATCGCTGTTCACATTAACCCCTTAAATCTAATACATGTAAATATATGCTTGTCCTAAGAGTAATACGAGAGGTGAGTGCTGAAACTCCTTTAGGACCTCGAGGGAAGGTTATGCATTTAAATAGAGAGAAGAAGAATGAAATGAGAGTAATGTCGTCAGAGAGAAAGAGTGCAACCGTGAGAAGTGGGGAGAGAGAGAGCAAGGGATGTTAGAATCTCAAAGGTTCTAGGCAACCTAGTCCAGGAACACACAGCCAACCTCCAGGCAGTGTGCTGTACGACAACATGGGCCCAGCCCAGGCAGGCAACAATGGACTACCAACCCTATCGCGCCTAGCTATAAGGGCAAGGCTGCCAACCAGTCCATACGTCTGGCAACCACCCGGCCGGCAGCGCGGCGTGTTGCTACCCTCTTGCTCTGAAGCCCAACTCACTCTCTCTCTCTGAATTCCCATTATCCTATCTATCAACTTCTCTATTGATACTACATATTAAATGGAAGGTCTCGACATGGCTTAAAACAAAACCCACCACTGGTTAGCACATGACGAGACCTTTGCAGAGATACAAAGAACAGTTATAAGTTGTCACACTCAATATACATAGCGGCTGACGGTAGCCAGATCACGGGCGGTACAGTGGAGTACAATCAGGTTGCGTTGCCCAGCACTGGGGTGCGTCACAATATATATATATATATATATATATATATATATATATATATATATATATATATATATATATATATATATTTAGTTTTCCCCCTAGAACTCCAACAAGCTTAAAACAAATGCCCCCAAGACTAACTTTCGAGATAAATTTGTGCATTTTCGGTAGAAAAAATTAACCGGCCGATGGCGGGTTCCTCCTAAATTACAGGCTCGCTATTGCTCAGCAGGAACAACTCGACACCAAAATGGCACTAAAGTTCTTAAAATTGCGAAACTAACGGGGTGATATTCATAAAATCCCCATAGCAATGGGCTAAACATGAGGGAGAAGGGTGTCCAGAAACACCCCCTTAACCCGTACAGTACCAGGGACGTCATTTTCATCATATTCTGGCAACTATTAGACTGTTTTATTCAGCTTAGGAAGGACCTTTAGCTATAATAAGGCTTCAAACAACCCTTTTAACTACCACTGATCCTTCCTAAGCTGCATAATATCGTTTAAATAAAGCTAGAATAAAATGTAAAACACGTCGCTGGTACTGAAAGGGTTAAGGGGGGTGACCTGCTTTTTGTTATTTCTGTCCTTTTCTCTCTTTCTCTGGCTTTTATCCATTTGGCCCCATTCAGCCAACTATTTTAAGACGTTTATCCCCATCTACTGTAGGTGTCGATTTCTTCCTGGCGAGCGATAGCGAGCCAGCATTATATGAAGAAACCCGGCTTCGCCGGAGAAATTTTTCTATCGAAAAATTTACAAATTTAGCCTGCTGTCAAACAAAAATCAAAATTATGCTGGCTCGCTACCGCTCACCAGTAAACAATTGACACCTGGATGGGGATAAACGTCTTAAAACAGTAGGCTGAATGGGGCCAAATGGATACAAGCCAGAGAAAGATAGAAAAGGACAGAACAAAAACAGGTCACCCCCCTTAATGCCACTGTGAGACCCACAAACACCAATAGTCTATTATTCTACCGTCTAGGTCAGGAACGCTTCAATACATCCTAATGATAACACCAAAACAAGTGAACATTGACTATATAGTGAGCCGCAGTGATGTCATGTGTCGTAAGGGGGAGGTTAGTTTTCGGGTCCCTCTTCTCCCTTATTTTAAGCCCCATTAGTTTTGAGATTTTAAGACGTTCGGCACATTATTTTGGCGATTTTAAGACGTTTTGCCCTATTCCTTTGTCAATATTAAGAACTTTCGTGCCATTTAGGTGTCGAATTTCTCCTGACGAGAGATAGCAAGCCTGTAAATTTAGGAGGAATCGGCCTTCGGCCGGGACAAATGTACACATTTATCTCGAAGGGAGGTCTTGGGATTTTTTTTTTTTAAATGTTAATGGAGGTCTAGCGAGGAAACTGAAAAATAAATATATAATTGAATAAACCAAAACACCAACTATCCCCTCTTAATTCGTCTGTGTATCAAAATTGTAACTTGAATAATTGTCCAGAAATTCCTGTTCATGACTGTACGTTCGTGAGTCCTATAGTGGCTACCCTATCCCTGGAGTCTCTCTGTATCCTGTACCCCTGTTCACCTAGCAGTAGATAGGGACTTGGTACAGTATATGTGGACTGGTGTGAGGCCCCATCTGGCGTACATTTAACGACTTGTTTCGTACCTGTATGGATTTATGCATGTATGAAACGGCATCAAACCCAAATGAGACCACTCAGTATTTCATTATGCCCCAGATACTTCAGAACTTGACGTTAAGGGAAGGTGTTTGGTTCATTTGTTCATTTATTTGTTTATATATTTTGTTTTTAGTTTCCTCCGTAGACCTCCACCAAGCTTAAGGGGAGATCTCCACTTGAGGGATATTTTTCTTGACCCCTTTCTCCCTCATGTTTAGCCCCATTGCTGTTGATATTATAAAACGTTTGCCCCATTAGTTTAGCGATTTTAAGAACTTTCACCCCATATTACGACCTTTCGTGCCATTTAGGTGTCGATTTTATCCTGGCGAGCGATAGCGAGCCTGTAATTTAAGAGGAACCGGCCTTCGGCCGGGACATTTTTCTACCAAAAAATGTACACATTTATCTTGAAAGGGACTCAACGGGGTGTAATTTTAAGCTTGATGGAGGTCTAGGGAACAAACTAAATGCCTCACCTTAAATATAATACCCTCAAAAGCCCCCTTCCAGATAAATGTGTACATTTTTTCGGTAGTTCCTACTAAACTGCAGGCTCTGCCGCTCGCCAGGAAATAATCGACAATTAAAGTATGTTGCTTCAGAACTTGAATTTTAAAGTATCAAAAACTGAAATGTGTGTGTGTACCTATTATGGCGCCCAACTGTACAGAGCCAGCAGAATTATTGAATGCCAGGGTGAGCCTCCCAAATACCAGCCGCCAGTGAGAGTTGAAAGCCGCGGTGACTCCGCTATAATATATACCTCAATACCCTTGGCCTTTTATCTACTCTGGGTGTCTGTCCTTGGCCTTTTCTTTGGCGATTAAGGTCCACGGTGAAGGGTTGCTGCGTGACTGGGGGGATTTACACTTGCTCACTCATTCTACACAGCCATTAATGACTATTTTCGCTAGACGGAGTTTGCGGAGAATGTGAGATCGTTACTATGTGTATGTAGTTGTATTTGTAATCAGGATTACTCAAAACACACACACACACACACACACACACACACCCACAAGATCCCCTGCGGGCTTTGAGATAAATGAGTACATTTTTCGGTAGTGTCCTGGCCTTATCCTAAAGTGCAAGCTCGCTTTAGCTCAGCAGGAAGATATCAACATCTAAATGGTACGACACGTCGAGTACGGTACTATTCACATCATAGACTCCTTCACATGTATGAGGAGGTTCTGCCTATGCTGCACTTCTCAAAAGGGTCGAGTCAAAAGCATTTCGTCTCATCAACTCGCCACCTTTTTACTAATTCCCTACAATCTATCTCTACACGCCACAATGTTGCATCTCTCTCACTCTTCTACCGCTATTAAAATGACCAGTATTCTTCAGAGCTTTCCCAGTATATATCTCCTCCCTTACGGAGAGTGGTGGGCATCCGACCCCTATTCTGTCCAACTCTCTAACCCAAGAGTAAACCAATTTTCCCAGTTTTCCTTCTCAACAAGTAAGCTTTGAAACTCTCTCCCTCAATCTGTCTTTCCCTCATCCTTTGACTTAAACTGCTTTAAGCTCCATGTGTCCAGACATTCTGTCTCCAACTTACCTTGAACTTGGCTCTCTATGACTCTTAACATTGTGGGAGACACTTGGTACAGGGACCTTTGCCTTTTGTCTCTATAATATACATAGGACAAAATATATACAGTATGTACTGCATATATAAACATTGACTGATATAATTCAGTACCGGTAGTAATAATGACAATTTAAAAAAAAAGACAAAGAAAACACGTTGAAAATTAAAATGCGATACCAATTGGCATATAATCACGTTTGATGTTGTAAAAACACAATCAATAGAGAAAGTATACCAAGTCTAAATGGCAAGTGGAAATGTCATGAAGTCAGGAAACGAGAATTAAGAAAGTTTAGATTTTTTTGCAAAATTGTTAAGGAAAATATTTGAAACAACAACCAACTGATAAGCTGAAGAACAATGTTCAAGTGACCTGGTGAAAGTACACACACACACACACACACACACACACACACACACACACACACACACACACACACACACACAGCCCGTAGCCTAGTAGGTAGAGCTGTCGTCTCACACACGAGGGGTCGGGGGTTCAATCCCCGGCCGGGCGGAGACAAATTGGGCTTGTCTCCTTTCATGTGTTAGCCTCAGTTCACCTAGCTGTAAATAGGTACCTGGAATAAGTGGACGACGTTGTGACGTCCCCTCTGGGGTTGGCAAAAATGGTACAAGGCGAGATGGGTATCATATGGTTCACCTAAGCTGATGGCTACCTAAGCCTTCGGGCGAGACGGTACCGTCTATAGTGAGAATGGTACCATACAGATCCACCCTAAGCCTTCGTTTCCGATGTCGCCAATTGGCTAAAATACAGACTACACACACATCCACAGCCATTCCAACGATACATAAAACACTTAACATGCATTTCACGCAATACATTCCCAGTTAAGGAGGCGCGATAATAATGAGCTTAGCTCGCATTGCGTGGATTCCCCTTGACGAACAAGTAACTGAGTGAGTAACACGGGTCGGTTTAGCCGAGTGGTCTAGGGCGGTGCGCGCTGACCGCGAGGTCGAGGGTTCGAATCCCCAAAAATCCTAAAGTTTTTTTTCAGCTATCCCGATGAAGAGGATTGTATCGTGGTCCCTTCCTAGCCAAGCTGCTCAACTATCAGCCTGTGTTAGCCTACACGTACTTCTCATCAGTGCATCTGCGTATGTACTATGGTTTGGAACTCAGCACCTCACGGTCGCCAAAGGTCGCATGTGACCTAGTAGTTAAGGTAGAATAAGCATTATACTGTACCTAGGTTGAGAAAAACTCTGTAGATTTTCAGCCTCATGGCTGCAAGTGAATAATAAATCGACAAATATTATTATGTATTATTATTACACACACACACACACACACACACACACACACACACACACACACACACATGGATCGGGTTGGTCCAGTGGTTTAAGGCGCCACACGCTAATTACCCGGCAAAGTTGAGGGTTCGAGCCACTCAAAATGCGAAAGGTATGTTGGTTAACCCTATAGTCAAGCTGCTCAACTATAAGCTTGTGTTAAGTCCGGTCCACACATACAGTACACCATTTTTTATCCCGACTGCCCCCGATTTTGCCAAACATATATTGGAATATTGCAAAATTGGGAGCTGTCTGGAATATACACGATTTTGGTTCCGATTGCCCCTAATATTGCAATCTTGCTATTCATTTTTAGCATAATCTGGGTCAATCGGAACCTAAGATCATGTATGTGTGAACCGGGCTATAGCCTACACGTCGTTCCACCGAGGCTTCTGCGTGTGTATTATGGTCGGAACTCGAGCACCTCACGGTCACCAAAGGTCGCCTGTGACCTCGTAATTAGGATAAAATACGCATTGTACTATTTTTAGGTTAAGGGGAGGTTTCCACTTGAAGGACTTTTTTCTTGACCCCTTTCTCCCTCATGCCTAGCCCCATCGCTTTTGAGATTTTAAGACGTTTGCCCCATTAGTTTGGCGATTTTAAGAATGTCCGCCCCATTCTGTCAATTTTAAGACCTTTCGTGCCATTTAGGCGTCGATTTTATCGTGGCGTACGATAGCGAGCCTGTAATTTAAGAGTAACCGGCCGAATGTACAAATTTATCTTGAAAGGGGGTCAAGGGGGTGACATTTTAAGATTGCTGGAGGAGTAGGAAACAAACTAAAAACCTCGGTGACATTTTAAGATTGCTGGAGGAGTAGGAAACAAAGTAAAAACCTCCCCTTAAGGAAAAGGCTGTATATTTTCAGCCTCGCATGTGTAAGTTAGCAATAAACCAACAATGTTGTTATTATAATATTGCACACACATATGGTACACATACACATATACACATATACACATGGTACACATACTATTGTCGGATCAATATGCTTTATAATCTTCATTCTTTTAGCATTGTAGCACACACACACGGACACAAACACACACACACATATATACAATCATACACACGAACACACACATACACGCACGCACACACACACGAACACACACACACACACATACAAACATACACACGAACACACACATACACACACGAACACAAACACACACACACACACACACACACACACACACGAACACACACACACACACACACACACACACACACACACACACACACACACTTCTGATTTCCAAAAAAATTATAATCTCCTTACTGTTAACAATGTAGCTATAGAATTCTAAACTCACATATTGAAAAACAGTCATAATACGGGTTTACCAATATTCGGGTTTAATTTGTCCAACCTTTTATTCGCGACCCTGTTAATTTTTCGCTCAATGTTGCTATGATTTTATGCTTGCAAGTAATAATTTATGGATATCAGTTAAGGGAGTCCACCTCGCCTTTTTTTTTTCTCCTTCTCTCCCTCTCTCTTTGACTTGTGTCCATTCGGCCCCATTCAGCCTACTGTTTTAAGACGTTTATCCCCATCCAGGTGTCAATATTTTCCTGCCGAGCGGTAACGAGCCAGCATGTATATATATTTTTGTTTTGACAAGCTAAATTTGTACATTTTTCGATAGAAAAATTTCTCCGGCAAAGCCGGATTTCTCCAAACAATGCTGGCTCGCTATTGCTCGCCAGGAAGAAATCGACACCTGGATGGGGATAAACGTCTTAAAACAGTTGGCTGAATGGGACCGAATGTATACAATCCAGTGAAAGAGAGAAAAGGAGAGCAAGATAAAAAAAAAAAGCGATGTGGGCTCCCTTAAATATGAACATTAATTAATAATACATGTGTAAAGAAGTTTGTTTATGAGGGTTTGGCGGCGGTAATAATGAGAGAGAGAGAGAGAGAGAGAGAGAGAGAGAGAGAGAGAGAGAGAGAGAGAGAGAGAGTATTATGACTGTATTATTGTATTTTAGAGCTTCTAGTCGTGTACAGTCCAATTTATTATAAGTCTAAATTGCAAAATCAATACAAATATAATTGATAACATGTAGCGAATTAAAGGCTCCGATACATGTAGTCTATAAACTTGCTCGTATGACGACGGCTTTTGCTTTCTAAAAAAAAAAAAAAAAAAAAAAAATATATATATATATATATATATATATATATATACCGATATACCTGTATAGGCCTATATATATAATGCAAAATAATAGAATAAATAGTTGTCATTGAGCTGGAGGGATTCGATCTGTATTGCGAAAGACATTATAATTGGCTTTATCACGAAAATCTTTGTAAAAAAAACGAGAGGGGGAGATTAATAAATGTCTCGTGTACAGGGTGAAATTGTTGGGTGGTCTGGTAAAAGGACTGTAATAATAGATAGGTACTATAGGTAGATGGATATATAGATAGATAGGCAGATAGATAGATAGATAGATAGATAGATAGATAGACTAAGCAGGTGGATATAGCCTACATGGATATATTGCCAAATTTCCTTCATAAATCGAATCAAATTGCCTTGTGGTCTTTAGGATCAAATTAGCACTACTCCTATTAACACTCTAAGCACCATGAGAGAGAGAGAGAGAGAGAGAGAGAGAGAGAGAGGATGAGAATTGGGATTTAAGGGGAGGTATTTAGTTTGTTCCCTATACCTCCATCAAACTTAAAATTACACTCCCTTGAGTCCCTTTCAAGATATATTTGTACATTTTTCGGTAGAAAAATGTCCCGGCCGAAGGCCGGTTCCTCTTAAATTACAGGCTCGCTATCGCTCGCCAGGATAAAATTGACACCTGAATGGCACGAAAGGTCTTAATATGGGGTGAAAGTTCTTAAAATCGCTAAACTAATGGGGCAAACATTTTATAATATCAAAAGCAATGGGGCTAAACATGAGGGAGAAAGGGGTCAAGAAAAAAATCCCTCAAGTGGAGATCTCCCCTTAAAGACTCCCTGCAATATTCGTCCTTCACTTTTGTTATCGTGTTATATTTATCGACCTGTATAATGAAAGGTGGTATAATCAGCTGTACCACCAAAATCATTAATTAAGGGGAGATATCCACTGGAGGGATTTTGTTCTTGACCCCTTTCTCCCTCATGGTTAGCCCCATTGCTTTTGATATTATAAGACGTTCGCCCCATTAGTTTGGCGATTTTAAGAACTTTCGCCCCATTTCTGTCAATTTTAAGACTTTCCGTGCCATTTAGGTGTCGATTTTTTCCTGGCGAGCGATAGCGAGCCTGTAATTTAAGAGGAACCGGCCTTCGGCCGGGAAATTTTTCTACCGAAAAATGTACAAATTTATCTTGAAAGGGGGTGTAGGGGCTGTCATGTTAAGCTTGATGGAGGTCTAGGGAACACACTAAAAAAAAACCCTTAATCCATCGGTAGGGAGCGAGGTACCGTCAAGGGATTACAATTGAACGGTAGATATTTCAATGTAATGCATTACAATAAAATCACACTTGTATTAAGGGGGGTGACCTGTTTTTGTTCTGTCCTTTTCTATCTTTCTCTGGCTTGTATCCATTTGGCCCCATTCAGCCTACTGTTTTAAGACGTTTATCCCCATCCAGGTGTCAATTTTTTACTGGTGAGCGGTAGCGAGCCAGCATATATTTAAAATGTTTTTGACAGCAGGCTAAATTTGTACATTTTTCGATAGAAAAATTTCTCCGGCGAAGCCGGATCTTTTCATATAATGCTGGCTCGCTATCGCTCACCAGGAAGAAATCGACACCTAGATGGGGATAAACGTCTTAAAATAGTTGGCTGAATGGGGCCGATTGGATACAAGCCAGAGAAAGAAGAGAAAAGGAGAGAAATAAAAAAAACAGGTCACCCCCCTTAAAAGGATTTGACCTCTATAACGAGAGAACGTTCTTGTTATTGTGTTTTATTATTATATTTTTTTAAGTCTATTAATTTATTTTCTTATTTATTTAGTTTCCTCCGTAAACCTCCATCAAACTTTATAAATACCCCTTGGACCCCCTTCGAGATAAATTTGGGCCGATAAATGCCCCGGCCGAAGGCCGATTGCTCCTAAATTACAGACTCGCTATCACTCGCTAGGAGAAATCGTCACTTAAATGGCACAACAAATCTTAAAAGTGACTAAGAAATTGGGCGAAAGGTCTTAAAATCAACAAACGAATGGGGTGCAAGTCTTATAATCTGAAAACTAATGGAGCTAAACACGAGGGAGAAGGGGGTCTAGAAAAAAACCTAACAGCCTCTGTATCATCAAATATTGGTGAAACGTTAAATGTAAAATCATCCTTTGACGCTCTTGCCACTTGCATCTGGCTAACCTTAGATGATTGCCATCGGCTTATTAGGAGGAGGATGGTGGCCCTCTAGGGAGCTCAAGGGTAAAATATATCTCAATCAAGGGGAGATTTCCACTTGAGGGATTATTTTCTTTGCCCCTTTCTCCCTCAGGTTTAGCCCCATTGCTTTTGGGATTTTAAAACGTTCGCTCCATTATTTTGGCGATTTTAAGAACTTTCGCCCCATTTATGTCACTTATAAGGCCTTTCGTACCATTTAGGTGTCGATTTTTTCATGGCGAGCGATAGCGAGCCTGTAATTTAAGAGGAATCGGCCTTCGGCCGGGACATTTTTCTACCGAAAAATGTACAAATTTATCTTGAAAGGGGCTCAAAGGGGTGTAATTTCAAGCTTGATGGAAGTCTAAGAAACACGCTAAAAACCTCCCCTTAACTATTGTTCTTCTAACCCTCTTTCCCAACCTCCTTAAGGGGAGGTATTTAGTTTGTTCCCTAGACCTCCATCAAGCTTAAAATTACACCCCCTTGAGTCCCTTTCAAGATAAATTTGTACATTTTTCGGTAGAAAAATGTCCCGGCCAAAGGCCGGTTCCTCTTAAATTACAGGCTCGCTATCGCTCGCCAGGATAAAATCGACACCTGAATTGCACGAAAGGTCTTAATATGGGGTGAAAGTTCTTAAAATCGCTAAACTAATCGGGCAAGCGTTTTATAATATCAAAAGCAATGGGGCTAAACATGAGGGAGAAAGGGGTCAAGAAAAAAATCCCTCAAGTGGAGATCTCCCCTTAACCCATTGAGGATTATGGTGCGTTTTGACAGATATTTGTTTCCAGATGAGGAAGAACTTGTAGGAGCTAGCTAATTGAGAGAGTTGTTACCCCTTTGATGCCTAGAACTTGTAGGAGCTAGCTAATTGAGAGAGTTGTTACCCCTTTGATGCCTAGAACTTGTAGGAGCTAGCTAATTGAGAGAGTTGTTACCCCTTTGATGCCTAGAACTTGTAGGAGCTAGCTAATTGAGAGAGTTGTTACCCCTTTGATGCCTAGAACTTGTAGGAGCTAGCTATTTGAGAGAGTTGTTACCCCTTTGATGCCTAGAACTTGTAGGAGCTAGCTAATTGAGAGAGTTGTTACCCCTTTGATGCCTAGAACTTGTAGGAGCTAGCTAATTGAGAGAGTTGTTACCCCTTTGATGCCTAGAACTTGTAGGAGCTAGCTAATTGAGAGAGTTGTTACCCCTTTGATGCCTAGAACTTGTAGGAGCTAGCTAATTGAGAGAGTTGTTACCCCTTTGATGCCTAGAACTTGTAGGAGCTAGCTAATTGAGAGAGTTGTTACCCCTTTGATGCCTAGAACTTGTAGGAGCTAGCTAATTGAGAGAGTTGTTACCCCTTTGATGCCTAGAACTTGTAGGAGCTAGCTAATTGAGAGAGTTGTTACCCCTTTGATGCCTAGAACTTGTAGGAGCTAGCTAATTGAGAGAGTTTGTTACCCCTTTGATGCCTAGAACTTGTAGGAGCTAGCTAATTGAGAGAGTTGTTACCCCTTTGATGCCTAGAACTTGTAGGAGCTAGCTAATTGAGAGAGTTGTTACCCCTTTGATGCCTAGAACTTGTAGGAGCTAGCTAATTGAGAGAGTTGTTACCCCTTTGATGCCTAGAACTTGTAGGAGCTAGCTAATTGAGAGAGTTGTTACCCCTTTGATGCCTAGAGGTCCTTCCTAAACTGCATGAAATCGTCAATAAAGCTTCCTTGATATGTGTGCATCGTGTAAATAACTAAATGTAAAATAATTTGTTCGTGGTGTAAATGTGGAAATTGTTGGGTGGTGTTGGTGAAAGGCGAGTGATCAGGTGGGACTCGCGCGCCCTAGATCAATTGACAGGCTGGCAGGAGGTTACAGGGAAGGGTTAGTATTTCACAGATCGGGTGGGTTCGTTCCGGGGCGATACTCTGAAGTGCAATGTGGGGCTTGAGCAGTGCTTGTATACAGAGAGAAAGAGCGTGAGTGTGAGTGAGTATGCGTGAGTGAGTGAGAGAGAGTATGAGAGGAGAGAGGGAAGTGAGTGAGTGACTATGAGTGGAAGTGAGTGAGTGACTGAGATGGAGAGGAGAGAGAGAGAGAGAGAGAGAGAGAGAGAGAGAGAGAGAGAGAGAGAGAGAGAGAGAGAGAGAGAGAGAGAGAGAGAGAGAGAGAGAGAGAGAGAGAGAGAGAGAGAGAGAGAGAGAGAGAGAGAGAGAGAGAGAGAGAGAGAGAGAGAGAGATAGGTTAAGGCCTGGGGTAAAGAGTTCCTTAGTAATGAAAATAGAAGAGCACTGAATTTTAAGGAACAGTTTGTATCCCAAAGATCTTGCGGTCTATTCCGGGGAGATATCCTAGGTGGAAAGTGAGAGATTCTGTATTGCACTAAGCTCATTCCAGAGTGTGCCAAATATTATCTACTCTGTCATTGAGCTGCGCTACTGAGGAACTATTTACAACTGATAATGGAAACTTGCTTTAGATAAAACAGATCCTATAAAGTATGTGTAGAATAAAACAGATCCTATAAAGTATGTGTAGAATAAAACAGATCCTATAAAGTATGTGTAGAATCTTCTATGTACAGTATACAAATGTGAAGCCTCTTTAACATTATCTGGTCTGACGTCTTGTGGGTTATTCTGATATTTTGTTTAAAGTGTATTAAGGAGTTTGCTTGTTTTTGCCATTTTCAAGACATTTATTTTAGTTTGCCCCTAGGGTAAAAAATAACGCCTTCCCAGACTTCCTTCAAATATATGTATGTCCACCCAGACACCCTTCAAGTTAAATATTTATTTCCTATTTTTCGATAGAAAATTATCCCGGTCAAAGACCGATTTCTTTTAGGTTACAGGTTTTGAATCGCTCGCCCAGAACAAAATGTCACCAGAACAAAATGTCACCAGAACAAAATTGACATTTTAATTGGGTTATTATCGCCAAACTAATAGGGTGAAACCTCTTAAAATCTTCAAACTAATGAAGCGATAAAGGTTAAGGGGTCCAAAAAGACACACTCTCTCTCTCTCTCTCTCTCTCTCTCTCTCTCTCTCTCTCTCTCTCTCTCTCTCTCTCTCTCTCTCTCTCTCTCTCTCTCTCTCTCTCTCTCTCTCTCTCTCTAACACATCCAATACCCCCTTTCCATTTTTTTTTTTTTTTTTTTTTTCCGGTAGAAATACTGTATATCCCGGTCGAAGGCCGGTTCCTCCTAAGTTACAGGGTCGCTATCGCTCGCCAGGAAAAAAAATCGACATCTAAGTGGCATGAAACGTCTTAATACTGACACAGAAATGGAGCGAAAGGTATTAAAATCGCGAAACTAATGGGACAAACGTCTTTCAATCTCATAGCTAATGGAGCTAAACGTGAGGGAGAAGGGGTCCAGAAAACCCTATAACCCCCCTTTAAGTCATAGGATTAGGGAAAGTTAGATTGAGGGAGAAACTTCCAGAGCTTACTTGTTGAATAGAAGAAAGACTGGGGAAATTGGACAGGATAGGGATGGGAATATATTCAAAGGCGGGTGCCCCCCCACTCTACGTAAGGTCGAAGAGTTATACACTGAGAGAGGTCTAAAGATCATTGATTATTGTTATAGCAGTAGAAGAGTGAGAGCGATGCAACATTGCGGTGTGTAGAGAGAGATTGTAAGGCTTTAGTAAAAGGAGGTGAATTGATGAGACGAAATGAACGAGGACGCCTTTTGGCCTTTAATTATTGCTAATTCATATTTGTTCACCAACTAACTTTACTTCTAAACTCAATTAATGAAATCAACAAATACATGTGGCACTCCAAGGACTCGAACCTAGGATACTCACACCGAAATTCCGCGCATTTATGCAGTACGCCATCAAGACAAATTAGGCTATTAGACAAATTAGGCTATTAGGCTATTAGACATATTAGACTATTAGACGAGTTTAGGCAGATTAGGAGGAGCCTATGTTATTTAGAGGGTTTATTGAAATCGAATATACCTCTTTGAGTCTTAGAGGTACATTTTAAGCTAGAGAAAATCGTTTAATAATTACCAGAATAGGATAACAAAAAAAGTTATGGAAGAACTTCTGAAGAAACATGAGTTGAGTTCAATCAGAGAGGAGGAAACAGAGAGGGTAGACAGAGAGACTAGAGGGTTCAAGGAGAGATGAGTGAGGGTGGGGAGAGTACACGGAGAGAGATGAGGAGGGAGAGTGAGGAGAGAGAGACAGAGAGAGGATGGGAGGAGAAAGAGAGTCTGGAGAAGAGAGAGAGTGAGTGAGGAGGATGACGAAGAAGTGAGAGTAGAGAAGAGAAGAGAGAGCAGCGAAGCAGAGAGAGAGAGGAGAGAGGAGAGAGAGAGAGAGAGAGGGGAGAGAGAAGGAGAGAGAGAGAGAGAGAGAGAGAGAGAGAGAAAGATAAGACAGAGAGAGAGAGAGAGAGAAGAGGAGAGAGAGAGAGAGAGAGAGAGTAGAGAGAGAGAGAGAGAGAGAGAGAGAGAGAGAGAGAGAGAGAGAGAGAGAGAGAGAGAGAGAGAGAGAGAGAGAGAGAGAGATCACTGAATTTTAAGGAACAGTTTGTATCCCAAAGATCTTGCGGTCTATTCCGGGGAGATATCCTAGGTGGAAAGTGAGAGATTCTGTATTGCACTAAGCTCATTCCAGAGTGTTCCAAATATTATCTACTCTGTCATTGAGCTGCGCTACTGAGGAACTATTTACAACTGATAATGGAAACTTGCTTTAGATAAAACAGATCCTATAAAGTATGTGTAGAATAAAACAGATCCTATAAAGTATGTGTAGAATAAAACAGATCCTAAAGTATGTGTAGAATCTTCTATGTACAGTATACAAATGAGAAGCCTCTTTAACATTATCTGGTCTGACGTCTTGTGGGATATTCTGATATTTTGTTTAAAGTGTATTAAGGAGTTTGCTTGTTTTTGCCATTTTCAAGACATTTATTTTAGTTTGCCCCTAGGGTAAAAAATAACGCCTTCCCAGACTTCCTTCAAATATATGTATGTCCACCCAGACACCCTTCAAGTTAAATATTTATTTCCTATTTTTCGATAGAAAAATATCCCGGTCAAAGACCGATTTCTTTTAGGTTACAGGTTTTGAATCGCTCGCCCAGAACAAAATGTCACCAGAACAAAATTGACATTTTAATTGGGTTATTATCGCCAAACTAATAGGGTGAAACCTCTTAAAATCTTCAAACTAATGAAGCGATAAAGGTTAAGGGGTCCAAAAAGAGACTCTCTCTCTCTCTCTCTCTCTCTCTCTCTCTCTCTGTCTCTGTCGCTGTCTCTGTCTCTCTCTCTCTCTCTCTCAAAAGAGCCAACTTCCTGATACGTTAGAATCAAGATGTCTGGACACACTTAGCTGGATGCAGTTTGGGGGGTAGAGGGTATTTGTTGGTCTATCTATTTAGTTTGTATAGGCCTATGTATTTATTAATTTTGCTAAACCTCCATCAAGCTTAAAAAGAACACATCCAATACCCGGTAGAAATATATCCCGGTCGAAGGCCGGTTCCTCCTAAGTTACAGGGTCGCTATCGCTCGCCAGGAAAAAAAATCGACATCTAAGTGGCATGAAACGTCTTAATACTGACACAGAAATGGAGCGAAAGGTATTAAAATCGCGAAACTAATGGGACAAACGTCTTTCAATCTCATAGCTAATGGAGCTAAACGTGAGGGAGAAGGGGTCCAGAAAACCCTATAACCCCCCTTTAAGTCATAGGATTAGGGAAAGTTAGATTGAGGGAGAAACTTCCAGAGCTTACTTGTTGAATAGAAGAAAGACTGGGGAAATTGGACAGGATAGGGATGGGAATATATTCAAAGGCGGGTGCCCCCCCACTCTACGTAAGGTCGAAGAGTTATACACTGAGAGAGGTCTAAAGATCATTGATTATTGTTATAGCAGTAGAAGAGTGAGAGCGATGCAACATTGCGGTGTGTAGAGAGAGATTGTAAGGCTTTAGTAAAAGGAGGTGAATTGATGAGACGAAATGAACGAGGTCGCCTTTTGGCCTTTAATTATTGCTAATTCATATTTGTTCACCAACTAACTTTACTTCTAAACTCAATAATTAAAATCACAACAAATACATGTGGCACTCCAAGGACTCGAACCTAGGATACTCACACCGAAATTCCGCGCATTTATGCAGTACGCCATCAAGACAAATTAGGCTATTAGACATATTAGACTATTAGACATATTAGACTATTAGACATATTAGACTATTAGACATATTAGACTATTAGACATATTAGACTATTAGACATATTAGACTATTAGACATATTAGACATATTAGACTATTAGACATATTAGACTATTAGACATATTAGACTATTAGACTATTAGACATTAGACTATTAGACATATTAGACTATTAGACATATTAGACTATTAGACATATTAGACTATTAGACATATTAGACTATTAGACATATTAGACTATTAGACATATTAGACGAGTTTAGGCAGATTAGGAGGAGCCTATGTTATTTAGAGGGTTTATTGAAATCGAATATACCTCTTTGAGTCTTAGAGGTACATTTTAAGCTAGAGAAAATCGTTTAATAATTACCAGAATAGGATAACAAAAAAAGTTATGGAAGAACTTCTGAAGAAACATTGAGTTCAATCAGGAGGGAGAGAGAGAGAGAGAGAGAGAGAGAGAGAGAGAGAGAGAGAGAATTAGTCTTTAACTCTGTCTGGCCCGACGTCTTTTGGGTTAGTATGATATGTTTATATAATTAATATGGAATATTTTGCTTGTGTTGGCTATTTTCCAGCAATATAGTGTATTTTAGTTTGTCCTCTAGAAAAGAAAAAAAAACGTTCGCAAACCTCCTTCAAACTAAAAATTACCCACCCAAACCTCCTTCAATTACCCACCCAAACCTCCTTCAATTACCCACCCAAACCTCCTTCAATTACCCACCCAAACCTCCTTCAATTACCCACCCAAACCTCCTTCAATTACCCACCCAAACCTCCTTCAATTACCCACCCAAACCTCCTTCAATTACCCACCCAAACCTCCTTCAACTACCCACCCAAATCTCCTTCAATTACCCACCCAAACCTCCTTCAATTACCCACCCAAACCTCCTTCAATTACCCACCCAAACCTCCTTCAATTACCCACCCAAACCTCCTTCAATTACCCACCCAAACCTCTTTCAATTACCCACCCAAACCTCCTTCAATTACCCACCCAAACCTCCTTCAATTACCCACCCAAACCTCCTTCAATTACCCACCCAAACCTCCTTCAATTACCCACCCAAACCTCCTTCAATTACCCACCCAAACCTCCTTCAGGCTAAACTTGTACGAAAAGTATGCCGGCCTAAAGCCGATTATTTATAAGATACAGGCTTGCTATCGCTCGCCCTGAAAACAAATCGACACCAGAATGAGGTGAAGCGTCTTAAAATCACTAAATTGATGGAGAGAAAAAGAGAGAGAAACGAGGAAGAGGAGATGGAGTGAAAATGAATGTGTGTGTGTGTGTGTGTGTGTGTGTGTGTGTGTGTGTGTGTGTGTGTGAGAGGGAGAGGGTAGTGGTGATGGTGGTGATGATGGTAATGATAGTGGTGGTGATGATGGTAATGATAGTGGTGGTAGTGGTAGTGGGGTTTCTGGTGGTAGTAGTGATGGTGATGATGGTGTGAGCTTCAGTCATTTCAGTGAGAGAGTGTGAGTGAGAGAGTACAAAGTACAAAAGAGTACAAAGGAATTCAAGTAACAACAGCTAGTGACCCTTCTAGGTTGCTTGTCCTCCAAAACACTGAGGATCAAGTGTCCAAACAGTGGTTTAGAGTGGGTAAGGGAACATTGGAAAGGGAATTACTGCCCTGGAACTAATGTCCGTGGCAGGATTAGGAAGTTAGTAGAGGACAGATGGGTTAGTAACTGAGGGGGGGATAAAATAAAGTTATTCATTTACAAACGCAGTCAGTCGCGGGTTTGATGAGAGATATTTGTCTAGGCGGAGTTTAAATGAATCAACGGTGATGCAGTCTATAACGTTTTGGGGAAGCCCATTCCACAAGTTGACAACTCGATTGAAGAAGAAATTCTTAGATTCGTGCGAGTTAAAAGATTTTCCAATAATTTTGCAACCGTTTTCCCCCGCGTGTAATTAGATTGGTCGATAGTGAAGTACTTACTACAGTTCATATTGTCGATGCCTTTGATGATTTTGAACACTTGAATTAAGTCACCTCTTAATCTGCGCTGGGTTAAAGGAAATAGATTTAATTCTCTAAGACGCTCTTCGTATGGTTTGTTCTTTAGGCTAGGTATCATTTTGGTAACTCTACGTTGAACTCGTTCTAGATTGTTTATATCTTTTTGGTAATAAGGGCACCAGGATTGAACGCAGTATTCCAGAAGAGGGCGGACTAAGGAATTGTAAAGGGTTAGGATAACTTCTTTGGATTTATGCTCAAATGACCTGCCTATAAAGCCAATTATTTTGTTTGCCTTCTTAACAACTTCTGAACATTGTTGACTCGGTTTTAGGTTACTCGATATTGTTTACTCCCAGATCGGTTTCTCTGTTTACATTCTTAAGCTGAGTGCCATTCATCGAATAGTTTGCTTTCTCATTTAGGTATCCGACATGTAGTACTTTACATTTATCCGCATTGAAACTCATTTGCCAAATTTGGGCCCAACATGACAATTTATCTAGATTGTGTTTGTCATATCGTCAACTTGTTCTTTTGAGAGTACGCTATTTGCAATTTTTTGTATCGTCAGCAAATTTTGAGATTGTACAGGTGAGACCCTCATCTATGTCGTTGATGTAAATTAGAAAGAGAATTGGTCCTAGTACCGATCCCTGGGGTACCCCGCTACTTACATTGGTCCATTTAGATGCCTTCCCGTTTATGACTACCCTTTGCTTTCTGTTGCTGAGCCAATTTTCTATCCATTTCAACACACCGTCTTGTATTCCATGCGCTTTTAGTTTTAGCAGTAAACGTTTGTGGGTGTGTGAGTGAGAGGGGAGTGAGAGTGTGTGAGAGTAAGAGAAGGTGGGGGGGGGGGGGGCGTGCTAAAGGTGTAGTACAGCGTAGGTAGCACTCACAGGTAGCAGTAGTGACTGAGGGAGAGTGTGTGTGTGTGAGTGAGTGAGGGAGGGAGGGTAGTGATAGTGGTGGTGGTGGTAGTAGTGGTGTGATCCTCAGACAGTGTAGTGTGTCACCCCCGCTCGCTCGCTCGCTCTCACTCCAATCGGTAACTTCTCTCTCTCTCTCAAAATTTGAGTGTAATTGTGCCTAAAATAGCAATGGTGCTTTAAATTACCTATAGCTTTATATAATATCATTACATATAAATTACCTATAGCTTTATATAATAGCATTACATATAAATTACCTATAGCTTTATATAATATCATTACATATAAATTACCTATAGCTTTATATAATATCATTACATATAAATTACCTATAGCTTTATATAATATCATTACATATAAATTACCTATAGCTTTATATAATATCATTACATATAAATTACCTATAGCTTTATATAACATCATTACATATAAATTACCTATAACTTTAAAATACCTATAGCTTTATATAACATCAATATAATTACCTATAGCTTTATATAATAGCATTACATATAAATTTACCTATAGCTTTATATAATATCATTACATATAAATTACCTATAGCTTTATATAATATCATTACATATAAATTACCTATAGCTTTATATAATATCATTACATATAAATTACCTATAGCTTTATATAATATCATTACATATAAATTACCTGTAACTTTATATAATATCATTACATATAAATTACCTATAGCTTTATATAATATCATTACATATAAATTACCTATAGCTTTATATAATATTACATAAAAATATACTAAAATTTACTTCTGAATTGTAATTATATTAAACTTGCAATCATTCTCTTTTTATCTATCTATCTGTCTATCTATCTATTTATCTGTATCTATCTATCTATCCATCCATCCATCCACCCAGTCACCCTATATACAAACTAGAACTGACCCACGGAAGCAGACCAAACGTGAATTATTATGTTCCCTCCATCAACCGACTTTACTCCTAAACTCAATTAATTAAATCAACAAATACATGTGGCAGTCCAGGGATTCGAACCTAGGATGCTCACACCGAAATTCAGTGCATTTATCCATTGCGCTACGAAGACAGTTAAAGAATGGTGGACAAGCCTACGATTTATTATGCAGTTTCGAATCCTGCATATCAATCTAAGCATTCACACACATTCCAACTGCGCTATCATAGGCTATGGATAGATGAATGGAAGGAGTAATTAATGGGGCCTTAACCCTAAGGAAGGCCTCTCTATAAACTACCCTTTTAACTAATCATCAGAAATCGCAAGGTAAATAGAATGCCATTGTTTATTAAGAGTCTGTTCACTCGTACAGGAAACAGGAAGTAATTAAACTAACTAGTGAGATGTGAGTGAACTGGTGCGAAGAAGTATTTTAAGGGGAGATTTGTGTTTATTTTTTCATTCATTGTGTTTATGTGTTTACTATATATATATATTGTATATATATATATATATATATATATATATATATATTTTTTTTTTTTTTTTTTTTTTTTTTTTTTTTTTTTTTCCTAGACCTCCATCAAGCTTACAACGAAACTCCCAAGACCCACCTTCGAGATAAATGCGTACATTTTTCGGGAGAAAAATTTCTCACCCGAAGACCGGTTCCTTCTAAATTACAGGCTTGCTATCGCTCGCCAGGAAATAGTCGACACCTAAATGCAACAAACGGTCTTAAAATCGCCAAACTAATGGGGCAAACTTTTTAAAATCTCAAACTAATGGGGCTTAACGTGAAGGTGAAAGGGGGTCCAGAAAACAAACAAACACCTCCCTTTGAAGAAATCCCAAGCTTATTTATATGAATTACAGGGAAAATGGGTTTCGAAAATGTCAAGTGATTGAAATGGTTTGAAAAAAAGATATAACGGCAATTACGACATTAACAATTGACAAGTTGACAGAAAATGACTGAAAATAAAGATACAAGAAATAAACAATATTAACAATTCTGGCAGTGTTTCTACTTTAGTGAAGATTAACGATATATTATCCATCTAAACCGAGAAATACAATTAGTTAGTTTGTAAAAATAACTGTGAAGTGAACATTGGATATTCGATTTTCTCATACTCGTCATAAAGTTGAGATAATTAAGACTGGGTTGTAATACTCTGAGGCCGCGGTACTTGTGAGGTAAGTCATTAAGGGGAGATTTCCACTTGAGGGATTATTTTCTGGATCCCTTTCTCCCTCATGTTTAGCCCCATTGCTTTTGAGATTTTAAGACCTTCTCCCTAGTAGTTTGGATATTTTAAGACATTTTGCCCCATTTCTGTCAATTTTAAAACGGACTTCGTGCCGTTAAGGTGTCGATTTTTTCCTGGCGAGCGATAGCGAGCCTGTAATTTAAGAGCAACCGGCCTCCGGCCGGGACATTTTTCTACCGAAAAATGTACAAATTTATCTTGAAAGGGGGTCTAGGGATGAATACCTCCCCTTAAAAGTAGGGAACAAACTAAATACCTCCCCTTAAAAGTAGGGAACAAACTAAATACCTCCCCTTAAGTGTTTTGTGTTGGTGTATGTGTAGGATTGGTAATTCAGGGGAGATGGGCCGTTTTTCTGGTCACCCTTCTCCCTCATTTTTAGCCCCATTGGTTTTCAGATTATAAGACGTTCGAACGCCCATTAGCTTGGCGATTTTAAGACCTTCCGCCCCATTTCTTTGTCAATATTAAGACTTTTTGTGTCATTTTGGTGTCGATTTTTTCCTGGCGAGCGATAACGAGCCTATATCGAAAAATTTACAAATTTATCTTGAAGGAGGGCCTTTGGCAGGTGTTTTTTTAAGTTTGATGGAGGTCTAGGGAGGAAACTAACACAATAATAATACGATACATAAATGAGCCAATATAAATGACCCATCCCCCCTTAACCCTATCCGGTGTGAGGTGGGTCTTTGGGGAACCTCTCTGTTTCTTGCCATTGGTTTGAGATTTTAAGATGTTTCACCTCTAGTTTGGCGGTTATAAGACACTTCACACCCATTCAGATGTCGATTTGTTAGGGCGAGCGATAGCGAGCCTACAATTTAGAAGGAACCGGCCTTTGACCTGGATATCTTTCTACAAAAATAAAAGATATATATTTAACATCATATATATACTGTAGAGGCCTATATTATTTTATTATTATTATTATTTTTTTTTTTTTTTTTTTTTTTTTTTTTTTTTGTAGGAGGCAAACTAACATTGTATCGCTTGAAAATGGTCGGATCAATTAAAACCCTCCCTAACAACCCTTTGAGTACCAGCGACGTGTGCTATATTTCATGCTAGCTATATGTTGACGATATTACGCAGCTTAGGAAGGATCTGTGGTAGTTCTAAGGGTGGGTTGAGATACTTTGAAAGTCTTATTATGGCTAGAGGTCCTTCCTAAGCCGAATAAATTCCTCTAATAGTTGCCAGAATATTATACACAGAACGCCCCTGGTAACTGAATGGGATATAACTAAGCAAAATATCATAATAGCCCCTATAACGTCGGACCAGATCGTGTTAAATGTTTTATCTGTCTATCTATCTATATATTCAGGCCCAATCCCCACTTTTCCTGTTTTTTTTTTATTTATTTTTTATTTATTTATTTATTTATTTTTATTTATTTTTTGGGGGGGCGACTCAAGACAGAGCCAAAATAGGGACAACACAACAGAAAACAATGAACACACAAAAAACAAAATACAAATTCACACACATCTAGGAGGCTGGTCCAACTACAGGCCCGCGGGCCACAGGTGGCCCGCGGGTTGATTTTTTGTGGCCCACAAGCACTCTAGGCTACTCTTATTTAAAATATAACACTAAAATTATATGGTACATAATGTCTTCATACATTACTGAAGTCTCTCTCTCTCTCTCTCTCTTCTGACCCGAATGTGAACCGTTACTACTTGTCTAATTCCTGTTAATTGTCTCTCTCTCTCTTTCTCTCGCTCTCCCCTTCCTTCCTGCTCCGAACGTGATACGTTACTTTTTTACGTGTTCATTTCCTGTTAATTCTCTCTCGTTCTCACTCTTGGACAGCCCAGTGTTGCAGATTTATCAATATCTCGCTAGATCTTGAGAAATGTGACTTAGCATTAATTACTGTTACCGTATCTGACAACGGAAATCCTAAATATATTCTGGATTCTGAATATTGGATATATGTGTATCTACGTATTGTATTAGTTTCCCAGCAACATTAACGAACATAATACACAAATTAACCTAGAATCTTTGAAGAAAAACCCCGAAAACAATGGCAACCCTGACAGTAGGCCCAGTCTGAGTCACCAGACTCACCACCAGCCAGTTTGCCTCCGTTTTGCAACCTCGTAAGTGCCGCACATATCATATTTCAAAACCACCTCTCAAAATGAGTTTAGTTCTTTTAGTTTTAGTTATACCAGGTACTAGCCTAGTACTGGTGTCGGTGTAGCTTGAAACATGCAGTTTGCTTTGTGAGTTTGTGTTTGTGTGTGTGTATTGCTGAAGTGGCCCATAGTTTTCTAGAAGTTGGACCAGCCTGATTCTAGGTCATCCAGGAGAAGACTTTTATGACGTATTATTTGTATTTATGTGTCCCTATTCTGTTGATTGATTGATGACCCAAGATTAGATTGGTGGTTTGTGTGTTGCAAGGGCTAGAACAAATAGGCTGCATATTTTCACACCTATTCACTGGCTGGTTGACCCTTCCCAAATGGTAGAGATATTAGCTCGATTACTCTAGTCATTTGTGAGTTATAAAGGTTTAATGTTCAAGAGTTTTGGTCTATTTTTTGTTTTCTTTTTGTTTATACAATATTTGATAGATGGATTGTGTGTTGCAAGTTAGGATGACGCAACGTTTGACAGGTGATTTGTGTGTTGCAAGTTAGGATGATGCAAAATTTGACATGATTTGTGTGTTGCAAGTTAGATGATGCAAGGTTGGGCAGGTGGTTTGTGTATTGCAAATTATGATGATGCAAGATTGGACAGGTGGTTTGTGTATTGCAAATTATGATGATGCAAGATTGGACAGGTGGTTTGTGTGTTGCAAGTTATGATGATGCAAGATTGGACAGGTGGTTTGTGTATTGCAAATTATGATGATGCATGATTGGACAGGTGGTTTGTGTGTTGCAAGTTATGATGATGCAAGGTTGGACAGGTGGTTTGTGTATTGCAAATTATGATGATGGAAGATTGGACAGGTGGTTTGTGTGTTGCAAGTTATAATGATGCAAGGTTGGACAGGTGGTTTGTGTATTGCAAATTATGATGATGGAAGATTGGACAGGTGGTTTGTGTGTTGCAAGTGATGATGCAAGGTTGGACAAGTGGTTTGTGTGTAGCAAATTATGATGATGCAAGATTGGACAGGTGGTTTGTGTGTTGCAAGTTAGGATGACGCAAAATTGTACTGATGGTTCGTGTGTTGCAATATTGGCATAAACATGAGACAGGACAATGCATCAAGGTTGCAAAATACATTGTCTAAAATAATGGTATATATCTATCTATCTATTGCCGGAAGCCTTACTCCCCTTTATGAGGGTGGCCATACACAAAATGCCCCCCAAGCAGACCTATCCCCTGTAATGGTATGAAGAGGGTAAATAAGGTGTCCATAATAAGCCACCCATATCAAGGTATGTTGATGATAATAAATCCATCCAATTCAAAGGGCAGGAAGGTACAGTCGCTCATAAGAATTCGAGGACCTCGTCTTTTTTCAATTTATGGATGTAATGTATATATCTGGAAACGAATTAACCCTTACAAGGACGGCGCGGTACAGAAGGGGTTAATGAATATGATTTTCTATGCACCAACTACAAAACTATATACCGGTATACTGTTTATTGAAAGTTCCATAAAAGAAAACTGTATACATAAAAAAGTAGTCTTGAGTTATATTTCCATAAAGAATATCATATGGGGTCCACGAATATTTATAAGCAACTGTACATCACTATAAATATAACTAAAGATCTTATATGCTATTTATATAACTTTACTTTCTTCCAAGGGGCCCAGTACTTATTTATGCTATGCCCTGTTCCAAATAGGTAGTCCAGAAATCGTGAACCCTAACCTCTGGAACTCAAATAGGGCTAGAACAAATGGGCTGCAAATTTGAACACCTATTCCCTGGCTGACCCTTCCCAAATGGTAGAATTATTAGCTCGGTTACTCTAGTAGTTTGTGAGTTATAGAGGTTAAGAGTGTTGGCCTACTATAGGAGAGAGGAACAGTTAGAATGAGCCAACACCTGTTAAGAAAGACTATAGTATGCAAAAAGTAAATACCAGGTAGGTCAATCAGGGTGAGGCAAGAAGGATGGGGATAGGTAGGTAGGTAGGGGGGAGGTCAAGGGGGTGAAGGGAAAATGTTGAGAGAGAGAGAGGGGGGGGGGGGGGAGTTAGGAGGGGTAACATAAATTACTCAAGATATTTAATGGTTGTGTATTAATATTCGTGTAAGAGAGAGGTAACATATATTACTCAAGATATTTAATGGTTGTGTATTAATATTCATGTAAGAGAGAGGTAACATATATTACTCAAGATATTTAATGGTTGTGTATTAATATTCATGTAAGAGAGGTAACATATATTACTCAAGATATTTAATGGTTGTGTATTAATATTCATGTAAGAGAGAGGTAACATATATTACTCAAGATATTTAATGGTTGTGTATTAATATTCGTGTAAGAGAGGTAACATATATTACTCAAGATATTTAATGGTTGTGTAGTAATATTCGTGTAAGAGAGAGGTAACATATATTACTCAAGATATTTAATGGTTGTGTAGTAATATTCGTGTAAGAGAGAGGTAACATATATTACTCAAGATATTTAATGGTTGTGTATTAATATTCGTGTAAGAGAGGTAACATATATTACTCAAGATATTTAATGGTTGTGTAGTAATATTCGTGTAAGAGAGAGGTAACATATATTACTCAAGATATTTAATGGTTGTCTAGTAAACTCTTGTAAGTGAGAGAGAGAGAGAGGTAACATAAATTACTCAAAATATCTAATGGTTGTGTAGTAATATCATATAAGAGAGAGAGAGAGATGTATTACATAATGAAATAATCTAACCACGTAACACATGCTGAGCTTAAACACTAACCATTACTCCACCAAGACAGTTAAAGGTTAACTATATGACTACGATTAATAACCATTTAAAGCCTATCCATTTTAAATCAATGTAGTATTGTATGTGTGAGAGAGAGAGAGAGAGAGAGTGTGTGAGTGAGTGAGTCAGTGAGTGAGTGAGCAAAAAACAGGTATTTAATTCAAAATGTAACTCGAGATCTTAAGCCTATGTAGAAGTGTGTGTGTGTGTGTGTGTAAGAGAGAGAGAGAGACCGTGTGTGTGTGAGAGTGAGAGCGAGAGAGATAAACAGGTTTTTATCGTATCTCCAGATTTTATGCCCATGTAGTATTGTGTGTGCGCGTGCTTGAGAGTGTGTGTGTGTGTGTGAGAGAGAGAGAGAGAGAGAGAGAGAGAGAGAGAGAGAGAGAGAGAACGCAATACACTGGTATTTGTTATATAATTTAGCTCAATATTTAAAGTCTATGTACTAGGGCTTCTGTGTGTGTGAAAGAGAGAGAGAGAGAGAGAGAGTGAGAGTGAGAGTGAGAGAGCAAACATATTCAATTTCCAGTAGACCCAACCATAATTGTATTCAAACATCCGATATATTACGAATTATAAAATAGACCTCGCCTAAAATTCGACTATTTAATCAACTCACATACAGGACCCAATTTGTGAGTTAAATTGACTACCGGTACTGTGAGGGGAGGGGTTGCTTTTTCTGCCCCCACTTCTCCTTCATGTTTAGCCCCATTAGTTTTCAGATTTTAAGACGGTCGGCATATTAGTTTGGCGATTTTAAGACCGTTCACTCCACTTCTTTGTCAATATTAAGACCTGTCGTGCTATTTAGGTGAAGAAAAAAATCCTGGCGAGCGATAGCGAACCTGTAATTTAGGAGGAATCGGCCTATGGCCGGGATATGTACAAATTTATCTAGAAGGAAGATCTTGGGGATGTTTTTTTTTAAGCTTAATGGAGGTGTAGGGAGGAAAGTAAAAAAAAAAAAAAAAAAAATCTATATTCCAACTACTCCCTCTCGGATATAGGCTGAGAGCCTGCACACTCTACCACTGAACACGGTGAGGCCCGCGAGGTCTTGTTCCAGTCTAGGGAGTGAGACATGCGAAGCACCTATTCACGGCTCGAACCCAACTCCATCTCTGAAGCTGCTTCGCCTCTGCACTTCACCGTCTCACTCCCTTGACTCGGACCCTCACTCTCAGAACGCCACCTATTGAGCAATTAACTCACTAGGCATTGCCCCCCTGTAGCATATTTTGAATATGGGAATATTCATACAACGCTATTTAATCAGGGAACAATGAGGTTATATTGTTTTGGCATTTCGGTGTGCTGTGGTAATGCACTGAAACTACTGTAGGTACAGCACAAATTCCATCTCAATAATATCTACCCATTGACATATTGGGATTCGAACCCGGGTCCATTGGATTACCAGTCCAGTGGCAAGACCACTCTGCCACACCTCCCCTAATATATATATATATATATATATATATATATATATATATACCAATCAATAAACCGTTCCCCTCATGTACCCTCGTTATGATGTGCTATCCACTCGGCCACCTCATCAACAGAGGGCCTCAACTCCCGCCAACAACCAGCTGGACAGATTGGTTTAAAGGGGTAGTGCTTGTTTGTTGGTCTATATGTTATATTTATTCATTAATTTTTTAGATTCCTCGCTAGACCTCCATCAAGTTTAGAAAACACCCCCTAGACCCCCTTTCAAGATAAAAAAAAAAATCCATTTGTTTACTGAAATGTGTACAACTTTAGGTTGAAGGATAGTCTCGGGAGGCGTTTTTTGTATAGCTTGACGGGGGTTTCGGGGGCAAAGAAATAAATTTGATGTCAGGTGACGGAAACTGTTAATGGGTTTTATGTATCCAAGGACATGAGCCACTTACAAAGATGGGCTGTGATTATAACGAATGAACTCTATCTAGTTCCGGGGTGGACTTTCATTTGAACCCCCCCCCCCCCCCAACCCCAGCCCATCCCCAGATTCTCGACATTAGTTTGATTATGAAGCGTATTACCCCTTTCAGATGTCGATTATTTTCTGGGCGATCGAGAATAATTGGGAGAATCTGCCCTTTTCTGGGACATCTTGCTAGGCTACCGAAAAATATACAAACGTACCGTAATTAGAAATAGAGTCTAGAGGACGTATTTTTCTTGAGGAGGGAGGGAGGGAGAGAAGAGAGAAGAGAGAGAGGTATGTATGCGTTTGGTATTCCTGAGGGGTCTTGGGGGTAGAGGTGTCAGGTGGAGGAAAACTGTTAATGGGTTTATTTCCCTCCGGACCCCAACATAATTACGGAGACGGGCTAAACTTACCGAATTAACAGAGGTGAAGACAGAGTTGGAGAAGATATGTCGACATACAGATTATATACTGTACATATATATAAATATTTATATACAGGTATATATATATATATATATATTTATTTATTTATTTATTTATTTATTTATTTATTTATTTATTTATTAATATATTTATTTATGTGCTTTTTGTTTATTTATTTATGATCTACATCAAGCTTTAAAAAAACACCCTTCAGGGTGTTTTGTATATATTTTTTTTTTCGGTAGAAAAATATATCTCCTAAGACCTTATATAGATAAAGTCAAGTAGAGGTATAGGCCTATGTTGCATAATGTGTGGTAGATGATGCTATAACGATACTATTATAACCGATAGAAGAAATGGTAGTCACTCCAAACCCGAAAGTAACTGACTAAAAACTGGTCCAAGGACTTTGAGGACGAATGACAGCTGTGGATCCGCATGGTCAACCGCTATTGTCTATTTTTTTATTTTATTTTTTATTTTTTATTTTTTTATTTAATTATTATTATTATTATTATTATTATTATTATTATTATTATTATTGTATATTTGTATTTATTTATTATTTTTGTTTTTGTTTTTACTAGTCACCATCATAGTCATAAATCTTTAACTATGGTGTAACAGTAGCGCGTTCAACTTGCACTCAAAATGTCTAAGGGACGATTTCCAGAGAGGCTCTCTCCTTATTATATGTTTTACCTACCAACTTCACTTCTAAACTCAATTAATGAAATCAACAAACATATGTGGCACTCCAAGGACTCGAACCTAGGACACTCACACCGAAATTCCGACACTTATGCATTAAGCTACCAAAGCCTCTGCTCGCGTAGCAGGAAATTGGGACCTTGAGTTAGTGGAGTATGTGATGTCCCATCTGGGCCAACAAACTGTACAGCACGCTAGTGAAATCCTCTGTATGCACGAGATTTTAAGGGAGCTCAGACGGTATTGTGCGGCATAATTTACTGGTTAATAAGTCATGTCCCAGCTGTCATTATGTTTGGCTTGGTCTGTGCTGCATTAATGTCTGCCAAATGTTGAATAGGGTGAATAAGTGTAGGAACATGTTTGTATATTTCACTCGATATGAAAACAATAAATCTTAGATATTGCTGATAACAATTATTGATCAAAACATACTTGGTGCTGAGACATCACTTATTAGCGCGACTGTACAGAGGAAGCTAAGGTGAGAGAATGGTGGGAAGGTGATCTCTAAAATGTGAACGCTTAATTGACCACTTGAGCATTTCAGGCTACAAGTAAGTTGGAGCCGTAAACATCGACGATAAACAGAAAGGCAATAATACTCTAGGTTTCTGATTGGTGAAAAGTATGTTGAAATTGGTTTATATACAGTATATATATATATATATATATATATATATATATATATATATATATACTACAACCGTAATTTAGCTGGTAATTATGCTTAATATCGATATATATACTGCCTTATAACTTTATAAAATGAAATTCGCAAGAAGTTAATTGTAATGATACTTATAATAAAAAGTGTCAATCATTCATACGAGGTTATTGACAAACCAACAAACAGCATTTACTTGTACCAGTTTTGATGCAATTAAGGGGGCCCACCTCGTTTATTTCCTCTCTCTCTGGGTTGTATCCATTTGGCCCTATTCAGTCTACTGTTTTAAAATGCTTATCCCCATCCAGGTGTCGATTATTTTCCTGGCGAGCGGTAGCGAGCCGGTATATTTTTATAAATGTTTTTAACAGCAGGCTAAATTTGTAAATATTTCGATAGAAAAATGTCTCCGGCGGGGCTGGATTTCTCCATACAATGCTGGCTCGCTATCGCTCGCCAGGAAGAAATAGAGACCTGAATGGGGATAAACGTCTTAAAACAAGCAGTACGCTGAATGGAGCCAGAGAAAGAGAGAAAAGGAGAGAAAAACAGCAGGTCACCCCCCTTAAACGTTCAATTCTACAGTATAGGACAGTATTTATGAGCACGACTGTACCCACACACATATAGTTATCTATAATCTGTTTCTTTTCAACTGACGGTAAATTGCAAAGTTCTCATCAAGATTGCTCAGTTATTATGATGATTTTGTAGTGAAATATGGTGCTAATTATAATCACTTGGTCTAACAATGATGCAGAGACATAGTAGTTTCATATTTTCCCATTAAGTATCGATAATTTAGCTGCTAAGGGAATCAATTTACCGTCAGATGAAGTGAAACAGAGTACTGTATAGTTATGTTGGTGGCCATCAGTTAGCGTCACTGTTGTAGGCCAATAGATGACCCGATCATGACTGTAATGCCTCCACCCACCAGGTCATTCACGAGTTAACTACCTGGAATATGGAATTGATTGATCATACACCGGTATTATATATATATATATATATATATATATATATATATATATATATATATATATATATATATATATATAACGTAATGAAGCCATAGAACTCTTAAATTCTGATCTAAATACTATTTCCAATTGGGCAGAGAAAACCTTGTTACCTTTAATGCTTCCAAAACCCAATTTCTCCATCTATCTACCCGTAAGGAACTCCCAGCGGACTATCCCTTATTCTTCAGCAATACAAAAATCAATCCTTCATCTTCTCTCAATATTCTTGGTGTCTCTTTTTCTTCTGCTCTCAGTTGGAAGGACCATATTACCAGTCTTGCTAAGGCAGCCTCCCAGAAGCTGGGTGTACTCAACCGCCTTAGGGGGTTCTTTTCCCCTGCACAGCTTCTTGCTCTGTACAGGGGCATAGTGTGTCCTTGTATTGAGTATTGTTCACATGTGTGGGGAGGTTCCTCTCACACCGCTCTCCTAGACAAAGTTGAAAGGAAGGTCTTTCGTATCATTAACTCCCGTCCACTCACCAACTCTGCAATCTCTCTCTCCGCCGCAATGTTGCATCTCTCGCTATTCTATCGCTACTATAATAATCAGTGTTCCTCAGAGCTTTCCCAGTGTATACTATAATAAAGATGAATGGAGATATAACACCAGTACTCTTCAATCCTTTATTGGCTAGGGTTGAGTACAGGAGCGCCGAGACGCTAGTTGGTTATGTGAGAGTCTGGTGTGAACTGAAGGACTTGCTGCCTCCACAGGCCTGGGTGCCAGAGGCGCCCGCAAGTCTAAAGTGTCTGTGGTGCCATATGGTGTTGGACAATAGTGGTGTATACATTATTATTATATCTCCCCCCCCCTATTGGCGTCCGACGAGGCGATGGTGGAGTCGGGCGGTGTAGGTTGAGTGGAGGGCGGTAGACGAACCTGTCGTAGGAAGCGGCGGTTGCGGAGTGTGGCTCGCCCCGACCCATCAACCCGGATGGTATACTGGCGGTGTGGATGCACCTCCACTACAGTGCCAGTCTTGTTCCACCGTGTCGGGTTGTTGCCCCCCTGGTTCTGGACGGAGACCCGGTCACCGACGTGGAGTGGTGATAAAGGCCGGGCTGAAGCATTATAGTATGTGGCTAGGGCAGCGTTACGGTGAAAAAGGGCTGCCTCACGAGCTTCGGCCGAGAGAAGCCAGTGGGGGTGGAGGTGGAGAAGTGCAGGATTGCAGGGGACGTGGTCCCGTAGGGTCCTGCCGAAGAGAAGTTGAGCTGGTGACTTGTCAATGGTCGAGAGGGGTGTGTTCCTGTATTGGAGGAGGGCGCGGGCTGCGGCGTTGTTGTCTAGAGAGCCAGTGGGGGATGTACAGTCCGCGATGATGCGGCGGGCTGCTTTAACAGCCAGCTCGGCGCGGCCATTAGACTGAGGGTAGAACGCAGAGCTGACCCGCTGTGACACACCCCAATGTGCCAGGAATTCTTGGAAGTCCCCGGCTGTAAACTGGGGCCCACCATCGCTCGCCAGTACCCGGGGTGCTCCGTAGTGGGTGAAGAGGGTACGGCACGCCGAGATGAGGTGGTGAGCATCACATTTACCTGGTGGCAGGTAGAAGATGTGGACATTGCTGGAGAAGCGATCGACGTAGACCAGGTAGTGTTTGCCCTGGTGCTGAAAAAAATCGGCGGCTACCTGGTCGTATGGCCATTGGGGTGGGTCAGATGACATGAGTGGCTCTTTCGGCTGGGACGGGGCGTGGGCGCGGCAGTAGTGGCAGGTATCCAGGCAGTTGCGTAGGGCCTTGTCAATACCTGGCCAGTAAACACTCGCACGTGCACGGGCCTTCATGCCAGTCATACCCTGATGAGCTGAGTGAAGGGCCTCGAGAACTCTGGACCGAAGATGATGGGGGATTACTGGTCGTTGATCCATGAGGGCTACCCCGTCGACGGAAGTGAGGCGGTCTCTAACACCCCAGAACTGTCGTAGTTGTGGGGCGGTCGCCTCTCTGGAGTCCGGGAAGCCCTCGGGGATGGTCTGAAGAAGGGAGGTATACTCGCTGTCTTGTTGGCCGGCAGATTTAAGGTCAGACCATGATACAACTGGGTCAGGTATGGCGGCGAGCATGGTGAGGGAGGCCAAGGCAACTGAGTGGATATCGAGCTCGCTGGCGGCCGCACTATGCACATCATGGGCGTCCGCGGAGGGCCTGGTCGGGTAGCGGGAGACAGCGTCAGGGCCGCGGTGCCATTTGCCAGGCGTATGTTGAATGGTGAACTGGTATCGTAGGGTACGTTCCTTAATCTTGAACAGGCGAGGGTTTGGTATGTTGTCCAGGGACCGGACGTTAAGGATGTGCAGTAGAGGTCTGTGGTCCACGACGACGACGAGGTCAGGGCAGCCCAGGACAAACATTCTGCATCTGTCAAGGGCGTCAGCCACTGCTAAAGCCTCGCCTTCGACGGGTGCGTAGTGGGACTCCGCAGGTGTGGTAAAACGGGAGCCGGCGAAGACAAGTTTCCAACCGACCTTGCAACAGGTGGGGGCAGATGCGGTGGGGCAGGAACAATGTTGTTGGAGTAGGAGGAAGCCAAGGCCGGTTTTGCTCCAGTCTGTGGCGAGGCACGTGGGTCTGCCGATCTCGAAGGAGCAGACCCCTTCCTCAACCAGGCGTGTGATGTGGTCCTTAGATGTGGCAAAGGTACAGTCGAGTGCCTCATCCCAGTGGAAGGGGGTTTTGGACTGCACAAGTTCCCGGAAGGGCGCCATTTCCGGTTTGATGCTGAAGGCCCAGGCGACCTGTTCAACGAGACCAAACCACGACCGGGCTCCTGTGATGTCTGTGGGCGTGGGAAAGTCACGGATGGCCTTAATCATGGACGTGCATGGCTTAATTCCAGTGTCTGTGATGGTGAGTCCGGCGAAGTCAACTGAAGGGGCGGCGAAGGTAAACTTGTCAGGGTTGAAAGTGACACCGTTGGTTGCACAGAGGGCCAGGTAATCAAAAGTGTGCCAAAATGCCTCCTCGACTGAAGAGTCCCACAAAAGGGAGTCGTCGACACACTTCACCTTACGAGGGACAGCCTGTATGATTGCGTCGAAGCGTCGGGTATAGGCGTCGCCAGCTGCCAAGTAACCTTGAGGGGCCCTGATATACCTGTAACGGCCAAATTCCGTGATAAAAGTCGTAGCCTCCCTGCTGGATTCGTCGAGTAAAACAGCATGGTATCCATTCCAGGCGTCTAGGACCGTCTTACGAGTGCCTGCAGGGATGGATTGGGCCAAGTTGAATGGGCTCGGGGTGTGATGTGTCTCCCGAAGGCAGGCGTGGTTGAGTGCCTGCAGGTCAACTGTACGGCGGGGTTGTCCAGTTTTCTTGGCGACCACCACCATCCTAGAACACCAGGTAGTAGGGGTACCGATGGGGACAGGCTCAATAATGCCCAGTGCGACGTCCCTGTCGAGATCTGCTTTGACCTGGGCCTTCCAATGATGTGGTATAGGGGCAGGGGTGTGCACGGCACGTGGAGATGCGCCAGGCTTGATGTGGATGTGCATGGAGGGCCAGACATCGTGGGGAGTGGGCCGCTGGTGGTGTTAAATGCAGAAGATGCAAACTGTGACAAGAACCAGTCACGAAGGTCAGACAGGTGCAGGTCGTTAGGTGGGAAGGGGAGGGAAGTGGGCCGGTGTGGTGGAGGGGTCCTGGTCAAGGTGGGTGGTTGTTGGGCTGTGTGGGCGGCCATGCAGGGGGTAGGTGTGGGGAAGTCGGGAGGGATGATATGTAGTGCCCTACAAGCTGACATGCTAATAAATAACGGTGACTGTGCCTGAATAATAAAATATCATCATCAGTACTGTAGGGGGTGCCGGCAACGTCGGTGGCGGTAATGGTAGTCGGCATATAACCCAGGACCTGGAGAGTGTGACCCCCCACGGCCGTGATCCGTTGGTGAGTAGGCTGTAGGTGGTGGCGTTGGAGGCCCAGTGCCCGTAGTAATTGCAAACCAGCCACAGATACTTGGGCGCCCGTGTCAGGGTGGGCCGTGACGCTGGTGGGGTGAGAGTGGGGCGACATGGCAGTAGAAATGGTAATGGGCAAGGAGGGGAGCCGTGCGGGTGGTGGTTTGTTAACAGCCTGTTTGAGAGTACCAATGATAACAGCCGCGGATGAAGGTGAGGGCGTGGAGTGACAAACTGTGGAGTAATGGTTGAGTTTGTTGCACGACGGGCAGGTCTTGCCCCAAGCAGGGCATTTGGATGGGCGTTCGGCTCGAGTGTGTGGATAGGCCGCACCCACTGCACTGAAGAGAGGTGGATTTACAAACCTTGGCAAAGTGGTTAGGTTTATTACACGCCGTGCAGGTCTTGCCCCATGCAGGACACTTCGAAGATCGTTGGGCTTGTGAATGTGAAGATAGGCCACACCCGGAGCAACGTGTGGGAGATGAAGTGGGGCCGACGTGGGGAGGTGGTGGGGCGGGCGACGGGGGCTGAGTGGGTTGGGCGGGGGGCTGGATAGGGGCGGGGCGTGGGTAAGTACTCTTGAGACGCTGGTATGGTGATTTCACAGCATGTACCCCCGGTTGCATTGCCGTCTGATCGAGTGCCGCAGATTCGAACCCCACACAGTAGTTGATAACATCTTGTAAGGTAGGTAGGGTGCGGTCTTTAGTTAAAACATCTTGCTGAAGGGACGAATCACTAATCCCGATAGTCACTTGGTCCCGTATGTGTTCGTCAGAGACATCAGTGTGGCAACAGGGGCAGGTAAAGCCACAGTCCAAAGTGGCCTCCGTAATACGTGTGACGTAGTCCCGGATCTGTTCAGTAGGTTGTTGGAGAAGAGACCGGAAGTGGTGGCGAGCGGCTGCGCGGTTCCGTTGTCGGTGGACGAGTTGTGTGATGAGAGTTGCTAGGTCGATTTCTGGCAATGAGGAGAACGCCTGATTGTGAGCAAATATGGCGCTCTGAAGGGCAGGGTCGCACGTCTGGTAGAGCTCGATGGTAGCCTCGTGAGGTGGTAGAAGGACGAGCCGCTTGTAGACCTCCCAATCAGCCCAGAATTTGCGTAGGGCGTGTCCCGGCATATGTAAAGCGGCCTGGGGCCGCGTAGGGGCAGCCCGGCGGGGCGGGGCGGGGCGTGGCTGGGCTGGGTAGGAAGGGACTTGAGGCGGTGGTGGTATGATGACGTCATGCGCAGAAGGGGCTGCGCCGTGAGGGTTGGTGCCAGCCGTACGATAGCCAGGGGGGGCATAATGGTCGCCGTAATACCGACCGTCGCTACCGACACCAGTGTGGGCCTGGCCGTCAGTTGGGGAGGGTGTGGGATATTCGCTCTTGAGAGGGTGGGTAAGGGGATTAGTCATGTTCATATGTAATAAAGACATGTGGGGAATAACTGGCATATGGTGGGGCACTGAGACATGGGTAGCTGGCATATGGTGGGGCACTGAGACATGGGTAGCTGGCATATGGTGGGGCACTGAGACATGGGTAGCTGGCATATGGTGGGGCACTGAGACATGGGTAGCTGGCATATGGTGGGGCACTGAGACATGGGTAACTGGCATATGGTGGGGCACTGAGACATGGGGAGATGTATGAGGTGTGGGTGTCTGTGTAGAGGGATGAATAAGTGTATCACTGGTGGGGCGTGAGGCAAAGGATGGGTCAGCCTGGTGGGTAACATTACTGGCCTGGGGCTGATGTTGTAGAGGCTGGTGGGGCTGGAGATCCTGGCGGGGCGGTGGTGGAGCTGTCGCGGGGCGATGTTGTAGATCCTGGCGGGGCGGTGGTGGAGCTGTCGCGGGGCGATGTTGTAGTTGTAGATTCTGCTGATCCTGGTGATGCTGTAGAAAGGTGGCGATACTCGATTGGAGGGCGTCGATCCTTTCATTCAAGTAGATGATGGATGGGTATGGAGACAGGGCATCGGGCAATGAAGGCTCGACCGGTTGGGAGGTAGGTGTAGCCGGGTAGGGACCGCATGGCGGCAAGCCGGCTTCCACAGCGGCTGCAGCCTCAGCTAGGTAGTGCAGGTTCTCCATGTAGGTTCAGATACTGATATACACTGCGCCATATAATAAAGATGAATGGAGATATAACACCAGTACTCTTCAATCCTTTATTGGCTAGGGTTGAGTACAGGAGCGCCGAGACGCTAGTTGGTTATGTGAGAGTCTGGTGTGAACTGAAGGACTTGCTGCCTCCACAGGCCTGGGTGCCAGAGGCGCCCGCAAGTCTAAAGTGTCTGTGGTGCCATATGGTGTTGGACAATAGTGGTGTATACATTATTATTATATATACCACCTCCTTTACGTAGAGCACGTGGTACCCGTCTTGCAACTCAATCCCACACCAACTCTGTGCAACTCTCCAACCCGAGAGTGAAACGTTACTCTCAGTCTTTCTTCTACTCAACAGCTGAACTCTGGAACTCTCTCCCAGAATCAGTCTTTCCCTCTTCCTATGACTTAAATTGCTTCAAACTCCGTGTGTCCAGGCATTTTGGCTCGAACGTCCCTTGATTTTGGCCCTGTCACTCTTTCAACTATGGGGGAGGCACTCGCTATAGGCAGTTCTGCCTTTTGCCTCCCTCAATCACATAGAAAAAAAAATATATATATATATATATTATAAAGAGATTGATATATTCATAGTGAGAATAAGTATGTGAAATATGTGTGTGTGTGTGTGTGTGTGTGTGTGTGTGTGTGTGTGTGTGTGTGTGTTAACACTGTGAATATGCCAAAGAAATTCTGATAAAAAAAACATTGGAGATATATATATAATGTATATAAAAAGTAAACCAAGAACATATATATAGTAGAACCAATTTATAATATATATAGTTTGTGGTAATAGTAAATATTAGTTGATATATAATTTCTGTTAATATAATGTAGTAATTGTCAACCATCTTGCAGGTCAATTAGTGGACCAATTATTGTGTTTAACGAGTCACTTATTGGCCCGGGCGCTGGGTTATGGTATCTGCTCAGTCTGGCGAATCTAATTAGTGAGATAATTAATGTCTAATTTTGACACAATTAGGTTGCTTCCGTCTGTAATGCTCGATTTTTATTGTATGTAAAGATGTTTTTTTTTTTAAAGAATCTTGTATTTTATGTTTGTATAGTTACTGTATTTATTGATTTAAACATTTTACATAAAATATTAATGCCATAAGATTATATTTATAACAATATTTTTGAATAAAAGGAAACTAGCATTCCGTCGAATTAACAATATGTAGACTATTAGTACCGCAACGCGTTATTATTTAAGGGGAGGTATTTAGTTTGTTCCCTAGACCTCTATCAAGCTTAAAATTACACCCCCTTGAGTCCCTTTCAAGATAAATTTGTACATTTTTCGGTAGAAAAATGTCCCGGCCGAAGGCCGGTTCCTCTTAAATTACAGGCTCGCTATCGCTCGCCAGGATAAAATTGACACCTGAATGGCACGAAAGGTCTTAATATGGAAACCTCCCCCACGGAAACCCCTCAGATGCTGGATATTGATTTCGGTCCAAAAGACATAGAAGAGGCCATTTCCAACATGCCATCCCACTCGGCACCAGGCCTGGACTCATGGAATTCGATCCTAATGAAGAAATGTAAGGAAAACCTCTCAAAACCCCTGGCTATAATGTGGAGAAGGAGTCTAGACACTGGTGACATACCAGCTAGCTTGAAAAACGCAATAATTGTCCCACTGCATAAAGGAGGGAGTAAAGCACTACCAAAAAACTACCGCCCGGTAGCTCTTAACCTCTCACATCATTCAAGTTTTCGAGCGAGTCCTGCGAAGCAAAATTTCAACATTCATGGAGACAAATGAACTACACAACACCGGTCAACATGGGTTCAGAGCTGGAAGATCATGTCTCTCACAACTTTTGGAACACTATGACAAAATTCTTAAAGCGCTAGAAGAAAAAAAAACGTGGATGTCATTTACACCGATTTTGCTAAGGCATTTGATAACTGTGACCACAAACTGAAAGCAAAAGGTATAACTGGGAAAATCGGACGGTGGATATACAATTTCCTCGTAAACCGAAAACAATCAGTAACAGTAAACCAAGTCACATCTGAGCCTTCGGATGTCAAAAGCTCAGTGCCCCAAGGAACAGTGCTAGCGCCCCTTCTGTTCCTCATACTAATTTGCGACATAGATACCAACACCAGACACAGTACGGTGTCGTCTTTTGCTGATGACACAAAATTAAGCAAGATAGTAAACACACAAGAAGACACGGGCCGACTGCAGGAAGACATGAATGTAGTGTTCCAGTGGACCAGGGAAAACAACATGCAATTCAATGAAGAAAAATTCCAATTAATACGGTACGGAGATAATAATGGTGTTAAAGAAATTACAAATTACTTAACAGAATCTAACCACATAATAGAACGGAAAGACAGTGTGAAAGACCTTGGGGTATTAATGTCTGAAAATATGGGTTTCAAAGTACATAACCAGGTCAAAGTGGCGGCTGCGAAACGTCTAACGGGTTGGATTCTGCGTACTTTTAAAACACGCGGTGAATTACCTATGATAACGCTCTTCAAATCTCTAGTGCTACCGCGGCTTGAATACTGTAGCGTATTAACATCCCCATACAAAGCAGGTGAAATAAATGACGTAGAGAGTGTACAAAGAAATTTCACTTCGCATATAAGTTCGATAAAACAGCTACACTATTGGGAGCGTTTAAGAGCACTGAATCTGTACTCACTGGAACGTAGAAGAGAGCGTTACCTAATAATATACACGTGGAAAATCGCAGAAGGTTTAGTACCAAACCTACATACTCCGATAGTCATGAAATTCAGTGATAGGAGAGGCTGGGAATGCGAAATCCCCCGGATGAATAACAGGGGTGCTATGGGCTCTCTGCGAGAGGGCTGGTTATCACACAGAGGCCCACGTCTCTTCAACAAACTCCCGCGGCGAGTAAGAGACATGAGGGACGTCTCGTTAGACAGCTTCAAGAGAGCTCTGGATGTCGAACTGCAAAAGGTGCCAGACGAGCCCATCCTCGCAAGGGAGCGAGCTGTCGCTTCAAACAGTCTACTGCACCAAATCACCACCCATAACGAGGGGCGTCGCGCTCCTTGGTGCCGCTAGAAGAGTGGCGAACACATCATAAGGTATCATAAGGTAAGGATGGGGTGAAAGTTCTTAAAATCGCTATACTAATGGGGCAAACGTTTTATAATATCAAAAGCAATGGGGCTAAACATGAGGGAGAAAGGGGTCAAGAAAAAATCCCTCAAGTGGAGATCTCCCCTTAAGTTTACGGATAATCTCTCGCAACCAGAGGTGAATGAACTGGGAGAGGCCTTCCCCAAGAAAAATACAATCATGTTCCGGGGGTTAGCGTTTAGTCTTCAAATATAGAATTATCTTAATCGCATAATTACCCCTCCAAATTTAGTGTTCTGCACACAAATCGCTCAAAGACACCTGCAGAGGTTGAAGTAACTAAAGTAAAGCCGGTATCACACGAGCGCTTTTTCCCCCCCGACATTTATCCTCAACACTGGTCTGGCAGCTTATGACGTCTCCATTTTAAGTATTTCGGTCACTTAAAGTTCATCTACCATCAGTCTAGTTTCCAATACTGGTGCAAAATATTCCAGAAATGTTGCCACAAAAATGTTGATCATCGAATGGAATATAAAAGCTCTCGCGTGATACCGGCTTAAAGGTTTCTAAACACCGTTGATGGTCACAAAGGTTTTTAAAGTATCAACGAAAGGGCGCAATCTCGTTCTGGTACATGAAAGGGTTAAAAAGTTGTGACGTGATGGATGGTCTTAACCTTGATATTACAGACCCTCTGGCTAGCATTAGACGATTTTATTCAGTTTAGGAAGGACCTGCGGGTGTTCGAGGGTTACTTCGGATCGATTTTGCTCCTTTTATGTTCAGAGGTCCTTCCAAAGCTGAATGAAAGTTTCTATGTTGACCAAGCTAACATTTAACGCTATCTGGTCTGACGTCTTGTGAGTTATTATATTTTGGTTAATTATTATTGAGGATTTTTTTTTCGAGCAATGTATTTTAGTTTGTCCTACTAGCCTAACAAAAAACGCCTTCAAACTAAAAAAAAAAAAAAAAAATTGCCCACCCAGAACTCCCTTCAAGCTAAATTTGTAATTTTTTCCATAGAAAATTGTCTCAGGCGAAGGCCGAGAGAAAATCTACAGCTGAAAGGGGTGAAGTCTTATTATCGCCGGACTAATGGGGTGAAATGGCTCATAATCTCCAAACTAATGGAGTGTAACAGGGGAGTTCCTAAAAGTCCCCCCTGGGCCCCTGTGATCAAATAGGGTCTATGGTGTGATATGGGTGTGTGGTAATAACCTTGATACAGCCCGGCCTTGTGTTTGGTGAGCCTCAGACCAATATTGTCACAGGCTTCAAACACTCTTATGTCTCCCCCCCCCCCCCCACCACCACCACTTACTATGCTCTGTTCCAAATAAATAGGCCAAAACTCTTGAACATTGACCTCCATAACTCACAAACGGCTGGAGTAATCGAGCTAATAAATGTTCTACCATGTGGGCAGGGTCAGTCGGGGAATAGGTGTGGATTTATTATTATTTTTTTTTTTTGTATTATTATTATTATTATTTTTTTGTTATGTGTATGAAGGAGACAAAAGGCTATAACAAGTGTCTCCCCCGAAGTCAAAAGAGTGACAGAGCCTAATTCAAGGGACGTTGGGGTCAAAATGTCTGGACACACGAAGTTTAATGCAGTCGAAGTCGTAGGATGAAGGAGAGATTAGGTTAGAAGAAATACTGAGAAAATTTGCTAATTCTTGGAGTGGAGAGTTGGACAGAATAGGAGTGGGACTGTGTTGAAAGGCGAGTGCCTCACTCGCCGCAAGGGAGTGGGTATGCACTGAGAGAACTATGAAGAACACTGATTGTTGTAATAGTGATAGAAGAGAAAGATATGCAACAATGTGGAATGTAGAAAGAGATTGTGGGGAATTCGTAAGAGGATGTGAGTTGAATGTAGGCTACATCCCATTTGTTCTAGCCCTTTTTGGGGTTACATAGGTTAAGGTTCACTATTACACCTACTTGGAACAGGGTACAGGAGAGTATGCTATATAGATTCACATGTTATAGCTTCCTGTTTGTTGTAGAAGTATACATACAAACACTATCATGCGTACATATACTTACGCATTATATAAATTGATGCCAGCATAACATACATACAGTATATCGAGTTTGCATATCTCTCTCTCTCTCTCTCTCTCTCTCTCTCTCTCTCTCTCTGTCTCTCTCTCTCTCTCTCTCTCTCTCTCTCTCTCTCTCTCTCTCTCTCTCTCTCTCTCTCTCTCTCTCTCTCTATCTATTATATATAGTATGCAGTCCGTATGCTTATAACTTCATTAGAGAAACAGGTGTAGGCTACAATGGAAGGTCTTTCTTCGTTTTGTTTTCCTCTTGTTTCTGTTTTATCAATCCATTCTCATGGTTATCGGCAATGAGTCAGCGGATAATGTGTATCCGTGTCTGAGTGTTAGAGAGAGAGAGAGAGCCTGTGCGTGTGTGCATTTGTATATGTATGTTTTTCAATATGTGTATGTGTGCGTCTATATGTGATTCTTCTTGCGCATGTTGGTAAATTTGAGAGTTAGAGTGTATGTGTATTTATGTGTGCCTGTGTGTATCTATGTGTGTCTGCCTTTATGTGTGTGTGTGTTATGTGAGTTTATGTGTATACAGTATCCATGTGTGCTTGCCTGTGTATGTGTGTGTGTGTGTGTTATGTAAGTTTATGTGTGTACAGTATTTATGTGTGCCTGCCTGCCTGTGTATGTGTTATGTGAGTTTATGTGTGTACAGTATCTATGTGTGCCTGTAGGCTATGTGTTATGTGTGCCTGCCTGCCTGTGTATGTGTTATGTGAGTTTATGTGTGCACAGTATCTATGTGTGCCTGTAGGCTATGTGTTATGTGTGCCTGCCTGCCTGTGTACGTGTTATGTGAGTTTATGTGTGTAAAGTATATATATGTGTGCCTGCCTGTGTATGTGTGTGTGTTATGTGAGTTTATGTGTGTACAGTATCCATGTGTGCCTGCCTGTGTATGTGTGTGTGTTATGTGAGTTTATGTGTGTAAAGTATATATGTGTACCTGTGTATATATGTGTTATGAACCAAGCCAGTGTTACTACAATACCCATCATACCACACACACCCGGGTATTCCCCCAGTTCCAGGCTGGTATTTCCCTCGCGCGTATAGACAAAGGCAGCTCCATCCATTTTTACGGAAGAGGGCAGTGACTCCGTTTTCGCCGCCGTCAGGAAGCGATGTGGGGCTTATTACCGGTCGTCTCACTCTTGTTGTTGTTGTTGTTGTTGTTGTTGTTGTTAAGCCCTTGATAATATGACGCGTTTGAGCAGTATATTTTGGCTACCATTTGACGATTTAACACATCTTAGGAAGGATCTGTGGGAATTCAAAGGGCAAAGACTATCTCAATCAACCCTCTCACTTCCATATACCCTTCCTAGTATGAATAAAATCGTCTAATAACAGCCAGAAAACAGAAAATAGAAAATTAGTGCGTCGTCGATCTTCAGAGGGTTAACCCATGCAGTACCAGCGATGTCCGTTCTTTTTTATTCTAGCTATATTGAGACGATATTATGCAGCTTAGGAAGGATGTATGGTAGCTAAAAGGATTAATTGACTACTTGCGAGTTTCAGGCTATTAGGAAGTTGGAGCTGTAGACATCGATATTTAGCAGAATTACCAGCTAAAATATTGTTCTAGTAATTTTAAATATGCATAAAACCAATGTTAACAAATAATTTATCCATCAGAGACCAACTTAATTACTGGAGTTGTGTTTAAAGGTGAATTACATAAGCTGCATACCATCGAAGGTGTATATTTTGTATGCATCAACACATATTAAGGATGCTCAGGTTTGTGTATAATAAAGTCAATTTAAGTCAGCAAAGAAAAGAAATATTCAACAATTTTATATCTGGCGGCGTCTGATAGTTGACTGTCTCGCAAATTTCCCGCCTTCCAGTATTGTGATGACGTCATAGATTCCGATAGTTGTCAGGCAACAGGAATTTACCTTTAACTTAACCCAATTTATTTTATATGTTAGGGGCAAATTTAAGGATATTCCCAATAATGGTGTATAATTACTAAAGCCTTTAAGGGGGGGTATTTAGTTTGTTCCCTAGACCTCGATCAAGCTTAAAATTACACCCCCTTGAGTCCCTTTCAAGATAAATTTGTACATTTTTCGGTAGAAAAAATTCCCGGCCGAAGGCCGGTTCCTCTTAAATTACAGGCTCGCTATCGCTCGCCAGGATAAAATCGACACCTGAATTGCACGAAAGGTCTTAATATGGGGTGAAAGTTCTTAAAATCGCTAAACTAATTGGGCAAACGTTTTATAATATCAAAAGCAATGGGGCTAAACATGAGAGAGAAAGGGGTCAAGAAAAAAATCCCTCAAGTGGAGACCTCCCCTTAACGTTCTGCTGAATAACTTATCTCACTTTTTGTTCATCTTTGTGTAATTCATCTTTAATATCGATGTTTACAGGCCGAACTTCCTTATAGCCTGAAACTCGCAAGTGGTCAGTTGAGATAGTCTGTAGTCTTTTAAGGGAGCCCACCTCGCTTTTTTTCTCTTTCTCTCCCTCTCTCTTTGGCTTGTATCCATTCGGCTCCATTCAGCCTACTGTATTAAGACGATTACCCCCATCCAAGTGTCAATATTTTCCTGGCGAGCGGTAGCGAGCCAGCATATATATGTATTTTTGTTTTACAGCAAGCTAAATTTGTAAATTTTTCGATAGAAAAATTTCTCTGGCGAAGCCAGATTTCTCCATAAATGCTGCCTCGCTATCGCTCGCCAGGATAAAAATCGACACCTGCATGGGGATAACCGTCTTAAAACAGTTGACTGAATGGGGCCAAATGGATACAAGTCATAGACAGAGAGAAAAGGAGAAAAAGATAAAAAAAAAAACAGGTGACCTCCCCCCTTAATGGATAGACGTCCTTCCTAAGCAGAATAAAATCTTCTAATTGTTTCCAGAATATAATGATAAAGGACGTCACCGGTACAGAAGGGGTTAATTATGCTTTCCCTCCCCCCCCCCCGGTAATGGACGAAATAGCTTGAAATATGACGTTACTTTTAAAAGTGGGCATGGTGATCTGGGTAATCTCTCTTTAAACATCACTCATTCCCACAGTGTTCGTTCGGTATCAGGCGCTGGGAGGGGAAAGAAGGGGTTAAGGGGAGTTTTTTGGGTTTTTTTTATGGACACCCTTCTCTTTCATGTTTAGCCCCTTTAGTATTGGCATTTTAAGGCGTTCGCTCCATTAGGTCTCTTTCGTGTTTAGCCCCATTAGTTTTTGAGAGTTTAGGACGCACGCTCCATTAGGTTGGCGATTTAAAGAACTGTTGTGCCATTTAGGTGTCTATCTTTCCCGCTAGCCAGTAATTTAGGAGGAACCAGCCTTTTTTTTACTAAACAAATATACAAATTTGTCTCGAAGGGGGGTCATGGGGGTAATTTGTCTCGAAGGGGGGTCATGGGGGTAATTTGTCTCGAAGGGGGGTCATGGGGGTAATTTATCTAGAAGGAGGTCATGGGGGTAATTTGTCTCGAAGGGGGGTCATGGGGGTAATTTGTCTCGAAGGGGGGTCATGGGGGTAATCTCGAAGGGGGGTCATGGGGGTAATTTGTCTCGAAGGGGGGTCATGGGGTAATTTGTCTCGAAGGGGGGTCATGGGGGTAATTTGTCTCGAAGGGGGTCATGGGTGGTAATTTGTCTCGAAGGGGGGTCATGGGGGTAATTTGTCTCGAAGGGGGGTCATGGGGGTAATTTGTCTCGAAGGAGGGTCATGGGGGTAATTTGTCTCGAAGGGGGGGGTCATGGGGTAATTTGTCTCGAAGGGGGGTCATGGGGGTAATTTGTCTCGAAGGGGGTCATGGGGGTAATTTGTCTCGAAGGGGGGTCATGGGGGTAATTTGTCTCGAAGGGGGGTCATGGGGGTAATTTGTCTCGAAGGGGGGTCATGGGGGTAATTTGTCTCGAAGGGGGGTCATGGGGTAATTTGTCTCGAAGGGGGGTCATGGGGGTAATTTGTCTCGAAGGGGGGTCATGGGGGTAATTTGTCTCGAAGGGGGGTAATGGGGGTAATTTGTGTCGAAGGGAGTCATAGCGGGAATTTGTCTCGAAGAGGGGTCATGGTGGTAAATTGTCTCGAAGGGGGGTCATGGGGGTAATTTGTCTCGAAGGGGGGTCATGGGGGTAATTTGTCTCGAAGGGGGGGTCATGGGGTAATTTGTCTCGAAGGGGGTCATGGGGGTAATTTGTCTCGAAGGGGGGTCATGGGGGTAATTTGTCTCGAAGGGGGTCATGGGGGTAATTTGTCTCGAAGGGGGGTCATGGGGGTAATTTGTCTCGAAGGGGGGTCATGGGGGTAATTTGTCTCGAAGGGGGGTCATGGGGGTAATTTGTCTCGAAGGGAGGGGGGGGGGGGGGGGTGTCATGGGGATAATTTGTATAGCTTAATGGAGGTATTGGGAGGAAACTAAACTAGATAATTTATAAATGAACATATAAATACAAACCTCCCCTTAACCCCTTCAGCACCATGACGCCTTCTTACCTTTGATTGTGGCTATAATCTGATGATTTTATGCAGTTTCAGAAGGACCTATGTTAGTAAAAGGGTTTATTATTATCGCATTTACCCATTCGAGTCGCATAGGTAGATGACAAACTAAAGAAAATCGTCTAATAATAACCAGAATGATGACAATTACGTCATGGTGGTGAAAGGGTTAGGAATGCACGGGTATAAATCTATGTCTCATCTTTATACGGTGCCGACGGGACTGTATGCAAATGAGGTACTATGGAGTTAACCCCTTCTGTACCGGCGATGTCCTCTTGAATTTTGTGTTGGCTACTATTAGACGATTATATTCAGCTTAGGAAGGACCATTAAAAACCTACAGCCTATCTGAATTAATCATTTTAGCTATCGTATGTCCTTCCAAAGCTACATAAAATCTTCTAAATGTATACCGGTAGGTGAAATCAAATACAAAATACGTCACCGGTACAGAAGGGGTTAATATGCTAATGAGTGTTAGATGATTTAGGAGTTGGATATCGAAACGCTTAAGGGGGTAGTGCTTGGTTTTTGGTCTATAGGCCTATACAGTATATACTGTATATAATTATTTATTAATATATATTTTTAGTTTCCTCGCTAGACCTCCATCAAGATTAGAAAAACACCCCCTTAGACCCCCTTTCAAGATAAATTTGTACATTTTTCGGTAGACAAATGTCCCGGCCGAAGGCCGGCTCCTTTTAAATTAGAGGCTCGCTTTCGCTCGCAAGGAAAAAATCGACACCTAAAGGGCATGAAAGTTCCTAATATTGACAACAAAATTAGGCGAAAGGTCTCAAAATCTCCAAACTAACGGAACGAAAGTCATAACACCTGAACACTAATATGCTAAACATGAGGGAGCAGGGGGTCCAGAAAAGCGAGGGTCTGTATACAAATGAGGTGCTATGGACTTAATATGCTAATGAGTGTTAGATGATTTAGGAGTGGGATATCGAAACGCTTAACCCCTTCCTTACCGCTGACGTCTTCAGCATTTTGTCTCAGCTACATTTAGACGATTGTATACAGCTTAGGAAGGATATGTGGTAGCTAAAAGGCTTAATTGAGATAGTATGTAGCTTTATAATGGGTAGACGTCCTAGTATGTAGCTTTATAATGGGTAGACGTCCTAGTATGTAGCTTTATAATGGGTAGACGTCCTAGTATGTAGCTTTATAATGGGTAGACGTCTTAGTATGTAGCTTTATAATGGGTAGACGTCCTAGTATGTAGCTTTATAATGGGTAGACGTCCTAGTATGTAGCTTTATAATGGGTAGACGTCCTAGTATGTAGCTTTATAATGGGTAGACGTCCTAGTATGTAGCTTTATAATGGGTAGACGTCCTAGTATGTAGCTTTATAATGGGTAGACGTCCTAGTATGTAGCTTTATAATGGGTAGACGTCCTTCCTAAGCTGAATAACACCGTCTAATAGTTGCCAAAGTCAAATGAACAGTACCGTACGTCGCCGGTACTCAAAGGGTTAGGAATGCAATGGGTATAAATCTATGTCTTATCGTTATACGGTGCCGACGGGACTGTATGCAAATGAGGTACTAAATATAAAATGCTAATGAGTGTTAGATGATTTAGGATTTGGATATCGAAACGCTTAAGGGGGTAGTGCTTGGTTTTTGGTCTATAGGCCTATATATACAGTATATTTATTAATATATATTTTTGGTTTTCTCGCTTGACCTCCCTCAAAATTAGAAAAACACCCCCTTAGACCCCCTTTCAAGATAAATGTGTAAATTTTTCGGTAGAACAAATTTCCGGCCGAAGGCCGGTTCCTTCTAAGATTAGAGGCTCGCTATTTCTCGCCTGGAAAAAAATCGACACCTAAAGGGCACGAAAGGTCTTAATATTGACAACAAAATTAGGCGAAAGGTCTCAAAATCGCCAAACTAACGGAACGAACGTCATAAAACCTCAACACTAATATGCTAAACATGAGGGAGCAGGGGGTCCAGAAAAAGCGACGGGACTGTATACAAATGAGGTACTAATGGTGATAAAATGCTAATGAGTGTTAGATGATTTAGGAGTTGAATATTGAAACGCTTAAAGGACGGTATGGGCTAGTTGAGGAGGTAGGTGTTATGTATATACTGTATTAAAGGACGGTATGGGCTAGTTGAGGAGGTAGGTGTTATGTATATACTGTATTAAAGGACGGTATGGGCTAGTTGAGGAGGTAGGTGTTATGTATATACTGTATTAAAGGACGGTATGGGCTAGTTGAGGAGGTAGGTGTTATGTATATACTGTATTAAAGGACGGTATGGGCTAGTTTGAGGAGGTAGGTGTTATGTATATACTGTATTAAAGGACGGTATGGGCTAGTTGAGGAGGTAGGTGTTATGTATATACTGTATTAAAGGATGGTATGGGCTAGTTGAGGAGGTAGGTGTTATGTATATACTGTATTAAAGGACGGTATGGGCTAGTTGAGGAGGTAGGTGTTATGTATATACTGTATTAAAGGACGGTATGGGCTAGTTGAGGAGGTAGGTGTTATGTATATACTGTATTAAAGGACGGTATGGGCTAGTTGAGGAGGTAGGTGTTATGTATATACTGTATTAAAGGACGGTATGGGCTAGTTGAGGAGGTAGGTGTTATGTATATACTGTATTAAAGGACGGTATGGGCTAGTTGAGGAGGTAGGTGTTATGTATATACTGTATTAAAGGACGGTATGGGCTAGTTGAGGAGGTAGGTGTTATGTATATACTGTATTAAAGGACGGTATGGGCTAGTTGAGGAGGTAGGTGTTATGTATATACTGTATTAAAGGACGGTATGGGCTAGTTGAGGAGGTAGGTGTTATGTATATACTGTATTAAAGGACGGTATGGGCTAGTTGAGGAGGTAGGTGTTATGTATAAACTGTATTAAAGGACGGTATGGGCTAGTTGAGGAGGTAGGTGTTATGTATATACTGTATTAAAGGACGGTATGGGCTAGTTGAGGAGGTAGGTGTTATGTATATACTGTATTAAAGGACGGTATGGGCTAGTTGAGGAGGTAGGTGTTATTGTATATACTGTATTAAAGGACGGTATGGGCTAGTTGAGGAGGTAGGTGTTATGTATATACTGTATTAAAGGACGGTATGGGCTAGTTGAGGAGGTAGGTGTTATGTATATACTGTATTAAAGGACGGTATGGGCTAGTTGAGGAGGTAGGTGTTATGTATATACTGTATTAAAGGACGGTATGGGCTAGTTGAGGAGGTAGGTGTTATGTATATACTGTATTAAAGGACGGTATGGGCTAGTTGAGGAGGTAGGTGTTATGTATATACTGTATTAAAGGACGGTATGGGCTAGTTGAGGAGGTAGGTGTTATGTATATACTGTATTAAAGGACGGTATGGGCTAGTTGAGGAGGTAGGTGTTATGTATATACTGTATTAAAGGACGGTATGGGCTAGTTGAGGAGGTAGGTGTTATGTATATACTGTATTAAAGGACGGTATGGGCTCGTTGAGGAGGTAGGTGTTATGTATATACTGTATTAAAGGACGGTATGGGCTAGTTGAGGAGGTAGGTGTTATGTATATACTGTATTAAAGGATGGTATGGGCTAGTTGAGGAGGTAGGTGTTATGTATATACTGTATTAAAGGACGGTATGGGCTAGTTGAGGAGGTAGGGTGTTATGTATATACTGTATTAAAGGACGGTATGGGCTAGTTGAGGAGGTAGGTGTTATGTATATACTGTATTAAAGGACGGTATGGGCTAGTTGAGGAGGTAGGTGTTATGTATATACTGTATTAAAGGACGGTATGGGCTAGTTGAGGAGGTAGGTGTTATGTATATACTGTATTAAAGGACGGTATGGGCTAGTTGAGGAGGTAGGTGTTATGTATATACTGTATTAAAGGACGGTATGGGCTAGTTGAGGAGGTAGGTGTTATGTATATACTGTATTAAAGGACGGTATGGGCTAGTTGAGGAGGTAGGTGTTATGTATATACTGTATTAAAGGATGGTATGGGCTAGTTGAGGAGGTAGGTGTTATGTATATACTGTATTAAAGGACGGTATGGGCTAGTTGAGGAGGTAGGTGTTATGTATAAACTGTATTAAAGGACGGTATGGGCTAGTTGAGGAGGTAGGTGTTATGTATATACTGTATTAAAGGACGGTATGGGCTAGTTGAGGAGGTAGGTGTTATGTATATACTGTATTAAAGGACGGTATGGGCTAGTTGAGGAGGAGTAGGTGTTATGTATATACTGTATTAAAGGACGGTATGGGCTAGTTGAGGAGGTAGGTGTTATGTATATACTGTATTAAAGGACGGTATGGGCTAGTTGAGGAGGTAGGTGTTATGTATATACTGTATTAAAGGACGGTCGGGCTAGTTGAGGAGGTAGGTGTTATGTATATACTGTATTAAAGGACGGTATGGGCTAGTTGAGGAGGTAGGTGTTATGTATATACTGTATTAAAGGACGGTATGGGCTAGTTGAGGAGGTAGGTGTTTTTATGTATATACTGTATTAAAGGACGGTATGGGCTAGTTGAGGAGGTAGGTGTTATGTATATACTTCTGTATTAAAGGACGGTATGGGCTAGTTGAGGAGGTTGGTGTTATGTATATACTGTACTAAAGGACGGTAGGGGCTAGTTGAGGAGGTAGGTGTTATGTATATACTGTATTAAAGGACGGTATGGGCTAGTTGAGGAGGTAGGTGTTATGTATATACTGTATTAAAGGACGGTATGGGCTAGTTGAGGAGGTAGGTGTTATGTATATACTGTATTAAAAGGACGGTATGGGCTAGTTGAGGAGGTAGGTGTTATGTATATACTGTAATTAAAGGACGGTATGGGCTAGTTGAGGAGGTAGGTGTTATGTATATACTGTATTAAAGGACGGTATGGGCTAGTTGAGGAGGTAGGTGTTATGTATATACTGTATTAAAGGACGGTATGGGCTAGTTGAGGAGGTAGGTGTTATGTATATACTGTATTAAAGGACGGTATGGGCTAGTTGAGGAGGTAGGTGTTATGTATATACTGTATTAAAGGACGGTATGGGCTAGTTGAGGAGGTAGGTGTTATGTATATACTGTATTAAAGGACGGTATGGGCTAGTTGAGGAGGTAGGTGTTATGTATATACTGTATTAAAGGACGGTATGGGCTAGTTGAGGAGGTAGGTGTTATGTATTACTGTATTAAAGGACGGTATGGGCTAGTTGAGGAGGTAGGTGTTATGTATATACTGTATTAAAGGACGGTATGGGCTAGTTGAGGAGGTAGGTGTTATGTATATACTGTATTAAAGGACGGTATGGGCTAGTTGAGGAGGTAGGTGTTATGTATATACTGTATTAAAGGACGGTATGGGCTAGTTGAGGAGGTAGGTGTGAGGAGGTAGGGTTATGTATATACTGTAATTAAAGGACGGTATGGCCTAGTTGAGGAGGTAGGTGTTATGTATATACTGTATTAAAGGACGGTATGGGCTAGTTGAGGAGGTAGGTGTATGTATATACTGTATTAAAGGACGGTATGGGCTAGTTGAGGAGGTAGGTGTTCTGATGTATATACTGTATTAAAGGACGGTATGGGCTAGTTGAGGAGGTAGGTGTTATGTATACTGTATTAACAGGACGGTATGGGCTAGTTGAGGAGGTAGGTGTTATGTATATACTGTATTAAAGGACGGTATGGGCTAGTTGAGGAGGTAGGTGTTATGTATATACTGTATTAAAGGACGGTATGGGCTAGTTGAGGAGGTAGGTGTTATGTATATACTGTATTAAAGGACGGTATGGGCTAGTTGAGGAGGTAGTTATGTGTTATGTATATACTGTATTAAAGGACGGTATGGGCTAGTTGAGGAGGTAGGTGTTATGTATATACTGTATTAAAGGATGGTATGGGCTAGTTGAGGAGGTAGGTGTTATGTATATACTGTATTAAAGGACGGTATGGGCTAGTTGAGGAGGTAGGTGTTATGTATATACTGTATTTGTTTATATATTTATTCATATATTATGATGTCATTTCCTCCCTATAGGCCTCCATCAAGCTTTAAACAGACATCCTGAAAATCCACCTTCGAGATAAATTTGTATTTTACTCGGTAGAAAAATGTCTCGGCCGAAGGCCTGTTCTACCCAAATTACAGGTTCGCCATCGCTCGCCAGGAAAAAATAGACATCTAAATGGCAAGAAAGTTGTTATTATTGACGAAGAAATGAGGCAAAAGGTCTTAAATCGACAAACTAATGGGGCGAATGTCTTAAAATTTCAAAACTAATGGGGCTAAACATGAGGGAGAAGTGGGTCTAGAAAAGCCACTACCTCCCCCTTAAGGCGGTTTAGCAATGGGCAGAACTAGAGTATATTGTCTGTTTTGGTGTGGCTTACAAAACAATGTAGTGGAGAACGTCTAGGCCTCCCACCTCGGGTGGCCCGAGTTCACTCCCACGCTCAGGCATGAAGGTTTTTCGCATGCACTAGTAGCCGGTACCGTTTCCCTTGAGCAAGGAAATGGGTAATAGTGTCTGATAATAAACTTTGGTCGATATTGAAAAGAGGAGAGGAAGGGAAGGGATACACTAAAATTATATCCGTATTCGTCAACAAGAACAAGCTAGAAAATCGAACGAGTCGCTTCGATATATTGAAACATATATAGGAGATTCATTCTTGGCCAACCCCTCGGAGATCAAGGGGTCCGGTAATAGATAGTTAGTTAGTTAGTTAGTTAGTTAGTTAGTTAGTTAATTCTTTATTTCATAAAAGGTTACATGGTAACATTTTACATATATACAGATAGATTCAGACTCAAATCTTTATTTCATAAAAGGCAACACAATTAACTTTTTACATATATACAATAGAGATAACAGTAACCTCATACATTACCGCATTCTAGGTTCATGGTTTTGTACAAACATAATTCTTGACTTGATAGCATTTATATCATTAGTTTTCAAATCTGATACGTCATATTCATGTAATAGGATATGGTTAACTTCCTTTCCTAACGATAAGTATTCATCAAGGTTTAATAAACATTTCTGTAAAAACTTGCAAGGTTTTAGGAGACATTTGTGAGCAAATCTAATTTTTAACCAATTCATTAAATGATTAAATGTCATTAGTCCAGCCAATTCACATGCATGATGATTACTTTCCCAATATTTTAATTTCAGCATTTTCTTATTGCTTTGTGGTAACCAATTGCAAATTGCTTAAGAGGAAGTTTGCACTTTTTGTTATAAAACCATAATTCAGAACCATAAAAACTTGAGCAGTAACTTTGAAACAACTGAGTAAAAACCCTAACATTAACATTAGAAAATTTACGTAAAATACAATTAAATTCATTATAAAACTTGTTACGACACCTAATTACGTCTTTGTCATTATTTAAATTATCATCTATTATAAACCCTAGATACTTTTGTTCATTAACAACATTCAATATCTCTCCACATAGCATCAACTTTGGCTTTAAGTTTTTATCTTTATTGTCTTTGAAATACATGCATGATGATTTATTAATATTAATGTCAATATCAATTTCTTTTGCTTCATTTCCAAGCATATTCAGTAAAAACTGTAATCCCGATGACGATGGTGCTAATAAAACAATATCGTCAGCGTAAGCACTAATATTACTGGATATATTTCCTAGTGTGCACCCCTTTTTACATTTAGACACTTTTTCAATCAGCTTATCTATATAAAGATTAAATAATATAAATAGTATAGATAGATGGATAACTACATAGATAGATAGATAGATAGATGATTAATAGATAAATAGATAGAAAGAAAAAAAGAAAGAAAGAAAGATAGATAAATAGATACACAGATAGATAGATAGATAGATAGATAGATAGATACACAGATAGATAGAGATACGAATACCAGATTGTAAATTTTCCACTTTAGAAAACGTTAATTTTATAATTTTATTAATATAAATAATATAGATAGATGGATAACTACATAGATAGATAGATAGATAGATGATTAATAGATAAATAGATAGAAAGAAAAAAAGAAAGAAAGAAAGATAGATAAATAGATACACAGATAGATAGATAGATAGATAGATAGATAGATACACAGATAGATAGATAGATAGAGATACGAATACCAGATTGTAAATTTTCCACTTTAGAAAACGTTAATTATTACTGCGATTTGTTATCTCTATATTAGCATAAAGTAACGCGAATGAGACTTTCACTAAATAGGAATATCGACACCTATATAGTTAAGGGGAGATTTCCACTTGAGAGATTTTTTCTTGACTCCTTTCTCCCTCATGTTTAGCCTCATTGTTTTTCTAATTTTAAGACGTTTGCCTCATAATTTTGGTGATTTTAAGATTTTCCACCCCATTCTATCAATTTTAAATTAAGACCTTTCGTGCCATTTAGGTGTCGATTTTATCCTGGCGAGCGATAGCGAGCTTGTAATTTAAGAGTAACGGGCCTTCGGCCGGGACATTTTTCTACCGAAAAATGTACAAATTTGCCTTGAAAGGGGGTCAAGGGGGTGAAATTTTAAGATTGCTGGAGGAGTAGGAAGCAAACTAAAAACCTCCCCTTAAATTAGTGATTGTTAACATTACGGTATAAGTTAGTTTAATCACCGTATTTCTATTGTCATTTTTCTACTATACCTTGATCCAAATTAGTAGGCCAAAAGTCTTGAACATTAAATTAAGGGGGGGGGGGTGACCTGCTTTGTGTTATTTATCTCCTTTTCTCTCTTTCTCTGGCTTGTATCCATTCGGCCCCATTCAGCCAACTATTTTAAGACGTTTATCCCCATCTAGGTGTCGATTTCTTCCTGGCGAGCGATAGCGAGCCAGCATTATATGGAGAAATCCGGCTTCGCCGGAGACATTTTTCTATTGGAAAATGTACAAATTTAGCCTGCTGTCAAACAAAAATAAAAAATATGCGTGCTCGCTACCGCTCACCAGTAAAAAATTGACACCTGGATGGGGATAAACGTCTTAAAACAGTAGGCTGAATGGGGCCAAATGGATACAAGCCAGAGAAAGATAGAAAAGGATAGAACAAAAACAGGTCACCCCCTTCTTAAGCTCTATAACTCATAGACGCCTTGAGTAATCCAGCTAATATGTCTACCATTTGGGAAGGGTCAGACTGGGAATAGGTGTGGAAATTTACAGCCCATTTGATCTAGCCCTTTTTGAGTTGTAGAGGATAGGGTTCACAACGTCTGGCCTACCAATTTGAACCATGGTGGTAATTTTTGACTGATTTTAGTTTTACCTAGATGTGTGTGAATTTTGTGTTTTGGCTGTGTTTGTTCGCTGTTTTGTCTTGTGTTTTCCTGTTCTTGCTCTTTCTTGAGTCGGCCATCCCCCCCCCCCCAAAAAAAAAAAACACACAAAAAGAATATATAACATATAAAATAGAGGAAAATAAAATAAAAAAATAGGAAAAGTGAGGATTGGGCCTAAGCATATAGATAGATAGATAGATAGATAGATAGATAGATAGTTTTTTAGCTAAATTTTGAATAGGAAGGGGTCCGAACATACAGGAGGCGGAGAGACTGGCAGCAAAGGGTATACCACAATGAAAGGGTGTAGTTTATGGGAGTTATGGTCGGTGAGTTGGACTACATAACTACTTGGGCAGTAGTTGTGGTAAATGCATTTGAATCTAAGTGGACATTTATAAGTTAAGGGAACCAACATAACTATTTGTATTACAAAGGACGGATTATTTGAAATTAATTACAATGTATGGACGCATTTGACAGATTTACCTAGTAATTAAAGGTGTGTGAATTTGTTTTTCAATTTATCAGCCATTTTGATATCAGGAAAATACTAAAGAATACGTTTATGATATTTAAGATGCTACATATAGGGCTAACCGAAATTGTATATTTATATTCTGTCAACATATTTCAGAGATTAGTATAGCTCATCATATTAATTTATCTATCTAAGAACTTATATCGGTCTATCTGTATACCTATCTATCTAGCTATCTATCGATCGTTCCATCTATCTATCTTTCTATATATATATCGATCTTTGCCTTTGTATTTACCAAGCTATGTACATATCGTCTATCTTTCTTATTACCTATCATACATCTAGCTATGCCTGTGTATGTCTGTAGGTATGTATGTAAGTAAGTAATCTCTCTAATATATTCATCCATCAACATTATAGTGCATATAAAAGAGCGTAGATAATGTGCTTCCTCCATTAGCCGGATAAATAATGGAAGGCGACCCACAGGACAGGATGACATTTACCCGAGAGAGAGAGAGAGAGAGAGAGAGAGAGAGAGAGAGTACAAAGGAGTACAAAGGAAATCAAGCAACAACAGATCTAGTGACCCTTCTAGGTTGCTTGTCCTCCAAAACACTGAGGATCAAGTGTCCAAACAGTGGTTTAGAGTGGGTAAGGGAACATTGGAAAGGGAACTACTGCCCTGCCACTAACGTGGCAGGACTAGGAAGTTAGTAGGGGACAGATGGGTTAGTAACTGAGGGGAGGATAAAGTTATTCATTTACAAACGCAGTCAGTCGCGGGTTTGATGCGAGATATTTGTCTAGGCGGAATTTAAATGAATCAACGGTGCTGCAGTCTATAACGTCTCGGGGAAGCCCATTCCACAAGTTGACAACTCGATTGAAGAAGAAATTCTTAGATTCGTGCGAGTTTAAAGATTTACCAATAATTTTGCAACCGTTTCCCCGCGTGTAATTAGATTGGTCGATAGTGAAGTACTTACTACAGTTCATATTGTCGATGCCTTTGATGATTTTGAACACTTGAATTAAGTCGCCTCTTAATCTGCGCTGGGTTAAAGGAAATAGATTTAATTCTCTAAGACGCTCTTCGTATGGTTTGTTCTTAGAGCTAGGTACATTTTGGTAACTCTACGTTGAACTCGTTCTAGCTGTTTATATCTTTTTGGTAATAAGGGCACCAGCTTTGAACGCAGTATTCCAGAAGAGGGCGGACTAAGGAATTGTAAAGGGTTAGGATAACTTCTTTGGATTTATGCTCAAATGACCTGCCTATAAAAGCCAATTATTTTGTTTGCCTTCTTAACAACTTCTGAACATTGTTGACTCGGTTTTAGGTTACTCGATATTGTTACTCCCAGATCAGTTTCTCTGTTTACATTCTTAAGCGGAGTGCCATTCATCGAATAGTTTGCTTTCTCATTTAGGTATCCGACATGTAGTACTTTACATTTATCCGCATTGAAACTCAGTTGCCAAATTTGGGCCCAACATGACAATTTATCTAGATTGTGTTGCATATCGTCAACTTGTTCTTTTGAGAGTACGCTATTTGCAATTTTTGTATCGTCAGCAAATTTTGAGATTGTGCAGGTGAGACCCTCATCTATGTCGTTGATGAAAATTAGAAAGAGAATGGGTCCTAGAACCGTCCCCGGGGGTCCCCCGCTACTAACTTTGGTCCATTTAGATGCCTTACCGTTTATGACTACCCTTTGCTTTCTGTTGCTGAGCCAATTTTCTATCCATTTCAACACACCGTCTTGTATTCCATGCGCTTTTAGTTTTAGCAGTAAACGTTTGTGGGGAACTTTGTCAAAGGCCTTTTGAAAATCAAGGTATATAATATCTACAATCTTTTACCCCTCTCGTCGTAGGAGGTTGAGGATATCGTGGAAGAAGTCTAAGAGGTTTGTTAAACAGGAAGTGTTTGTTTTTTTACGAACGCCGTGTATTAGTATCTTTAAGTAATGGTTATTTTCCCTGCCAAGTGATTTACGAGTCTGTCTCGTATGACCGTTTCTAATCCTTCTAGCATTTTACATACAACCTGAGGTTAAGCTAATATTGGACGATAGTTACTGGGTAGGGATTTGCCTGCCTTTTTTTGAATATCGGTGTTACGGTTTGCTAGCTTCCGACTGATCAGGCATAGTTCCAGAAACTGCAAGGATTTAAATTGAATAGTAATGTCAGTGGTTTGGAGGAGCTCATTCTTAGCTTTCCTTAAGAACTCTATCTCTAGGCGAGACTTGTATCAGGTCCTGCTGCGTTTTAATTTTATTTACCTTGAGTTTATATCATAAACACTTTCATATCCTTCTCTCTCTGTAAACGGTGATATTGCTTAGAACATCTTATTATCAATCTGGAATCGGCGATGGTTGTGGGTACTCGGGGGACATAGTGCACTGAGGTCCTTCTGTTGTCAAAAAACTGATGCAAAGAAGGTATTGAGGGCATTACTCATTTGTACTTCGTTCTTTGGTGTATTCTTCCTCCTTTTTTCACAATACGACTAACGGTCCCAACAGTTGAAGTAACTACTTTTTTTTTTACTTTATTTTTTTTTTTTCTTTTTTCTGATATAACTATAGAATTCTTTCGGGTTTGGTTCTTTAACTTTGATTCGCATATATGTACATCTAAGGTCTTTTTTTAACCCTTGTTGCTTAATTAACTTTTTTGGGCTTTTGGCGAGGGGTCGTAGCTCTAACACATTTCAAGAAACAGGTTTCCAAGCCGTTTCTTCGGTCCATGTTTGGTGATGATTTTAAATCGATCATTAGCCACATTTTTTTTTTATGGCAAGCAGGCAATTTTGAAATATCTCTTTTATATTCCACCTATTGTGGGCTTTCAGTGGTAGCTTATGGCCTGGTGGACCGCCGTATTTTGTTTTTGATTTTCGATGGTATGAAGCTTCTTGCACTGCTTTTATAGTTAATGTGGTTTCGAATAGCTTCCAAGAGTGTAGTTATGATCTTTATATTGTGTCAGGGATAAAAAAGGCTCCAGTCAGTTTCTCCTTGAAACATAGAGCTCTAAAGTATTTTAATGGACGTATGCCTTTCCTTGAAACTTAGGAACTTTTTTAATTATTTTCGATGCTACTATTTTGGTTTCGTTACTAGTAAACGTTAAAGTGCCCGTTATCGTACGATAGATCGCTGTTACTGTATCATCACCACCAGAATAGAGAAAGAGAGAGAGCGAGAGAGGAGAGAGAGAGAGAGAGAGTAGAGAGAAGAGAGGAAACGATAGGAGAGAGAGAGAGAGAGAGAGAGAGAGAGAGAGAGAAGAGGTGTGGACCGTGAAAAGACCAGCCCAAAATTTTTTTTCATATTCCTCAAATTAAACGTATAGGCTAGTGCTCCATGTGTCACGCGTTAAAAAAAGAACAAATTATATATAGATATACCGTATATATATAATATTATATTATATATATATATATATATATATATATATATATATATAGTGTGTGTGGGTGCCCGCGTGTATAAACTCAGACATGCACACATTCATTTATTCATAGCTATATCCGGGTCTCCCAAAGCGACGTGTTTAGCATGGATGGAAATATGGGAGCTTTTCCAATGGACTATGAATGGGTTTAAGGGGGCAGTGGCCGTTTTGGAGGGCTATTGATTAATTTATTATTATTGTGTTTTAGTTTCCGCGCTAAGGAAACCCCTCACCTCAAGCTTAATAATATACTCCCTAAAAAAGGGACGTTCAAGATAAGATTTGTACATTTATATCGTAATATAAAATTGGCCGGTTTTTCTGAAAATTACAGGCTAGCTATGCTCGCCAGGATAAAATCGACACCTAAATGGCACGAAAGGTCTTAATATTGACAAAGAAATGGGGCGAAAGGTCTAAAAATCGACAAACTAATGAAAGGAAAGTCTTAAAATCTCGCAACTAATATGCTAAACACGAGGGAGAAGGAGGTCCAAAAAAGCGAGTAGTTCCCCCTTTGAGTGGTTTTTGCCACAGTTCCCCCTGGTGCTAACGTTTTCTCTTGATATTTTTAGTTCAGTGGTAAACGTTTTCTCTTGATATTTCTAATTTAGTGGTATGGTCTTGCACGCATATACAGTACACTCACACGCACGCAAACATACATATAGAAGAAAAAAAAAAATAGAAGGTCCCACCCCTTTCCCATTCTTAAGTAAGCCATTTTAGATTTACAGAAGAGTGACCATTACTTGCATTACTGCATGTCCATCCACAAACAATTTCAGTAATGTAAGCATGTTTTTGTTTTTTTTTTTATTAAAGTGACAGTTTACAACGTGGTGTACAATCTATCTTATTCTAGTTACATTGTAAGTTTATTTTATCCCCTTATTGTACCATTACCCCTCCCTACAATCAACCTAGTTGTTCCCCACTTCGTCCTACCGCCACAACCATTTCAAAGTCCAAGTCTCTCACACTCTTGTCCTCTGTAGTGGGGATGACCTTGGTCCCCCTGAGACATAGGAGTGCAGACCTGAGAAGAGAGAAAGAGAACCGGCATCTCATCCAAGTTATGACTTGGCTTCTATGCTGGCGCTTTTTCTCCGATATTTGTTCAGCTAATCTGGCATAGAACGCAAACATACACACGCACATATATATATTCATACGTACATATTATACAAACACACACAGGCGTACTTATATACAAACGTATTTACACACCCATAAACACACTCAAAGATACAGTACATACTGGCATGTAAGTAACCATGTACACATTAACACAAGTGATCACACACACACACACACACACACACATGCACACATGCACACACACAAATACGGAATAATCTAGGACAAAAATAAATAGATAGATAGATAGATAGATAGATATATTGAGATAGACAGAGACAGATAGACAGACAGACAGACAGATATAGAAGTATAACAGTTGATAATTATACAGTACAGACATTTAGACAGACAGCCAAGCAAAGGGACGCAGATCCACCTATTTACATACTTACATACATACATACATACATACATACATACATATTCACACCCACGCCTACTGAAACAAGCTCTGGAAGGCACTCATTCGGATATACAATCATACATTCAAACACACTCTTTGAAGTTTATATATACAATTATACATTCAAACACACTCTTTGAAGTTTATATATACAATCATACATTCAAACACACTCTTTGAAGTTTATATATACAATTATACATTCAAACACACTCTTTGAAGTTTATATATATAATCATACATTTAAACACACTCTTTGAAGTTTATATATACAATCATACATTCAAACACACTCTTTGAAGTTTTATATATATACAATCATCCCATTCAAAACACACTCTGAAGTTTTATATTACATCAATCCGTTTATGTAAACACACTCGTTGAAGTTTATAAATAATGAATACATACCTTTAAACACACTCCTTTGAAGTTTTTATATATACAATCATACATTTAAACACACTCTTTGAAGTTTATATATACAATCATACATTCAAACACACTCTTTGAAGTTTATATATACACAACACTACTTGTTAAGGGGAGATTCCCACTTGAGGGACTTTTTTCTGGACCCCTTTCTCCCTCATGTTTAGCCCCATTGCTTTTGAAATTTTAAGACGTTCGCCCCATATTTTTGATTATTATTTTATGAACTTTTCGCCGCACCCATTTCGGTCAATTTTAAGACCTTTCGTTCCATTTAGAGCTGTCGATTTTTTTTCCTGGCGACCGATAGCAGCCTGTAATTTAAGAGGAATCGGCGGGCCTTTGGCCCTGAAAATTTTCTAACGAAAAATGTACACATTTATCTTGAAAGGGGGTCTAGGGGGTGTAGTTTTAAGATTGATGGAAGTCTAGGGAACTAACTAAAAACCTCCCCTTAAATCAGTTGCTGAGTATAATGTACGTTTTGATACACACAGGGAACGTATATACACATAGAGATTCACACACACAAAGACGTACACACACATAATTTATATACTCTACACTCTCTCTCTCTCTCTCAAGCTTAATAGTTCTTCGTTGGAACAGGTTAAGACAAGATTATATAGTATACTGCACACTTCGCAATGAAAGTACTGTTCCATACAATCTTTCTGTTTTTTCTCCCTGGAATTGATCGTAAATTCTTTGAGATACTAACTATTCCTATTGACTCCATTATATGTCTTACAAACGTGCGCGCGCTCGATTTCTTCTAAGGTAAAATATGCTCTCTGACGCTCGCACAGAAAATACTCAATAGCGTGAAACGTCTTATTATCGCCTAACTAATGGGGTGAAACGTCTTAAAATCTCCAACCTACTGGAGCGTAATAGGGACAGTCCAAAAAGATCCCACTCGGACCAAATAGGGTTAATAGGTAGCCAGGTAAACAAAGGGATGTGGTGGTGGAATTTCTTGACACAATTACACTTTCACCTATTTTTCGAGGCTTCTTTGTGTCCAGTTTATTTTACCTTTGAAAATAGACTAAAAAAATAACTGGGGAATGTTTTTATTGGTTGTCTATGTTGGTATAAAAAGTGTGTGTGTGTGTGGTCGACCTTCGTGTAGGCCCTGTAGGGTATGCAGGAATGTCAACCATTCTGGGCCAAACAAAAACCAAGACAACAAAAAACCCAAAGTGACTCACGAGCCTCCTTAAATTGCCTTGTTGATCCAGTTCTGTTGGTGTCCACTTATTTTACCTCCCCTTCCCATTATCCCTCCCACACACCCTTCCCCCTCCTTCTTCTACTCTCCCCTTCCCTTTACCCCTCTCACTTCCCTCCCCCTCCTTCTTCTACCTCCCCTTCCTTTTGCCCCTCTCACTTCCCTCTCCTCCTTTTCTTCTACCTTCATTCCCCCTCCTTCTCTTCTTCTAATGCTTGACAACCCCCTGTCCTTCTTCTACCTCCCCTTGACACCCTCCCCCTCCTTCTTCTTTTCACACATCCCCCTCCTTCTTCTACCTCCCCATCTATCTCCTTCTACCTCCCCTTCCCACCTCTCCTCCTCCTTCTACCCTCTTAACACCCCATCCCCCTCCTTTTCTCCTCCCCTTCCCACACCCCTCCCCCTCCTTCTTCTACCTCCCCTTCCCATCACCCCTCCCCCTCCTTCTTCTACCTCCCCTTAAATATTCCTTCTTCTACTCCCCTTCCACACCCCTTCCTTCTTCTACCTGTTCCAACCCATCCCCGCCTTCTTCTACTGCCACTTCCCATTACCCCCTCCCCTCCTTCTTTTAACCCTCATCCCATTCCCCCTCTTTTCTACTGTCATCATTCCTTTTGTTTTTTCTTCTCCTCACTTTCCCATCACCCCTGTTTCTTCTACTTCCCCTTCCCATACTCCCCCTCCTTTTTACCTATCCCTCACCCCTCCCCGTTCTTCTACTGCCCCTTCCCATCACCATCCCCCTCCTTTTCTACCTTTCATCACCCCTGTCTTCTCTACTTTTCCCCACCAAACCCCTCCCCCTCCTTCTTTTTACCTCCCCATCCATCACCCGTCCTCTTCTACTGTTCCCATCACCCCTTCCTTCTTTTACTCATCCCATCATTTTTCTACTTTATCATTCTTCTTCTCCTCCCCTTCCCATCATTTTTGCTATTCCCTTCCCCAACCCCTCCCCCTCCTTGCGAAATTTCCCATCACTCCCTGTCCTTCTCTACTCCCCTTCCCTCATTTCTTCTACCTTTCCCCTCACTCCCATCATTTTATTCCTTCTTCTATTCCCCTTCCCACATCCCCCTCCTTCTTTCCTCATTCACCCCTCCATTCTTCTACTTTATCACTCTCCTTCTTTTACCTCATCCCATCATCTCCTTCTTCTATTACCTTTCCCCTTACAGTCGCTCCTTCTTCTTTTATTCTATCCTTCTACCTTTCCATCATTTTCTGCTTCTTATCACCCCTCCCTGTTCTTCTATTCCATCATTTTTGTTTGTCTTAAAACACCTTTCCACAACCCCTTTTTAATTTTACCCCGTCTTCTTCTACTTCCCCTTAAAATCCCCCTCCTTCTGTATCTCCCCTTCCCCTCACTTCCTTCTTCTATGTTCATCACCCCTTTTCTTTTCATACCTCTTCCATATCACCCCCTTCCCCTCCTTCTTCTATCCCCTTAACCTTTTCTTCTACCTCCCCTTACATTTTTTCATATTTCCCACATTTTCTATTTAATCCCTTCTCTTCTACCTCCCCTTCCCACACCCCTCTCTCCTCTTCTACCTCTTCCCACACTTCCCCCTCCTTTTCTACCTCCCCTTCCCACACTTCCTTTCTATTTCCCACACCCTCCCCCTCCTCTTTCCTCTTTCCCACCCCTCCCCCTCCTTCTTCTACCTCCCCTTCCCATCATCCTTCTCTATTTACATCCCTTCCTTGTCTAGTATTCCCACACCCGTCTTCTACTTCCCCTTCCTTCTATTTTTCTACTTTTTTCTACTTTCCCCTTCTCACTGACTTCCCCTGTCTACTTTCCCCTGGTTATTTTGTTACACTTTCCCTCCTTCTACTTTTTTCTATTTTTCTACTATTTTTTACTTTATACTTCCATTTTTTTTCTATTTTCTTCTACTTCCCCTTTTCTTCTACATCCCTTTCACATTGTTCTTTCCATTTTTCCCTCCTATTTTCTTCTACCTTTTCCTACCCCTTTAATATTTGGTTTTATTTTTTTATGTTTTCAAATCCTTCCATTCCCTCCCCCATCTTCTACCTCTCTATCCTAATTACCCTCCCAAAACCACCACCACCCATGCCCCCACCCTTCCTTTTATACAGTACCCTTCCAATTACCCATCCCACGCCCCTTTATCGGCCCCCCCTCCCTCTTTTTGTACCTCACCCTTCACCTTTCTTCCCCATGAATATCCTCATCCCTCCCCTTCTCTCCCCCCTCTCTGTTCTCCCCCAAAAAAAAAAAAAAAAAATATATATATATATATATATATATAAATAAAAAGATACTAAGTGACCCACGCTCCTTCCTACGGTATATTAGTGTCGTGTTGATCTGGTTATTATATAGTCCTCTGTTACCTCCCTTCCCCATTATCACTTCCCCACCCCCTCCTATTTACCCCTTTCATTTAACTTCCCCTTCCTTCTTCTACTCTTCCCTCTCCCCGGCTCCGCCAATTTCCCCCTCTCTCCCTTTACCTTCCTCTCCTTCCCCTCCCTCCCCTATACTTATTCTCCCCTTCCCATCTCTTCTTCCTACTCTCCCCTCCCATATCTTCCTTCTATTCTCCCCTCCACTCCCCGTACTCTCCCATCCCCTCCTCTTCCCCCCTAATCTCCCCTCTCCATTCCCCCTACTCTCTCCTCCTCTTCTACATTCCTCCCCCTCCTCCTCTTCGATTTTTCGAATCAAAGTAAAACAAACCCGAAAGAATTCTATAGTTATATCAGAAAGAAACAAGTAGTTACTTCAACTGTTGGACCGTTAGTCGATGAAAATGGAGAATACACCAAAGACGAAGTACAAATGAGTCATGCCCTCAATACCTTCTTTGCATCAGTTTTTACAACGGAAGACCTCAGTGATATCCCTACACCATCGCCGATTCAGATTGATAATTCAGATGTTCTAAGCAATATCACCGTTACAGAGAGAGAAGTATTGAATTGTTTAGATAAACTCAAGGTAAATAAAACGCCTGGACCTGATAAAATTTCACCTAGAGTCCTAAAGGAAGCTAAGGATGAGCTCTCCAAACCACTGACATTGCTATTTAATAAATCCTTGCAGTCTGGAAATATGCCTGATCAGTGGAAGCTAGCCAACGTAACACCGATATTCAAAAAGGCAGCAAATCCCTACCCAGTAACTATCGTCCAATTAGCTTAACCTCAGTTGTATGTAACATGTTAGAAACACTCATAAGAGATAGACTCGTAAATCACTTAGAGGAAAATAACATACCGTACTTAAAGATACTCAACACGGCTTTCGTAAAAAACGTTCCTGTTTAACAAACCTCTTAGACTTCTTCCACGATATCCTCAACCTCTACAATGAGAGTAAAGCTGTAGTTATTATATACCTTGATTTTCAAAAGGCCTTTGACAAAGTTCCCCACAAACGTTTACTGCTAAAACTAAAAGCGCATGGAATACAAGATGGTGTGTTGAAATGGATAGAAAATTGGCTCATTGACAGAAAGCAAAGAGTAGTCATAAACGGTAAGGCATCTAAATGGACCAATGTAAGTAGCGGGGTCCCCCAGGGATCGGTACTGGGACCAATTCTCTTTCTAATTTACATCAACAACATAGATGAGGGTCTCACCTGTACAATCTCAAAGTTTGCTGACGATACAAAAATTGCAAATAGCATACTCTCAAAAGAACAAGTTGACGATATGCAACACAATCTAGATAAGTTGTCATGTTGGGCCCAAATTTGGCAAATGAGTTTCAATGCGGATAAATGTAAAGTACTACATATCGGATACCGGTACCAAAATGAGAAAGCAAACTATTTGATGAATGACACTCAGCTTAAGAATGTAAACAGAGAAACCGATCTGGGAGTAACAATATCGAGTAATCTAAAACCGAGCCAACAATGTTCAGAAGTTGTTAAGAATAACAAATAATTGGCTTTATAGGCAGGTCTTTGAGCATAATCCAAAGACGTTATCCTAACCCTTTACAATTCCTTAGTCCGCCCTCTTCTTGAATACTGCGTTCAACTGGTGCCCTTATTACCAAAAAGATATAGACAAGCTAGAACGAGTTCACGTAGAGTTACCAAATTATACCTAGCCTAAAGAACAAACCATACGAGGAGCGTCTTAGAGAATTAAACCTTTAACCCAGCGCAGATTAAGAGGCGACTTAATTCAAGTGTTCAAAATCATCAAAGGCATCGACAATATGAACTGTAGTAAGTACTTCACTATCGAATCTAATTACACGCGGGAAACGGTTGCAAAATTATTGGTAAATCTAACTCACGAAGCTAAGAATTTTCTTTTGTAAATGTTTTTGTTGGATGTCATTCCTTTTTTCAAAACCCTAGACAACTTAGCTAGACAATCAAACCCGCGACTGACGAAATGAATAACTTTATTTTATCCTCCCATCAGTTACTAACCCATCTGTCCCCTACTAACTTCCTAGTCCTGCCACGGACATTGGTTCCAGGGCAGTGGTTCCCTTTCCAATGTTCCCTTACCCACTCTAGACCACTGTTTGGACACTTGATCCTCAGTGTTTTGGAGGACAAGCAGCCTAGAAGGGTCACTATACCTGTTGTTGCTTGATTTCCTTTGTACTCCTTTGTACTCTTCCTTCTACTTTCCGGCACTGCTCATATCTACTCCTTCCACCCCACTCCTTTTCACTCTCCCCTCCTCTCTTCTCTCTCCTCTTTATTCTTTCTCCTCTCTCTCTCTCTTCTACTCCCCTCTCCCTCCTTCCACTAATATCCCCCTCCCTCTTCTCTTTACTCTTCCTCCCCTCTCTCCTTTCTCTTTCCCTTCCTCCTCCCCCTCCTATCCTCCCCACCCCTTCTTCTTTTTGCCATACCCGCACTAATATCACTCTACCTCCTTCCCTTTCAACTCTTCTGTCTCCTTCTTCTCATTCTTTTTATTCTTCTCCTTATTTTCCTCCTCCTTCTTATTCTTCTCCTCCTCCTCCTTCTCCTTCTTCTTGTTCTCCTCATTCTCCTTCTTATTCTCCTCCTTCTCCTTCTTATTCTCCTCCTCCTCCTTCTTATTCTCCACCCCCCTCCTTCTACTCTCCCCCTCCACCACCTTCCTCGCCCCCTTCCCCCCTCGCCCTCTATCATCTGACCGTTTTCCAGCCCACTGGGGATTGGCAGGGATTAACTAATATAACTGCCCCTGTCTCAAAGTCTAGACAGGAGGTCATAATTATACATTCCATGTACCGGTACTTTAGTTGATTTACTGTATTGTATGTAAGTAAATTATTGATATATATATATATATATATATATATATATATATATATATATATATATATATATATATATATATATGTTAGTAAAGCCAGGTAATAAATTTTCTTTAATGCATACGAGGTTGAAAGAAATGGCAATTTCTGCGTTGGAAATTTTATTATTCAAAGTTTCCAGGTCTCTGATGAGTTTTCGCTGGGTGGCAGGAAGTAGATGAAGGAGGTGAGCAAAATTCATGGTGGTACAGGGTTACATAAATGTACATGATGATACAGGATATACGACGCGTTTCACTGGACAACCAGCATAATCAAGTAAGGAAGGAATGATATAAAAGGTAAACAGGAAGGGTATATATAGAGGGTGGAGGATCAGAGGAGGCGGAAAACAGGGGGCAAAAGTCTGCTATTGGTGGAAGAGTAAATTAGGAGAGAGAAAGGGGTTAACCGCTTCACGCATGCGCACTGGATGCGGGATGGTGGTCAGTAGGTGGGGTCGAAGCTGATTGGCTGCGTGTCGAGGGGCGTGGCCTAAGTTGTGTGGCGCCTGCAGAAGACGAAGCTGAAGGAGGTAGCGCGGGGGGCTGCGTCAAGGGCACCGGGGGGCGAGGAGGGGTGTTAGGTCCTGTAGGGTAGTGCCTTTTGGCAGAAGGAAGGATCTGAAGGTCCAGAGTTTGGTTGTTGATGTTGGGATGTAAGGCTTGGATATATAAAGCTTCGAGTATAGGTAATCTCCTTGGGTCACTTTCTTTATCGAGTATGGTGGTGTGTTTCTCTAACTCGTTGCGTGTGAGGTGAGGGTGGTTAGGGGTGAGATATTGGTCTTTGATGGCTCCAGCCTGAAGGTGAAGAGTTAACCGACGTGAAAGACGAGTCTGCGTCATACCAATATAGGAATGAGGTCCACAGTCCTCATAATTACAGGTATGTTGGTAAATGACGTGATCGTCGGTCATCGGGCTCTTTATCTTGGTGGAGGCTGGTTTGTTGCGGAGAACGAGGTTGGAGGTCTTGGGGGATTTGTAATAAATTATTAATTTGATTTTGTTTTCCGGGTTGGTTGGGTGGACATGCTTGGAGATTATTTCTTTTAAGACGGCCTCGTCATTTTTGTGTTCAGAGGACATGTAATTGCGGTAGAAGATCTTAATTTCATTGGGGGGGTCAATGTTGGGAGGGCTTTGGGTGTACCATTTTTCAAGATGGTGGTTGATGGTGCTGGAGATGTCGGAGTTGGAGTATCCGTTATTTACTAAAACTTGGGATAGTCTTTCTAGTTCCTGGTGGGTGTCGGCCCAGGTAGAGCAGTGCGTGAGGGCTCTCCTAACATAGGCGGAGATGGAGGATAGAAGATAACGGCGGGGGCATTCACTATCGCCGTTGAGGCATTGTCCTGTGTTAGTAGGTTTAATGTAGACGGTGGTTTTGAACCCATGGTCGTTCAGAGCTACGAGGATGTCAGCCCACGATTTCTTGGAAATTTTACGAGACGCCCCCCGTAACAACAACCACACTATCGCCTCTCTCGACGTAGAAAGCCTGTTCACCAACGTGCCAGTGGATAGGACCATTGACATGATTCTACGTCGAATTTATCATTGCCCTGATACACCTACACTGGACATCCCGGAGAAGGCCCTGAAAACACTACTGGAGCTATGTACCAAGGAGGCCCCCTTCCTTTGCCCCCGGGGCAACATGTACAAGCAGATAGACGGTGTGGCGATGGGCAGCCCCCTAGGAGTTCTTTTTGCGAACTTTTTCATGGGTACCATCGAGGAAGAGCTCCTAGCTGCCCAACGACCAGCCGTCTACTGTAGATACGTGGATGACATCTTCGTGCAAATCAAGGACCTCCACGAACTACAGGAACTCCAGCGTCGCTTCATGACCTCCTCCGGACTTAACTTCACCTTTGAAAAATCTAACAATGGACAACTCCCCTTCCTCGACATCCTCGTAGCTCTGAACGACCATGGGTTCAAAACCACCGTCTACATTAAACCTACTAACACAGGACAATGCCTCAACGGCGATAGTGAATGCCCCCGCCGTTATCTTCTATCCTCCATCTCCGCCTATGTTAGGAGAGCCCTCACGCACTGCTCTACCTGGGCCGACACCCACCAGGAACTAGAAAGACTATCCCAAGTTTTAGTAAATAACGGATACTCCAACTCCGACATCTCCAGCACCATCAACCACCATCTTGAAAAATGGTACACCCAAAGCCCTCCCAACATTGACCCCCCCAATGAAATTAAGATCTTCTACCGCAATTACATGTCCTCTGAACACAAAAATGACGAGGCCGTCTTAAAAGAAATAATCTCCAAGCATGTCCACCCAACCAACCCGGAAAACAAAATCAAATTAATAATTTATTACAAATCCCCCAAGACCTCCAACCTCGTTCTCCGCAACAAACCAGCCTCCACCAAGATAAGAGCCCGATGACCGACGATCACGTCATTTACCAACATACCTGAATTTATGAGGACTGTGGACCTCATTCCTATATTGGTATGACGCAGACTCGTCTTTCACGTCGGTTAACTCTTCACCTTCAGGCTGGAGCCATCAAAGACCACTATCTCACCCCTAACCACCCTCACCTCACACGCAACGAGTTAGAGAAACACACCACCATACTCGATAAAGAAAGTGACCCAAGGAGATTACCTATACTCGAAGCTTTATATATCCAAGCCTTACATCCCAACATCAACAACCAAACTCTGGACCTTCAGATCCTTCCTTCTGCCAAAAGGCACTACCCTACAGGACCTAACACCCCTCCTCGCCCCCCGGTGCCCTTGACGCAGCCCCCCGCGCTACCTCCTTCAGCTTCGTCTTCTGCAGGCGCCACACAACTTAGGCCACGCCCCTCGACACGCAGCCAATCAGCTTCGACCCCACCTACTGACCACCATCCCGCATCCAGTGCGCATGCGTGAAGCGGTTAACCCTTTCTCTCTCCTAATTTACGCTTCCACCAATAGCAGACTTTTGCCCCCTGTTTTCCGCCTCCTCTGATCCTCCACCCTCTATATATACCCTTCCTGTTTACCTTTTATATCATTCCTTCCTTACTTGATAATGCTGGTTGTCCAGTGAAACGCGTCGTATATCCTGTATCATCATGTACATTAATGTAACCCTGTACCACCATGAATTTTGCTCATCTCCTTCATCTACTTCCTGCCACCCAGCGAAAACTCATCAGAGACCTGGAAACTTTGAATAATAAAATTTCCAACGCAGAAATTGCCATTTCTTTCAACCTCGTATGTATTAAAAAAAAAAAAAAAAAAAAAAATATATATATATATTACAATATAGACTGGGGGGAAGGAAGCCCAATCATCTTCACCCTTTTGAGTCTCCGTGTATTTACATACCTGTATGCAACATTTGTATATCCTGTATTTATACGAACTTAATACAATAATCAAATAAAAAAAATCGTCCTCTATCGTGCCCTCTCTTATATCTTGATCTCCCCTCCTCCCATCTCTCTCTCTCTCTCTCTCTCTCTCTCTCTCTCTCTCTCTCTCTCTCTCTCTCTCTCTCTCTCTCTCTCTCTCTCTCTCTCTCATAACTTGAGTACTCCATTACTCATCCCCTTATTTGTTTGCATGAGCTGTAGCTAAGCTGTAGCTTAACTGCCCTGTAGTTGCTTTGCATGTAATTTTGCTGTATTTTTGACTGATAAACGTTTGTTTATCGAGACTGATTTCGTTTACATTTGTACCGGTTAGTGACGACCGACGCTCTAAAGTAAACAAACTACTTTCTTGTTTCATATTATAAAGTTCTAGCACTTATTGTAGATATTTTAGCCCTCACTGTAGTTAAGTGCTTAGCAAACCACCCAGTAGTTATCTTGCATGACATTGTACTGTAGTTTTGACTGATAAACGTGTTTTTCAAAATTCTATTTGTCAAGTTAGTAGAGACGCCGCCGATCCCAGCGCCACCTGTGTACGCATAAACAAACCCTCTTCTTGTATTTTATATATCAAAGTCTAGCCAATACTGTACTTGGTTGAACTTTTTATCTTGGTTATCTATATAAATCGCACACACTAACATTTGTCAAAATAGTTTTAATATTGGGTTAGAATAATTTAGTTACTGTAATACTTTTTTGATAGCCTATTTATTAATCGCATTTCAGATACTTGTCACCATATTAATAGGCCTCTCACACTCTTGCCAGGGATATTACTAACTCCATTATTATTATTATTGTGTCGACCACTGTATAAACTAATATACAGGCTTTAGCCTAACTGTGTCATACTGCTAACATAATTTTATTTTTATTTTCAGGCATAAAATTGTGTTCTATTGCTAACATATTCTTTTTGTGATCAACATATTCTTTTTGTGATTTACAGGCATTAATTGTACCATATTGCTAACCAATATTTTTGTTACTGTACTGTATACTGCTTTCCAGTTTTCTCACTAGGCTAAATTAACCCTCTCCCACTTTTTTTCCAGTAAATTGTTTAACAAATTACTAGTCCATTTGCAATTTTCAGGCTTTAACTGTGTCATACTGCTAACAACAATTTTTGTTTTATTTTCAGGCATAAATTGTGTTCTATTGCTAACATATTTTTTGTGATTTACAGGCATAATATTCTTTTTGTGATTAACATATTCTTTTTGTGATTTACAGGCATTAATTGTACCATATTGCTAACAAATACTTGTTGTTACTGTACTGTATACTGTTTTCCAGTTTTCTCACTAGGCTACATTAACCCTCTCCCATTTTTTTTTTTTTTTTTTTTTTTTTTTCCCCCCAGTAAATTTTGTAACAAATTTCTAGTCCATTTGTGATTTTCAGGCTTTAACTGTGTCATACTGCTAACATAAATTTTTTGTTTTATTTTCAAGCATAAATTGTGTTCTATTGCTAACATATTTTTTGTGATTTACAGGCATATTAATTGTATCATATTGCTAACATAATTTTGTGTGATTTTCAGGAATTAATTGTATCACATTGCTAACATAATTTTTTTGTGATTTTCAGGCTTTAATTGTACCATTTTGCTAACATAAATTTGTGTGATTTTCAGGCATATTGTGATTATATCGTCATGGCGCCGCAAAGAACCTGCACGAGTTGTTCCGGTAAATTTGGCCCTACCATGTTTGTTGATACTGATGTCCAAATTTGTAGATTTTGCCAGCTCCGAGAGAAGATTGCGGATGAATTGAATGCAGCTCACCGCAAGATCGATGCCCTGACTACGAAGCTTGAATCCCTTCAAGAATTTGCCACACTCAACGTAGGAGTGCCCTTGGCCCAAGAAACCACTATGATGTCAACCGCCATTCCAGTGCATACAGTACCGGTACCGGTACCCACACCAGCAGCTACCTTAGATGTTGCAGAAAATAATAATGACTCTACTCTCACTCCCCCCCAGGACAACTTTCAGTTAGTGCGAAACAATGTGCATCCCAGTACCAGTACCAGAAAGGTCATCCCGACAACATGCCAAAACCGCTTCAAAATTCTTGCTATTGACGAGGAAGAGGAAACGGAAGAAGTTCGGCTTGTGGGCGACTCCATGGTCCGTGGCCAACTAACCGAGTTCTGCACCAGGGCACCCAGGACCAGAAAGCGATTCTGTATCCCAGGTGGCGGCGTGGACGACATTGTTGCGGCTGTGTAAGAGGTTTCCAGGCTCGCCCACGCAAGCACTACGTACGTCATCCACGTTGGATCTAACGATGTCCAACGGACGCGGTCAGAGGAACTACTTTGCAAGTACCGGCGGCTGATCAGGTCCTTCAAGGAAAAATATAATAGAATCTTAATTTCAGGAATTGTTCCCCGGATTGATGTAGAACACCGATTCTACAACATAGCTACCAGTACAAATCGCCGACTAGCCAAACTCTGCAGGGAGGAGGACATCGGCTTTGTCGACACGTGGGATCATTTTTACTATGATAAATCTTTGTTTTCAGGAGATGGTGTACATCTCAATGAAGTAGGAGCTGCACGTCTTGGTCGTCTGCTGAACGATGCAGTCAAGAATTTCCGTTCAAAAAATGAGGTCAACCGGGGGTACCCGGGGGTAGTGTAAGTCAAATACGAACTGAAAATTCAGACAATGTGCAATCAGTAACATCCAACTCTAATACTCTTAAGGTGTTTTATGTATATGCTCGTAGCATACACAATAAATTTTCAGATCTAGAGGAAATCGTGTTTACAGAACATTATGATATAATCGGCATTACAGAATCTTGGTTAAATACGGAAGACAGAGACTTTTTAGCCGAATATACGCTTCCTGGTTATACAATGTTTGAGAAAAGTCGGATCAATAGAAATGGAGGAGGAGTTCTGTTTTTTATAAAGGAAAGTCTTAATCCCGTCTTAATGTCAAAACCTCAAATTGCGAATATAGACATATCTTACGTACTATTAAATAATAAACGAGGAACTAAAATAACACTATCTTTATTATACAGACCCCCAGCTCAATCAGTGCAAACTGACAGTGAAATTTATGAACAAATTGCAGAAATAACTAACATACAAGATACCGTAATTCTTGGCGATTTCAACTTACCCGTGACTAAATGGGGCGATATTCTTACTTCACACTCTGGACACGACCTCTATGCTAACTTGCAAGAGAGTTCACTTTTTCAATTTGTACAATCTCCGACCCGTGGTAATAATGTGCTTGACCTTGTACTCGCAACAAAAGAAGAATTAATAGAGAATTTGAATGTTGGTGATGAATTCAGTAACAGCGACCATCGTACGATAACTTTCACTTTAAACTTTACTAGTAACAAATCAAATAGCAGCATTGAGAAAGTCCCTAATTTCAAGAAAGCAAATTTTCATAAACTTAAATCAAAGCTTAAAGAAACTGACTGGAGCTTTCTGACTAACAATAACGACATAAATACATCTTGGGAGTGTTTCACAACCACTTACCTTAAGGCAGTGCAAGACTGCATACCATCGAAAATACGGCGTCCAGGCCATAATGGTAAGCCTAAATGGTGGAATAAAGATATTTCAGACTGTCTGCTTGCTAAAAAAATTGCTAATGATAGATTAAAATCCTCACAAAATGACGAAGAACGGGTGAAATTTGTAGAGCTACGACGCAAAGCCAAAAAGTTAATTAAGCAAAGTAAAAAGACCCTGGAGTTACATGTTGCGAATCAAAGTAAAACAAACCCGAAAGAATTCTATAGTTATATCAGAAAGAAAAAAGTAGTTACTTCAACTGTTGGACCGTTAGTCGATGAAAATGGAGAATACACCAAAGACGAAGTACAAATGAGTAATGCCCTCAATACCTTCTTTGCATCAGTTTTTACAACCGAAGACCTCAGTGATATCCCTACACCATCGCCGATTCAGATTGATAATTCAGATGTTCTAAGCAATATCACCGTTACAGAGAGAGAAGTATTGAATTGTTTAGATAAACTCAAGGTAAATAAAACGCCTGGACCTGATACAATCTCGCCTAGAGTTCTAAAGGAAGCTAAGGATGAGCTCTCCAAACCACTGACATTGTTATTCAATGAATCCTTGCAGTCTGGGACTATGCCTGATCAGTGGAAGCTAGCCAACGTAACACCGATATTAAAAAAAGGCAGCAAATCCCTACCCAGTAACTATCGTCCAAGCTTAACCTCAATTGTATGTAAAATGCTAGAAATGGTCATAAGAGACAGACTCGTAAATCACTTAGAGGCAAATAACTTACTTAAAGATAGTCAACACGGCTTTCGTAAAAAACGTTCCTGTTTAACAAACCTCTTAGACTTCTTCCACGATATCCTTAACCTCTACGATGAGAGTAAAGCTGTAGATATTATATACCTTGATTTTCAAAAGGCCTTTGACAAAGTTCCCCACAAACGTTTACTGCTAAAACTAAAAGCGCATGGAATACAAGATGGTGTGTTGAAATGGATAGAAAATTGGCTCAGCGACAGAAAGCAAAGAGTAGTCATAAACGGTAAGGCATCTAAATGGACCAATGTAAGTAGCGGGGTACCCCAGGGATCGGTACTAGGACCAATTCTCTTTCTAATTTACATCAACGACATAGATGAGGGTCTCACCTGTACAATCTCAAAATTTGCTGACGATACAAAAATTGCGCAAATGAGTTTCAATGCGGATAAATGTAAAGTACTACATATCGGATACCTAAATGAGAAAGCAAACTATTCGATGAATGGCACTCAGCTTAAGAATGTAAACAGAGAAACCGATCTGGGAGTAACAATATCGAGTAACCTAAAACCGAGTCAACAATGTTCAGAAGTTGTTAAGAAGGCAAACAAAATAATTGGCTTTATAGGCAGGTCATTTGAGCATAAATCCAAAGAAGTTATCCTAACCCTTTACAATTCCTTAGTCCGCCCTCTTTTTGAATACTGCGTTCAATCCTGGTGCCCTTATTACCAAAAAGATATAAACAAGCTAGAACGAGTTCAACGTAGAGTTACCAAAATGATACCTAGCCTAAAGAACAAACCATACGAAGAGCGTCTTAGAGAATTAAATCTATTTCCTTTAACCCAGCGCAGATTAAGAGGTTACTTAATTCAAGTGTTCAAAATCATCAAAGGCATCGACAATATGAACTGTAGTAAGTACTTCACTATCGACCAATCTAATTACACGCGGGGAAACGGTTGAAAAATTATTGGTAAATCTTTTAACTCACACGAATCTAAGAATTTCTTCTTCAATCGAGTTGTCAACTTGTGGAATGGGCTTCCCCGAGACGTTATAGACTGCAGCACCGTTGATTCATTTAAACTCCGCTTAGACAAATATCTCGCATCAAACCCGCGACTGACTGCGTTTGTAAATGAATAACTTTATTTTATCCCCCCTCAGTTACTAACCCATCTGTCCCCTACTAACTTCCTAATCCTGCCACGGACATTAGTTTTAGGGCAGTAGTTCCCTTTCCAATGTTCCCTTACCCACTCTAAACCACTGATTGGACACTTGATCCTCAGTGTTTTGGAGGACAAGCAACCTAGAAGGGTCACTAGATCTGTTGTTGCTTGATTTCCTTTGTACTCCTTTGTACTCTCTCTCTCTCTCTCTCTCTCTCTCTCTCTCTCTCCCCCCCTCCCTCCCTTACATTTCATTGTCAAGGTGAGGCAGATTGGGTAAGGCAAAAGAAGGGTGACCTGTTTTTGTTTTAACCCCCCCATTCTCTCCTCTCTCTCTCTTCCTCTCTCTCTCTCTCTCTCTCTCTCTCTCTCTCTCTCTCATACGCAAGAACACAAATACACATACTCACGCTGTATTACAAGCACACACACACACACACACAGCTACCTTCAGATTCACCCTCTCCCTAGTAATATGAAGGAAACCTTTTGTTATTACTGCTGTTATATCACCACAGGCATTTGTAAGAGTTCTCCCCTCACTTACTGATAGGTGCAGGGAAGGGGAAATAGATACACAGATAGATAGATACATTGATAGATAGATAAATGGATAGATAGATTGATTGATAGATAGATAGATAGATTTGTAGATTGATAGATAGATATATATATAGATTGATAGATATAGTTAGTGAGATAGATAGGTAGATAGTTGATTTGAGATTTAGATATATTTAGTTATAAATTTAGATTGATTTTTAGTTAGATAGATGGACTTTATATAGATAAATATATATTTATTTCGATAGCTAGATAGATATTTAGTTAGATAGATAGTTATTTTTTAGATATATAAGTACTTATTTAGTGAGTGAGAGAGAGAGAGAACGACAGAGAGAGATTAAAAGGAGATAGACAGAGAGAGAGAGAGCGTGAGAGATTATTGAAAGAGAGATTATTGAGAAAGAGAGAGAGAGAGAGAGAGAGAGAGAGATTAAAGAGAGAGAGAGATTAAAAGGAGATAGACAGAGAGAGAGAGAGCGTGAGAGATTATTGAGAGAGAGAGAGAGAGAGAGAGAGAGATTAAAAATATAATCGAGTTACCCTTCATCATTTCTCCAGGGTATTGTCTACACCGTACCCAAGGCAATAATAAGTTATGCACACCCTCTCCCTGTTGGCACCCTAATTATTGCCTGTCCACTATTTCCTAAGTGCTTTGTGTGTGTGTTGTGCTTTGTGTGTGAGGGGGTGGGGATGGGGGTGTTTTTTTGTTTTGTTCCCGTGTATTTGTGTGGTGTGTGTGTGTGTGTGTGTTTTGTGTATGTGTGTGAGAGTGTGCGTGTTGGGGGTACTTCTGTGTGTGTGTGTTTGTGTTCCCGTATGTGCATGGAGGTGTGGGTGGGTGTAGGTTAAATGTAGAGACGCTGCTTGTGGGTGTTTGTGTATGGGTGTGGGCGTGGGCGTGGGTGTTGGCATGGGCGTGGGTGTGGGTTTGGGTGTTTGTTGAAGACGGTACAGTCGGGGTCAGCAGTACCCGGACACTACTCGGTGGACCATTAAGATCCACCGAGGCAGCATTATCACAGGTTCATTGAGGCACACTGAGTGAGAGTGAGTGAGAGAGAGACACATACAGTTTTGAGGGGAATTCTATCACGTCTGTCTGAACAACCTGTCGTAAAATGGCGTATACCCTATAGCGTAAGAAAACGCTACATGTCATATAGTTTCTCTTTACACATAACAAAAAAAAATTTGCCGCTGTCACACGAGCGCTTTTTCCGTCAATTTTCCATGAGCAATTTTTTGTTCTCGTATTATTTCGGGACTTTTTCGCACTGGTATCGGTAACTAGACAGAAGGTAGATTATGTTAGGCGGTGAATTCTGATAAAGTGTATTTTTTTAAGCTGCCAGACCATAATTGCCCGTAAAAATTGCTCGAAAAAGGGCTCGTGTGACTCCGGCTTAACAACCTGTCGTAAAATGGCGTATACCCTATAGCGTAAGAAAACGCTACGTCATATAGTTTCTCTTTAGTAAGGCTCTTTCATTTAATATTTCATGGGGAATTCGAGTACATCCTTTTCTTTTAACCCTTGGAGGATTATGACGCGTTTTGACAGTTTGTTCTGGCTATTATTAGGCGATTTTATTCAGATTCGGAAGGGTGTATGGCAGTCAGAGGGTTAGTTGAGACGGACTTTACCCTTTTAATACCTACAGAACCTTCCTAAGTCATATAAAATCGTCTACTGATAGCAAGAATAAACTGTCAAAGCGCGTCATGATCCTCAAGGGGTTAATACAAGAAGGTGTTAGGTTAGTAATACCGTGCTATCCCTATGGTCTGTTTTGTTCCAGCTAACCGTAAATTGGTTTGGCCCCAGCTTGATTATAGTCAGCTATTGCGACGATTATGTGGCGAAATATGTTAATAATTGTGATACGTTTGCATTAATGGGAGATGTATGTGTACTGTATTAATGTGTTTATTTGTTGATATAGTTTTAATGTTTGTTTGTTTTTTGTTTTTGTTTTTCTCTCTAGACCTTCACCAAGCTTAAGGGGAGATATCCACTTGAGGGATTTTTTATGGACCCCTTTCTCCCTCATGTTTAGCCCCATTGCTTTTGAAATTTTAAGACGTTCGCCCCATTAGTTGGATTATTTTATGAACTTTTGCCCCATTTCTGTCAATTTTAAGACCTTTCGTTCCATTTAGCTGTCGATTTTTCCTGGGCCGATAGCGATTTTAAGAGGAATCGGCCTTCGGCCTGGACATTTTTCTACCGAAAAATGTACACATTTATCTTGAAAGGGGGTCTAGGGGGTGTAGTTTTAAAATTGATGGAAGTCTAGGGAACTAACTAAAAACCTCCCCTTAAAAGACCCCCCCCCCCCCAAGTCCTCTCTTAGAGATACAATGGTGCATTTTTCGGTAGGAAAATGCCGAGGCCAAACGCTGGTTCCTCCTAAATTGCAGGCTTGCTATCGCTCGCCAGGAAATATTACTGGCAACTAAATGACACGAAAGGCCTTAAAATTGCCAAACTAATGGGGCAAACGTCTTAAAATCTCAAAACAAATGGGGTTAAATATTAGGGAGAAGGAGATCCAGAACACCCAGTATATTGTAGCCGATCTATACAATAGATAGATAGATAGATATACAGATAGACAAACATATACAATAGATATATAGGTAAATATACAGAGAGACACACATATACAATAGATATATAGGTAAATATACAGAGAGACACATATACAATAGATATATAGGTAAATATACAGAGAGACACATATACAATAGATATATAGGTAAATATACAGAGACACACATATACAATAGATATATAGGTAAATATACAGAGAGACACACATATACAATAGATATATAGGTAAATATACAGAGAGACACACATATACAATAGATATATAGGTAAATATACAGAGAGACACACATATACAATAGATATATAGGTAAATATACAGAGACACACATATACAATAGATATATAGGTAAATATACAGAGAGACACACATATACAATAGATACTGTAGATATATAAACACAGATATACACAAGATAGATGGAACTCTAAATAGACACACAGACATATAATATAGATAGATAGATAGATACTGTAGATAAATAGACAGAAATATACAATAGATAAATAGATAGATATAGATAGATAGATACATACATACATAGATAGATAGAGAGATAGACAGATATATAGATAAGTAAATAGACATGTACAATAGATAAATAGATAGATAGATAGATTAGATAGATAGATAGACAGATAGATAGATAGATAGATAAATAGATAGATACAAAAACAATCTTAATCATCCGAACGATCAAGCTGCACACGAACACAATGACACATAAAAATACTGATAAAAAGAAGGGGGAAGAAGAGAGATTAAGAAACTCGCGAAGAAAGGATGAAAAGATAAAAGGGAAGAAAGGAGGGAGGAGGGGGAGGGGGAGAGAATAAAGGGGAGACAATCAGAGAAAAGATACGGAGATTAAAAGACAAGGTATAATGAAAATCGGAATACGCTAGAGAGAAAGAAGAGAGAGTGAGTGAGTGTGGGAGAGAGAGAGGGGGGGAAGGTGCGGGAGGAGGTGGAGAGAGAGAGAGAGAATAAACTAACACAAACAAATAGTCTATAATTAAAATCGTTCTGTGTGGAAAATTGTGAAAGGGAATACTATATGACATGATGAAACGGGGAATAACAATTAATGTTAGACGGACCCTGTGTGCTGTAACCTCCAAGGATGCACCCACACCAGAGAGTGAGTGAGTGAGTGAGTGAGTGAGTGAGTGAGTGAGAGAGTGTGAGTGAGTGAGTGAGTGAGAGACCGATAGTGAGTTATTTACAGTATGTGTGTGTTAGAGAGAGTGAGTGAGAGAGACTGATAGTGAGTGATTTACAGTATGTGTGTGTGAGAGAGAGGGAGAGAGAGAAGGAGAGACGTGGAGGGAGGCGGATAAAAGTAGACGTAGATATAAAGGACAAACCCACGCGAATCAGTATCGAACACAAACCAAACAAAACTATACTTTCTTATATCACAAAGGCTTCATAATATCCCCTTAACCCCTTCACCACCATTATGTAAGTTTCATCATATTCTGGTTACCAATGGACGATTTTCTTTATTATATAATCTACCTCTATGACTCAAATGGCTAAATACGATCTCAATGAACCCTCTGAATAACATACTGTAGGTCCTCTTGAAACTGTATAACATTTTCTAACCTTAGCCAGAATGAAAGTTAAAAAGACGTCATGGGGGTGAAAGGGTTAAAGGTTCAGATATTAAAATAGGAGTAATCATATTAGTGCACATGATTATACTTGTACAGGACATGCCTTTACGTATATACAGCAGCACATCTACTCACATGCCCCACATGAATACACATACTTGATCACACAGTATTTATTGCATATATACCTTGGCTTAAGAATTTATATTTGTGTAGCCTATATGTCAACACAATTCGTTGTATAAAAAATAAAAAGGATTGCAGGTGAAAGCAAGCAGCAATTATATATATATATTTTGATCCCTACGAGACTGCTTGTAATTAATAATCCTATGTTATTTGAGGGAAAAGATAAAACAGCACACCGGTATACAACACTTTCCATGTGTATATAATTATATTATGTAGTATGTAATAATAATATCAGTTGAAATTATATCAAAATTCTTGTGTATACCGGTATTTGGATAAAGCATTTGATAATAGATACAAGAGAGAGAGAGAGAGCAAGAGCGAGAGCGAGAGAGCAAGGGGGCGATAACATAAGGTATCCCGTGTGAAATTAACGATACTAATTAGGAAAAAAAATGCCGGAAAAAGATCAGAAAAAAATAAGAGAGAGAGACAGAGAGAAAGAGAGAGAGAGAGTGAGAGAGAGGAAATATAAAATGTAATAGATTAAGAATGATAAAGAAGTTACAAATATATAAAATAATATATATAGGAGAAAAGGTAATTGCACTAGAGTCTACTTTTGTCCAGCTGATGATAAATGTCCATGATGCTATATCTACCTTGGTTACTCAGCTGTTATGTAGATTGGGTAGTGATTGTTTGGTTAATTATGAAAACTTGGCATTAAGGGGGGTGACCTGCTTTTTGTTATTTCTGTCCTTTTCTCTCTTTCTCTGGCTTGTATCCATTCGGCCCCATTCAGCCAACTATTTGAAGACGTTTATCCCCATCTAGGTGTCGATTTCTTCCTAGCGAGCGATAGCGAGCCAGCATTATATGAAGAAATCCGGCTTCGCCGGAGACATTTTTCTATCGAAAAATGTACAAATTTAGCCTGCTGTCAAACAAAAATAAAAAATATGCTGGCTCGCTACCGCTCATCAGTAAAAAATTGACACCTGGATGGGGATAAACGTCTTAAAACAGTAGGCTGAATGGGGCCAAATGGATACAAGCCAGAGAAAGATAGAAAAGGACAGAACCAAAACAGGTCACCCCCCTTAATACGACACAGGTATAGAATAGATTCATATTATTACCATTCATTGTCGGGAAATCAGTTGCTAGGGGATTCAATTTACCATCAGCTTAAGGGGGGTGACCTGTTTTTGTTCTGTCCTTTTCTATCTTTCTCTGGCTTGTATCCATTTGGCCCCATTCAGCCTACTGTTTTAAGACGTTTATCCCCATCCAGGTGTCATTTTTTTACTGGTGAGTGGTAGCGAGCCAGCATATTTTTAAAATGTTTTTGACAGCAGGCTAAATTTGTACATTTTTCGATAGAAAAATTTCTCCGGCGAAGCCGGATTTCTTTATATAATGCTGGCTCGCTATCGCTCGCCAGAAAGAAATCGACACCTAGATGGGGATAAACGTCTTAAAATAGTTGGCTGAATGGGGCCGAATGAATACAAGCCAGAGAAAGAGAGAAAAGGAGAAACATAAACAAAAACAGGTCACCCTCCCCCCCCTTAACTGTCTTGATAGCGTAATGCATAAGTGCGTGGAATTTCGATGTAAGTATCCTAAGTTCGAGTCCTTGGAATGCCACATGTATTTGTTGATTTCATTAATTGAGTTTAGAGGTGAAGTTGGTTGGTGGAAAAAAACATAATAATAAACCCGACTATAGTAGTAGTATTAGTAGTAGTAGTAGTAGTAATAGTAGTAGTAGTAGTAGTAGTGGTATTCAAAACAGAAACTATACTTATCATGGATAACTCACCCCTTCACCCCATTTGGACCGCGGGAGGTCTTTTTGGGTTTCCCCTGTTTCGCTCTATGAGTTTGGATATTTTAAGACGTTTAACCCCATTAGTTTTGCGATAATAAGATGCTTCATCCCAGTCAGGTGTCGATTTATTTATGGACAAGCGATAGCGAGCTGAGAACTTAAAATAAATCGGCCTTCGACCAGGACATTATACTATCGAAAAGTGTACACATTTAGCTTGACGGGGGCTAGGGTGGGCATTCATTTAGATTGAAGGAAGTCTTGGAAGGGTTTTTGTTAGCCTAAGGGACAAACTAAAATACATGGCTCGAAAAAGGCAAAAAGCAAACACATTCCTCAATAATAAGTAAACAAAATATCGTAATATTTCGAAGACGTCTGCCCAGATAGTATTAAACTGTATGTATGTATGTATGTATTGTACCTCTATCTATCTATTGCCGGATACCTTACTCTCCTTTATGAGGGTGGTCATACACAAAATTCCCCCAAGCGGACCTATCCCCTGTAAGAAGGACAACCCGTGCCAGTTGACTTAAGGACTTACAGAATTGACCACTCAATTTAGGTCCGTTCGACTCCGAGGCCGTTATACATCTTTTTCGTTTATTTTTCTACATTGGTGTGCGGCTAGTCCATCCACTAACCTGCTTCACCCTTAGGTAAACAGTAAGGTTATGTGTAAGGTTTACTCCCCTAGACAGGTTGCCAACCAAGGCTGACGAGTGCCATCCACCATAATTATTATAAGGCTGTCTCCCTTAAATGGGTTGCCGACTAAGGCTAACGAGTCCCATCCACCCAAATTAGTAAAATTCACAAATGCGGAGGAGCCAGACCTTACACAACTGTGATTCACCGTACCCCTCTTCTCCCCCACAGATGAGAGACACAGGGATAAACATAGAGAGATAGAGAGACACGGGGATAAACATAGAGACAGAGAGACACAGGGATTAACATAGAGAGGCAGAGATAAACAGAGAGAGACAGATAGACACAAGGATAAATGGAGAGAGACAGAGAGACCCGGGGATAAACATAGAGACACAGGGATTAACATAGAGAGGCAGAGATAAACAGAGAGAGACAGATAGATACAGGGATAAATGGAGAGAGACAGAGAGACCCGGGGATAAACATAGAGACACAGGGATTAACATAGAGAGGCAGAGATAAACAGAGAGAGACAGATAGATACAGGGATAAATGGAGAGAGACAGAGAGACCCGGGGATAAACAGAGAGAGACAGAGGGGAGTAGGTGAACGAGGCGAAATGAGGCAAGAGAAGAGAGGGGAAGGGTAACTATACGGAGCCAATGAAACGAGAGAATTGGAGGAGAGAGAGAGAGAGAGGGAAAGAGAGAGAGAGATACACATACACAGACTTCACAGACCTTGTGGTCCCTACTAGGTAGTCCGGACTTTATGCTAAAATTTAATTTGCTACAAAGTGGAAAGTAAGGAGGATAGCCAAGCAGAAGGCTCTCTCCCCACACCAGAGGGGGGGGGGGGGAGGGAGGGAGGGAGAGAGAGAGAGAGAGAGAGAGAGAGAGAGAGAGAGAGAGAGAGAGAGAGAGAGAGAGAGAGAGAGAGAGAGAGAGAGAGAGAGAGAGAGAGAGAGAGTAATAGAGAGAGAGTAATGTAAAACTCATATCCCAGCACATTGACCTTTACTGTGACCTTTACAAACCAACCAACTCGTCCTTCGTGTGGTCGGGCTTCTAAATATACTGTATATTGGTCACTGGGAATAAGTCTAGGTGTACCCAGGTATTAACCCCTTCTGTACCGGCGACGTCGTGTTGGCTACTATTAGACGATTTTATTCAGTTTTAAAGGAGCCTCCAGCAGTTAACAGGTTTCGAACTATCTCTCTTAACCATTTTACTACCACAGATCCTTCAGGTTTCGAACTATCTCTCTTAACTATTTTACTACCACAGATCCTTCAGGTTGCGAACTATCTCACTTAACCATTTTACTACCACAGATCCTTCAGGTTTCGAACTATCTCTCTTAACCATTTTTTACTACCACAGATCCTTCTTAAACTGTAGAGAATCGTCTAAGTATAGCTATAATAAACTGCCAAAGACGTCGCCGGTACAGAAGGGGTTAAGGGGAGACTGGCCGTTTGTTTGGTCTATTAATTCATTTATTCATACATTTGTTTAGTTTCCTCCCTAGGCCTCCATCAAAGCTTAGAAAAACACCCCCTAGACCCCCCTTCAAGATAAATTTGTAAATTTTTCGGTAGAAAAATGTCCCGGCCGAAGACCGATTCCTTTTAAAATTGCAGGCTCGCTATCGCTCGCCAGGAAATAATCGACACCTAAATGGCACGAAAGGTCTTAAAATTGACAACGAAATGGGACGAAAGGTGTTAAAATCGACAAACTAATGGGCCGAACGTCTTATAATCTCAAAACTAGTGGGGCTAAACATTAGGGAGAAGGGGGTCCAGAAAAACGGTCTGCCTCCCCTTAACCTCATCTGTACAGTTGCCCAAATAAGTGATTGTCGCAGCACCAAGTATATTTCGATCCATAATTGGTATCGGCACTATCTAAGGTTTGATTCATAGTTTCGAGTGATGTATACAAACATTTTGATATCTTTACACACCCTATTCAACATCTGACAGACATTATTACAGCACACGGCTAGCAAAATGTAATGACAGCGGCGACACGACTTATTCGGCCAACTTTACCAGCGACTTCTTTTTAACTAAACTCTGGCTACTACTAGACAATTTGATTTAATCTAGCAATTAACAGGCTTCGAACTATCCCACTTAACCCTTTACCACAGATCCTTCTTAAACTGCACAATATCATCTAAATATAGCTAGAATAAAGTTTAAAAGACGTCGCCGGTTCAGAATGGGTTAAGGGGGAAGATGGACCCCCTTCTCCCTCATGCTTAGCCCCATTAGTTTTCGAATTTCAAGACGTTTGGCCTATTAGTTTTACGATTTTAAGACCTTTCGCCCCTGTTTTTGTCAATATCAAGACCTTTCGTGTCATTTTAGATCTCGATTTTTCCTGCCGAGCGATAGCGAGCCTGTTATTTAGGAGGCGGGACATTTTTCTACCGAAAAATGTACTTCTTGGGGATATTTTTTAAGCTTGTTCTAGGTACGAAACTAAAAAAATATGGATATATATATCGACCAATAAACAATCCCTTCCCCCATAATTATAGTGTATTCAAGCTAACCGGGCAAATTTTGGTACCGCTGGAGAGATGGTCTTTGGGGGGTACTTTTTAAGCTTGAGGGGGGTCTTGGGACCAAACTATAAACTTCCCTTCAGCCCTTTAGGTATTACAATTTGAATGTACTTATGTCATCTTATTATAACGTTAGATTTCGAAAGATACAAGTTTATTTGGTTAAGGTGGACCTAATATAACCTGACCACTACAAAGTGTTCGATACTAGCTGAGAAATATTATAATTACAAGAATAGTCCTCGTTATCTCCTTCTACCAAACAAAGGGGCTCTCTTTAAATATTATAGAAATCTGGTTAAAGTTTTAGAAATTCCTTATCCACGAAAAACTGTGTATATAAATGTCTCACTCACACACTCACTCTCCCTCTCACACACTGGCTCACACTCTCTCTCACTCACACTCTCTCTCACACACATACACACACATATACACTCTCTCTCTCTCACACACATACACTCTCTCTCACACATACACACACATTCGCTCTCTCTCTCCCTTTCAACCTCACTCTCAATCTCTCTCTCTCTCACACACACACTGATAACCACAATATACATTCCTGTCGCCGCCTAAACCTCGACACGCTATTAAAGTGATTGAGCGCCTAATTAAGAAACCGTACGGGAGACGAGTTTATCGATACATGAATAAAGAAGAGGAGGCGCCGGTAGTACAGAGAGAGAGAGAGAGAGGGGGAGAGGGAGGGAGGTGGTATACGTATGTGGGAGATCTTTTCCTAAGGGTTCATGACACACACACACACAAATAATGAAGAGACAAGGGGTACAAGCATGTTCGCTCGCCAGAAACAAATCGGCACCAAAATGGCAACGAAGGTCTTAATTAAGATTGACAACAAAATGGGCATCAAGTCTTAAAAACACCAAACTAATGGGCCGAACGTCTGCAAATCTGAAAACTAAGGGGACTAATCATGAGAGAGACGGTGGCCAGAAAAACAACCATCCTCCCTTAAAGCGGGAGTTTTCTGGACCTCCCTTTCCCTCGTGTTTAGCCCCACTAGTTTTGAGACTTAAGTGATTCACCCCTTTAGTTTGGTGATCTTGCGTGCCATTTAGGTGATGATTTTTTTCCTGGCGAGTGAAAGCGAGCCTGCAATTTAGGAGGAACCGTCCCTTGGCCGGTGCCCCTCGAAGGAGGGTTTTGTGGGTATTGTTTTATGCTTGATAAAGATCTAGGGATTGAACTAAAATAGATGATAAATAAATACATACAATTATAAATTAACAAATAAATACAAATCTCCACTTAACCCTTTGAGTACCAGCGACGTGTGCTATATTTTATTCTAGCTATATTTAGACGATATTATGCAGCTTGGGAAGGATGTGTAGTAGTTGTTGTTGCTGTTCCCCAAGCTGCCTGGCCGAACAGCCCCAAAGCCCCGAGCAAGGCCAAGGCCATAACTGAGCGCCCCCACAGAACCCTCCCTGCCGACCACAATAAAGCCTGGGTGACCGAAGCCACTCCATGGCGGGGAGCTGAGGAGGGTGCGGAAACGACCGGGAAACCAAAGCCCCACCCAGGGCCCTGTGCCCCTCAGTAATTATGAAGAGAAAGTTGAGGGGCAAAGAAAAATGTGACGTTTTGGCTTCCAATCTTGGTAGATTGGGAGGTCAATCCACGGAAGAGGCCGTCACTTGAGATCTAGAAAATATATAAGTAAAAGGAACAGTCAGAGTAAGCTATGGGTATGGCAGAGATTGCTCAGTTCTCACTCTGATAGACCAGCCCCTCACCACATGACTACAACCCAATCCTCTCAGCATCAGCTAGGAAAGGCCCTAGAAGGCCGCCTTTGGCGGGGGGATAGCTCCCCTATTTCAACCCCTTTCGGGGTTGGGCACCCGCCAACCCGCCAAGTAGTTAAGAGGATTGGTTGAGATATATTGAAGCATTATCATTGCTAGACGTCTTTCCTAAGCTGAATAATATCGTCTAATAGTTGCCAGAATATGATAACAATGATGTCCCTGGTACTGAATGGGTTAATGGAGGCATAGACTGGGTTAACCGACTTCTGCGCCACCCTGTAGATCATAATACCCACTTCAAAGGAGTAGCCTATGGTTATTGATATATTACTTTAGTGTCAAATTGTACAGTCAGGAGCATAAATCGCGACGCATCCGTGTGAAGCAGTATCGAACGGCAACGAGACAATACAATACGTGTTTATAGCCCAGATGCTTCGGAAATTGGCTTTAAGGGGGGGTCACCGTTTTTTTTTTTTAGCTTTCTCTCCTTCTCTCTCTTTCCCTGGCTTGTATCCGTTCGGCTCCATTCAGCCTACTGTTTTAAGACTTTTATCCCCATCCAGGTGTTGGTATCTTACTGGCGAGCGATAGCGAGCCAGCATTATATGGAGAAATCCGGCTTCGCCGGAGACATTTTTCTATCGAAAAATTTACAAATTTAACCTGCTGTCAGAAAACATTTTAAATAATATGCTGGCTCGCTACCGCTCGCCAGGAAAAATCGACACCTGGATGGGGATAAACGTCTTAAAACAGTAGGCTGAATGGGGCCGAATGGATACAAGCCAAAGGGAGAAGGAGAGAAAGAGAAAAAACCGAGGTCGGCCCCCTTAAAGGTTCAAGGATTCGAACTGGTGTAACTTCATGTATGCCGAGAGCTGCATCTAAACACTAACATATATCACTCTAACCACTATTCCGTGGTTAGATTTATTATCGATGTTGCGTAAGAATTAACGAGTCTACCCTACACGTTTATTTATTGTAGTTCGTTTTCTTTCAACGAACGGTAAATTGACCACTTGCGAGTTTCTGGCTATAAGGAAGTTCGAGCCGTAAACATCGATACTAAACAGAAATACAATAATGATATATGTTTCTGATGGATAACAAATGTGATTGATTTGGTTTTATGTATTTATAAAGGTACTAGAACCGTATTTTAGTTGTTAATTCTGCTAAATATCGATGTCTACAGCGCCAACTTCCTTATAGCTCGAAACTCGCAAGTGAATCCTTTAGCAGCTGATTTCTCGATCGTTAAAGGGAGGATTTTTTTTTTCTGGACCCCCTTCTCCCCCATGTTTAACCCCTTTAGTTTTGACATTTTAAGACGTTCGCCCCATTAGTTTGCCGATTTTATGACCTTTCTCCCCATGTTTTTGCCAATAGTAAAACCTTTACAGAGGTCTAGGGAGCAAATTCATCCCTCAGGCCCTCACCTCTACCGCCATCTTAAGACCTAAATCTTCGTAATTTTCGTAACAAGGCAACCATATGTATACTTGTCTATCTTTAGTTGTATAATTTAATTCATGTTTTCTTATAGATCACGGATTTCGTACCAAATCAATACTAAATTCAAATTATGTAACTGGCAACTCAGCCTCACCAAATTCAAATAAAAACCAAGGCCGTCAGTTACCTCTTAGACACCAGTGTGGGAGGTTGTGTATTTTGTCTGTCTGTTTGCAGCTGACGGTAAATTTGATCCCTTGACAGCTAATTTCTCGATACTTACTGAAAATAATGAGACTACTATGTTTCTGCATTATATTAAGGCCTGGTTTTCATAATTAACAACATAATTCGATTCAAAATCTTCGTAAATGCACTGAATTTCGGTGTGAGCATCCTAGGTTCGAATCCCTGGACTGCCACATGTATTTGTTGATTTCATTAATTGAGTTTAGGAGTAAAGTCGGTTGGTGGAGGTAACATAATAGAACATAATAATAGCTTAATAATGAAGATGGGGTGATGAGAATTTACCGCCAGATACGAAAAAGCAGAGTTAAGTGATATCAAAACTAAAGTGAATACTGTTCGTGTTAGCTCTTCGGTACCATAGGGTTTGTCCACTTTGGAGCTTAATTTGGGATACTGGATTCAAGGTAATGTGGCATATATTGTTGAGTTGGTCAAATGATCAGGTAAGATCCTGTGTAGCGGGGAGAACTGTTTGTCAGATGCCTAATTACTAAGAAACATTGAACAATTTCTTTAACCTAACCTAATCTAGTATATTAGTGGACTATTTATGAATGTAAAATGTAAAAATATATTGTAACATTACCAAATTATTGATATATAAGTACAGGTCTCCCCGCTACACTGGATTATACCAATGATCATTAGTGGTCTATGATGTGGTAAGCCTATCTATTTATCTATTGCCAAACGTCTTGATCCACTGGGTTGGGGGGGGGAGGGGTAGATTAGGCTAGATTTCGTTAGCTTAATTTGGCTTAGGACAAGTTAGGTAGGGCTATAGCAAATGGACTGTACACTCACGCGCACTAAAAACTGCTCAGGATTGGGTCCTTCGTTCCCCCCTCCACGCTGGGCAGGTGGGGGGAGTCCAAGTCTACCCCACCTTCCAACCCCCAACTCCCCCACCATACTCCTCTAATTGCCAGTTAGTGATTAGCCACACTTGTTCTCATGTCTTGTAAATTATGGCTAAACCATCCTTGCACACGCTTACAATGGTCAACATTAAATAAATATTTGGAATGTATTAATACAATACGTAATTGCATGCTCAAATTGAGACTTTACACATCACGAATCACGGGTGTAGTGGTCTCGCTCTCTCTCTCTCTCTCTCTCTCTCTCTCTCTCTCTCTCTCTCTCTCTCTCTCTCTCTCTCTCTCAACCTTACAGCATTTGGGGGGTTTTCTGCCATTCTTTACATACATAATCCTGCTTAATCCCCCTGCACATAATAATTATACAGAGCGATAATCCCCATCAGTATGTTGATGGGGGAGGCCTCAACACTAACGTCAACAACACTGCATTAATGGAGAGAGAGAGAGAGAGAGAGAGAGAGAGAGAGAGAGAGAGAGAGAGAGAGAGAGAGAGAGAGAGAGAACAAAATAGTAATACATAAATTAATAAATATACAGTACATCTCTCCTAAGTTTTCGAAGCTATCTCAAACTGAATCGAATCTTGTCAGTACTGTTGTTGGTATTTACATTCCGGAGGTTCGATTTGCTGATTGTACAGTTGGCCAAATAAGTCGTGTCGCCGCTGTCATTACGTTTTGCTCCCTGTATGCTGTATTTATGTCTGTCAGATGTTGAATAGGGTGTGTAAATATAGGAACGTGTTTGTTTACCTCACTCGAAACGATGAATTAATGCTTAGACATACTGCTGATACCAATTATTGAACGAAATATGCTTGGTGCCGCGACATCACCTATTTGGCCGACTGTACCCACTATTTGGTTACAGTCCGTGTTCTGTATTGGACACGCATAATTTGCAGTGCCTTGAAGGAGGGATAGTTCACTTTTGTCGATTTTTGCATGTTTTCATAATGTTTCTAGTTTCCTCCATAGACCTCCATCAAATTTAAAAAGTACATCCATTAGATCCCCCTTATAGATTAATTTGTACATTTTTCGGTAGAAAAATGTCCCGGCCGAAGGCCGATTCTTCCAACATTACAGGCTCACTATCGTTCGCCAGGGAAAAAATGTACACCTAAATAGCACGAAAGGTCTAAATATTGACGAAGAAATGTGGCGAAAAGTCATAAAATCGACTAACTAATGGGGCAAACATCTTAACATCTGAAAACTAATGGGGCTAAACATGAAGGAGAAAGTGGTCCAGAAAACCGGCCCATCCCCCTTTAAAGCGAGTTGCCCTGACGCAGATCATTCTCATTTAGCGTTTCATGTTCTGATCTATATTTCCAGTTGGCTGCGTTCACGAGAGCTCAAGTGAATGCCAGGATCTCTCTCTCTCTTCCTGCCTGTGTCATCCGGTATTTGTTTGACAGGCTATACCAGGGGGAGGAGGAGAGAGAGAGAGAGAGAGAGAGAATTCAGGCAGGCTCAAGCGAAAGTCATAATATCAGGATCTCTTCCTGCCTGTGTAATGGAGAGAGAGAGAGAGAGGTATAGGTAGCGGTAGCGAGAGAGGTATACATACATACATACATAACATTTTAAGACAGTGTTCCACACATAAGTGCAGTTTCAGTCTCTTGTCCTAATGGTGGTGTTCCAGGCAACCCTGTTAAGGGCTGCTTCACTTGTCAAGTTCTTGGATTTGAGATTGGCACGTATAGTCCGATCCCAGGTCTTCCTCGGTCCACCCCTTGGTGCAGCTCCCTCCACAATCACAGACCTGCATTTTTTCACCCAATTTTGTTCATCCATTCTCTCCACATGTCCATACCATCCCAGTCTACTTGTAACGCATCATCACCTCGCTAATACTCTTTATACCTAAACGTCTCCTCAGCTCAACATTTGTTATTCAATCCTGTAGCCTGGCCCCACACATCCATCTCACCATTCTCATCTCATTACGCTCCATTCTGTTGACATCCTCTACTTTAACGGCCCATGTTTCTGAGGCATACGTCATTGCACTTCTAACACATGAGGCATACACCTTTCCCTTCAGGGGGAGAGGCATTCTTTTCATGGTCAGGATTGGCATCAGTTCTCTGAACTTCCCCCAGCCTCACCTAATTCTAGCAACAGTGGCAGCCTCGGCCCCACCACCGGCAGAGATGGTATCTCCTAGGTAACAAAACTTGTTCACCAGCTCCAAAGACTCATTTCCAAATTTCACAGCCACAGGATCATCACCTAACACAAGCTCGCCTTTGCACACTACGCACTCAAATTTCTCTATTTCTGACTTATCCTTCGGCAGGGGTCCCTTTATTCTACTACAGTTCTTACTCCCATGGTGTACCCAACATCGACAGATGCTACCATTGAATCGAGTTAGCGCCCACTCCCTTTCCACACACTGCACATGGGTATGCACTGCTCTTTTCCACATTGCCTCGTCTCAATCTACAATGCATAACCTTGGTTTTGTTAATATTGACTCTTATAGAGAGAGAGAGAGAGAGAAGTAGAGAGAGAGCTCACCATAAGACGGTAATGGAGGGATAGACAATTAGGTAGAGGGGAGCCTGGCTTTACATAGCATTACCTCCCTCTCTCCCTCCCTCCCTGTCTGCCCATCCAACTGTCTATCTCTCTATACAATTATCTATCTATGTATAGCCATCTTTATCTGGGTGTATATACCGGTATCTATATGTATGAATCTTATATAGCCTATATATATTTTTTCTTCTATGTGAGTGAGGGAGACACAAGTCAGAACTGCCTGTATCGAGTGCCTCCCCCAGAGTTGAAAGAGTTACAGGGCCAAAATCAAGGGACGTTCGAGCCAAAATGCCTGCACACACGGAGTTTGAAGCAATATAAGTCATAGGAAGAGGGAAAGACTGATTCTGAGAGAGAGTTCCAGAGCTCAGCAGTTAAAACAGTAGGCTGAATGGGGCCGAATGGATACAACCTAGAGAAAAGGGGAGAGAGAGAGAGGGAAAAAACGAGGTGTGCCCCCTTAATAGAATAGACTGATAATAGGTAGAATATAAGTAAGATGTACATCCTCGGTTGCTGAAAGGGTTAATTGCTTCTCCTTGCCCCTCTCGCATACCTTACTTATCTCGTGCTTTCCCCTCCCCTTGTGCCCTCCCCTCCCTCCCCTTGTAGCCTACCTTCCCCTCCCTCCCCTTGTAACTTCCCCTCCCTCCCCTTGTACCTTCCCCTCCCTCCCCTTGTAGCCTACCTTCCCCTCCCTCCCCTTGTACCTTCCCCTCCCTCCCCTTGTACCTTCCCCTCTCCCTCCCCTTGTAGCCTACCTTCCCCTCCCTCCCCTTGTACCTTCCCCTCCCTCCCCTTGTAACTTCCCCTCCCTCCCCTTGTAACTTCCCCTCCCTCCCCTTGTTCCTTCCCCTCCCTCCCCTTTCCTTGTGCCCTCCCCTCCCTCCCCTTGTACCTTCCCCTCCCTCCCCTTGTAGCCTACCTTCCCCTCCCTCCCCTTGTAGCCTACCTTCCCCTCCCTCCCCTTGTACTTTCCCCTCCCTCCCCTTGTAGCCTACCTTCCCCTCCCTCCCCTTGTACCTTCCCCTCCCTCCCCTTGTACCTTCCCCTCTCCCTCCCCTTGTAGCCTACCTTCCCCTCCCTCCCCTTGTACCTTCCCCTCCCTCCCCTTGTAACTTCCCCTCCCTCCCCTTGTAACTTCCCCTCCCTCCCCTTGTACCTTCCCCTCCCTCCCCTTGTAGCCTACCTTCCCCTCCCTCCCCTTGTAACTTCCCCTCCCTCCCCTTGTACCTTCCCCTCTCCCTCCCCTTGTAGCCTACCTTCCCCTCCCTCCCCTTGTACCTTCCCCTCCCTCCCCTTGTAACTTCCCCTCCCTCCCCTCGTACCTTCCCCTCCCTCCTCTTGTAGCCTACCTGCCCCTGCCTCCCCTTGTACCTTCCCCTCTCCCTCTCCTTGTACCTTCCCCTCCCTCCCCTTGTACCTTCCCCTCTCCCTCCCCTTGTACCTTCCCCTCCCCCTCCCCTTGTACCTTCCCCTCCCCAACACCCATCCTTACTATTTTCTCCCCTCAATATCCTCCTTTTATCTCCTGTCCCTCTTTTCCAGTCATTCCCCTCTTCTCTTTCTACCCTCTTTTCCCCTCTACTATCTTTCTCTTCCTTGTCCTTCTTTCCAGTCCATCATGTTGCTCTTTATCTCTCTTTATCACCCCTTTCTTTGTTTATTCCATAAGTATTGTTCTTCCCTCCCACCTCTCCATACAAAACAAAACAACCATCGTCCACAGAGAAAGGGACATTCTCTCTCTCTCTCTGTCTTTCTTTCTCATCCCTTATTTTACTCTTGTCTTCCCTTTTGAACCCCTTTCCAGACTCCCTTTCCTCCCACACCAAAAGGACCATTGTGCCCGTGTAAGCTCTGCCGTGTTCCAGTCTCTCTCACCTGGGCCACAACAACCTAGGCTCTATATGCGTGTTTGGTTTTGTTTACCTGGCGAAACTCTTACTCCTTTGGCAGCTGATTTATCGATAATTCATGGAAAATTAAGAAACTGCTATATCTCAGTATCGTATCAAATTAAGGCCATTTTTGTTTTTTAAATTAACGGCGACAAGGGATTGGAGTTCTCGCAAAGAGGCTCCAGTCCTGACGTTATTCTTGACTTATAGTGTGCTGGTTTAATAATCCAATAGGGTTGATAGCCTCTGAAGTCCCATTTTCACTCAATTAATGGCGAATTTGGCTATTCTAAACTCAAAATAGTCGAATTTTACCCCTAAGTTACAGCTGTAAACAAATAATAATGAATTAATGTGAATACATAATAATACAAATATATATTTAAAAACAAATTGTATAGCCTGCCTCTCCTTACTCCTCTCAGGGCCCCAGCAATATCGTCTCTCCTAATTGACCTACTTTTCTCTACCATTATGGGCAGCACTCATGTTTTGTTATTAATATTCTGTATTTACCTATCAGTTCAAGGCCCAACACTCTGGGAACATTGTAGCTGTTGATCTTGCACATACAAAAAGATTTTCCGAGCAATTAAAGACCATACCGGTACGTATAGTGTATGGTAAGGACATTGAGAACATTAATATTTTGAAAGCTAAGATCATGATAGAACTAAGATATCTACATATACCTGTATGTATGTAAAGCTGTATAGTAGGCTAGTTTTTCTATTTGTGTATCTAGTCTCCAAAGACTTGGGACTATATAAATGAGATCGGCCTGGGCTACTCAGAGGGTCCCAGAATATACTTTTAGCGAATAAAAAAATGGAATAAAAAATATCTGCGCTGGGTTTATAATACCTATAAAGTTTATTAACATACGGCAACCCTCTCGGGAATTATCGATAACCTGCACAGGGTGCTGGTAACGCGGTTAGTAATATATAAAGGAGTGTATGCATCCTTTATATTTTTACTGTTGTGTTCCCTCAATCCACTCTCGTTTTTTGTATCATATTCTTCCCTGGCCCCCTCTTTCCACCCTCCTATCCCACTCTCCTTTTCATTCTTTCATTTCCACATAGTTTTCCTTTCCCCCAATTTGCTTTATCTTTCCTTTCTTTCCTATATCTTTCTTTATCCTCAACCTCCACCCCAATTATCGCCCAACGAAGAGGTATGCCTTTTATTATTCCTTGTATTTTTTCTCATACTCTGGATTTTCTCTTTATGCTATCCCTTTGTTCCAACCATCTTCCTTATCCCATTTACTTCTTTATCCTTTCCTTCCCCTATATATTCCCTTCTTCCCCTTTTACTACCTTTCCATACAATTAACGTTTACCAAAGAGGTATGTGGAGACAGCACTCACTCTCTCACTATTACTTTCGCTTATCCTTCGAGTTTTCTTCGTCTTGTGCATCCCACCCTTCCTTCCTCCCATTATCCACCCATTCCCCTCTCCCTGTTCTCTTTCTTTACCCTCCTTTCCTTTATCACATTTTACTTTGTTTATGCCTAGCCTATTCCTTTCTTCCCTTTCTTTTCCGATCATCGTCCACATAAAGAGGTACTTATTTTTTTGTTTACGATAATGTGTGTCATTTTTCTAATTTAGGCTGTTGTCTTAATTAACTTCCTTCTTTTCCATTCAACTACTTTCTATTCCTCCCTCTACTCTTCCTCTCCACCCAATCACCGTTTACTAAAAGTGTCATTCAGGGGAAGTACTCACCCGCTTAATGTTACTGCCGTGCCCCCTCGATCCTACCTCGTTCTCTCTCTTAGTTTCTCCCCTTCCTCCCTTTTTTATTCCCATCTCCCTTTCCTGTCCTTATTTTTCTCTTTCATTCCCTCTCTTTTTTTTCCCTCTATCCCATTCCTGTCTTTGTTTCCCTTCTCCTCCTTCTCCACCTCAATCATCGTTCAATATAAGGGACACTTATTATTAACACTCTGTGTTGCTTGTTGAAAATGTGTTTGCAGTTCTCCTTGTCTAATCCTTTCCTTTCCACCGTTTTCCACTTTTGCATGCCTCTCTTTATTCCTCCCTCCCACATCCCTTCCCTTCCATCCCAATCCTAGTCCAACAAAAGGGTCAATCAGTGTAGGCATTCACCCTCTTACTTTTACTGCCGTTTACCCTCGATACTGCCTCGTTTTCTGTGGTATCCTCTCCCCTCCCGTTCATGTTCCACCAATGTCCTTTCTCCCATTTCTTTCTGTTTCTCCCTTCTTACCTTTCCACCTTTGCTCTCTCACTTCCCTTTCTTTATCGTCCATTTTTCTTCCCTTCCACCCAATCCTGCTCTGCCCAAAAAATCCGTTCACGTTAATTAAGCAATCACGGTCTCACTTCTACTGCAGGCTACTCTCGAGCCTGCTTCGTTTTTTGTTGTATCCTTTCTTTCCCATCCACGTTTCAACCATATCCATTCTGCTCTCTCTCTCTCTTTTCACCCGAAAATTATCTACCAAAAGGGTCATTCACCCTCTACTTTTTTCAGGCCTTGTTTTCTATACCCTCTCCTTTAATCCCGGTCATATTCCTTCCATTTCTCCTTTTCCGTCCCTTTCTCTGTTTTCCTTTTTTTCCCATTTCACCCTTTGTTCTCTCTTACTTCCCTTTCCTTATCGTTCCCTCCACTTTCACCAAAATTACTGTTCACCAAAAGGGCCATTTACGTTAAGCACTCACCCTCTCACTTTTACTGGCGTCTCCCATGATTCAACCTCGTTTTCTGTTGTAGGCCCTATCCTTCCCGTTCCCGTTCATGTTTCTCCCATTTTATCTCGCCCTTTCTCTTCTGTTTCTCTTAGTCCCACTCAACCCTTTTTCTCTTTCTCCTCCCTTTCTTTATCGTTCCCTTCCCTCCTTCTACCCTAATCCTGCAGCCACCACCAATTTAAAAGGGTCGTTCACGTTAAACATTCACCATCTCACAGTCTCACTTTTACTGCAGTTTACCCTCTAATCTGCCTCGTTTTCTGCTGTATTCTTCCTTTCCCATCCATGTTCACCCATTTCCTTTCTCCATTCCCCTTCTCTGTGTTTCCCGTATTCCCATTCCACAATTTTGTTCTCTCTTTACTCCTTCTTTATCGTCCCCTTCCCTCCAACTCCACCCTACTCCTGCACCACCAAAAGGGTCATTCACGTTCAGCACTCACCTTCTCACTTTTTACTGGTGTATCCCCTCGATCCTGCCTCGTTTACTGTATGTTTCCCTGCAACTCCTTTCATGATTCACCCATTTCTCCACCCACCCCCCTCTCTCTCTCTCTCTCTCTATCTATCTATCTTTCTTTCTCTTTCTATATAGGCCTATCTATCTATCTAAAAGGGCCATTCACGTTCAGCACGCACTATCTCACTTTTACTGGTGTATCCCCTCGATCCTGCTTCGTTTTCCGTTTCCTTCCCTTCAACTCCTTTCATGATTCACCCATCTCTCTCTATCTATCTATCTATCTATCTATCTATCTATCTCTCTCTCTCTCTCTATCTATCTATCTAAAAGGACCATTCACGTTAAGCACTCACCCTCTCACTTTTACTGCCGTCTCCCCTCGATACTACCTCGTTTTCTGTCTGATCTTGGATGATTAGTGGCGTTGTCATTATGGTGTGCTCCCCCACCCCTCGATTTTAACCAGCTCGCTAGCTTTAAAAGACTGATTTATTTTGTTTGGCTGGTTCACTAGATTTTAAAACAAATTTATTTTGGTTTGATAGTTCACTAAGTAAAAGGCATTTATTTAGTTTTGCTAGTTCGCTAGATTTTAAGACTTATTTTGTTTCGCCAATTCGCTAGATATTAAGACATTTATTTTGTATTGACAGATCACTATATTTAAAGGAATATATATTGTTTTGCCAATTCCCTAAATTTAAAGACTTATTTATTTTGTTTGAAAGATTAGCCTACTAGATTAAACTGCATCTAATTTGCTTTGCCAATTTGCTAGAATTTATCAGAACGTATTTGTTTTGTTTTGCTAGTTCACTAGATTTTAAGACTTACTTTATATTGTTTGACCAGTTCAGTAGATATAAAGACTTGTAATATTTTGCTTTGCCAGTTTGCTAGATTTAAAGATTAACATTATTTTATTTTCCAGTTCTCACTATATTATAGACTTACAGTATTTGTCTTATCTTTTGTGTAGTTCTTGATGATATGTAATTTAGTTAAGGGGGGGGGGGTTACCTGATTTTGTTCTCTTTCTCTCCTTCCATGGCTTGTATCCATTCGGCCCCATTCAGCCAACTGTTGTAAGACGTTTATCCCCATCCAGGTGTCAATTTCTTCCTGGCGAGCGATAGCGAGCCAGCATTATATGGTGAAATCCGGCTTCGCCGGAGAAATGTTTCTATCGAAAAATTTACAAATTTAGCTTGCTGTCACAACAAACAAAAATATATATGCTGGCTCGCTCCCGCTCGCCAGGAAAATATTGACACCTGGAGGGGGGTAAACGTCTTAAAACAGTAGGCTGAATGGGGCCGAATGGATACAAGCCAAAGAGAGAGAGAGAGAAAGATAAAAATAGCGAGGTGGGCTCCCTAAGCATATACTCTATTGATGCCCAGTGAACCAACTCAATGTTTACCAGTTAAATTGAAAAAGTAATTATAGTTAGATATGGTTTTAGATACCACCAGAACATTGTATAGATTTTACAGAAAATCTCATAGCATGATTTAACCCTTTGAAGATTATGACTCATTTTGACTGTTTGTTCTGGCTATTATTAGACGATTTTATGCAGCTTAGGTAGGATCTGTGAGAATAATGAGGGTAAAACCTATCTTAATCAACCATCTGACCTCCAGATGCCCTTTGTAATCTGAATAAAAATGTCTATTATTAGCTGGAAGTTACAGAAAAGTACTGGTCATCACATTTTCTAAGGGTTAAGGGTAAATTTGTATTTATTAGTATTTATTAGTTCATCTATTTATTACTTTTAGTTTCCCCCGAAGACTTCCATCAAGCTTTAAGGGAAGGTTTTTAGTTACGGTAGTTCGCTAGACTTCCATCAAGCTTTAAGGGAAGGTTTTTAGTTACGGTAGTTCGCTAGACTTCCATCAAGCTTTAAGGGAAGGTTTTTAGTTACGGTAGTTCGCTAGACCTCCATCAAGCTTTAAGGGAAGGTTTTTAGTTACGGTAGTTCGCTAGACTTCCATCAAGCTTTAAGGGAAGGATTTTTGTTACGGTAGTTCGCTAGACCTCCATCAAGCTTTAAGGGAAGGTTTTTAGTTACGGTAGTTCGCTAGACTTCCATCAAACTTTAAGGGAAGGATTTTTGTTACGGTAGTTCGCTAGACCTCCATCAAGCTTTAAGGGAACGTTTTTAGTTACGGTAGTTCGCTAGACTTCCATCAAGCTTTAAGGGAAGGTTTTTAGTTAGTTCGCTAGACTTCCATCAAGCTTCAAGGGAAGGTTTTTAGTTAGTTCGCTAGACTTCCATCAAGCTTTAAGGGAAGGTTTTTAGTTAGTTCGCTAGACTTCCATCAAGCTTTAAGGGAAGGTTTTTAGTTAGTTCGCTAGGCTTCCATCAAGCTTTAAGGGAAGGTATTTAGTTAGTTCGCTAGACTTCCATCAAGCTTAACATTACAGCCCCTAGACCACCTTTCAAGATAAATTTGTACATTTTTCGGTAGAAAAATGTCAACGCCAAAGGCCGGTTCCTCTTAAATTACAGGCTCGCTATCGCTCGCCAGGAAAAACTCGACACCTAAATAGCACGAAAAGTCTTAAAATTTACAGAAATGGGGCGAAAGTTCTTAAAATCGCCAAACTAATGGGGCGAACGTCTTAAAATATCAAAAGCAATGGGGCTAAACATGAGAGATAAAGGGGTCAAGAAAAATATCCCTCCAGTGGAAATCTCCCCTTAATAACATAGCCTAACCCGAAGACCCGAGATACATTTTTACATGTTTTTCTCAATCACAGGCTCGCTATGGCTCGCCAGGAAATAATTAACACCTTGTTTGTTTTTTTTTGTTTTTTTTCTTAACCTCGGGAGTGTAGGCTGTTCAGTAACCTGTAACTTTTACGAGGCCCCGAGATTATCAATTGAAGCTTCGAGATGTTGGGTGCTTCATATGTGTCGCAATAGATGGTCTCAGTGGAGCTTCAAGATGTTGATTGCTTCCTTTCTGCCACACTAGATGACGACACCTTATTAATTTATACACGTCACTTGATTTGGAGAGAGCAGCTATACGATCGTTCACAGCATCTACGAATATGGTCGAGCGTCTTCTATGCTATGAATTGTGACGATATATTTTTTTTTTTTTTTTACGTGTCGTTGTAGCCAGGATATTTGTAGAACAACAGACACGATCAGATCACCTCGGAAAATACCCTGACGTTTGGCGTGGACACTACAAAAGAGGGTTAAATAAAACACTTGTTACACACACTCTCTCACACTCACTTTCTATCCCATTAAAACTGTAATTGGTCCCACAAATTCCCAAGTTAATTATAGGTTCTGTATAAAACATTGAACTATCGCTTCACTCACGTCCTATTAGGTTTTGTTGTTAAGGGGGGTCACCGGCTTTTTTTGTTTATCTTTCTCTCCTGTTCTCTCTTTCTCTGGCTTGTATCCATTCGGCCCCATTCAGCCAACTGTTTTAAGATGTTTATCCCCATCCAGGTGTCGATTTCTTCCTGGCGAGCGATAGCGAGCCAGCATTGTATGGAGAAATCCGGCTTCGCCGGAGAAATTTTTCTATCGAAAAATGTACAAATTTAGCTTGCTGTCAAAACAAAAATATACATATATGCTGGCTCGCTACCGCTCGCCAGGAAAATATTGTCACCTGGATGGGGTAAACGTCTTAAAACAGTCGGCTGAATGGGGCCGAATGGATACAAGCCAAAGAGAGAGGGAGAGAAAGAGAAAAAAAGCGAGGTGGACTCCTTTAATTATAGGTTCTGTATAAAACATTGAACTCTCGCTTCACTCACGTCCTGTTAGGTTTTGTTGGTAAAATGTCAGGATATTGAAGAAGTGTCCCCTATTTCCGATTGGCTGAACATGTGTGTGTGTGTGTGTGTGTGTGTGTGTGTGTGTGTGTGTGTGTGAGTGTGTGTGTGTGTGTGTGTGTTCAATAAACTATCTATCTATCTATCTGCGTGTGTGTGTGTGTGTGTGTGTGTGTTGTGATTGGTAGCTGGTGTGTGTTTATATGTATACTATTATAGGTTTTGGTGTGCGAATATGCGTTACCGGTATGTGTGTGTGCTTTCGGTAAATATATATACAACTATACATATTATACAAGTGGGTGTTGGTGTTAGTGAAGGATTTATTTTGTGTAGGGCCTATGTGGGGGATTTATTTTGTGTAGGGCCTATGTGGGGGATATATTTTGTGTAGGGCCTATGTGGGGGATTTATTTTGTGTAGGGCCTATGTGGGGGATTTATTTTGTGTAGGGCCTATGTGGGGGATATATTTTGGACTATGTTTGTCTTAAATGTGTGTGTAAACTTATACTACTAAGCGCCGTATATTCTTAACCCTCTCATTACCGATGACGTCTCTGTTGTTTGAGTTCAGCTACATTTAGTCGACTCTATGGAAGTTAGGAAGGATGTATGGTAGCTAATCGGATTACCGTTACTTGAAATAGTCTGTAGCGTTTTAATTGGTGGACGTCCTTGCTAAGCTGAATGAAATTGTCTAATAGTTACCAGAATTAATAGACAGTAGCCTTTTAATTGGTAGACGTCCTTCCTAAGCTGAACAAAATCGTCTAATAGTTACCAGAATACAATGTAAAGGATGAATGGGCAAAGCATGGGGTAAGGGCGTTGTCTAGTCACACGAGCTATTTTTCCGTCCATTTTTACGGGCAATTATAATCTGACAGCTTCAAAATATAAGTTCCATAAGAATTAAACTACCTAACATAATATACCTTCGATCTAGCTTCCGATTCGGATGCGAAAGAGCCTCAAAGTAGTACGAAAAAAAAATTGCTCATCAAAAATTGCCGGAAAATGCGCTCGTGTGACAGGAAGCTAGTGTTGCTTTGTGGAATGGAAGTTGATATCACATTGTCCCTTAACTCTTATATATTTAATTGTGGCTCTTATTATAAACCCATTGGTTTTCTGGTGTCAGTGGGCCTTAAAGACATTCCCCTCATCAGTTTGGTGATTTCCATATTTTTCTTTTGTTTTGTTTTTGTGCTTTTCATTTAGGTGTCGATTTCTTCCTGTGGAGTGATAGCAAGCTTGCAATTTAGGAATCAAATTTTCTACCGAAAAAGGCTCAACATTATCTCGAATATCTTTCCTTATGAATATGACCGATAATCCGAGAGGCAGATGGACAGAACGAATACAGAAAGGAGAAAAAAACACTGACAAGCAAAATTATGAATAACTATCCTATGTAAACATATAAACTGGTAATTAAGGATATGAGAGCTATAGTCCATTCATTATATAAGTAGGCCAGAAATCCTGACTTCTAACCTCTGTAACTCGAAAGGGGCTGAGGCAAATGGGCTGTAACTCTTCACACCTATTCCTTGGCTGGCCCTCCCCGAATGGTCGACATATTAGTTGGATAACTATATGATTGTTGGCTTGTTTTTAAGGAATGGACTGTACTGTAGATATATATTGTCGGTTCTATTTCAACTGACGGTATATTGAATCTCTTCGTAACTATTATCTTGATACTTAAGGGGAGACTGGCCGTTTCTTTGGTCTATTAATTCATTTATTAATATATTTTTTTAGTTTCCTCCCTAGACCTCCATCAAGCTTAGAAAAACACCCCCTAGACCCCCCTTCAAGATAAATTTGTACATTTTTCGGTAGAAAAATGTCCCGGCCGAAGGCCGATTCACCTTAAAATTGCAGGCTCGCTTTCGCTCGCCAGGAAATAATCGACACCTAAATGGCACGATAGGTCTTAACATTGACAACGAAATGGGGCGAAAGGTGTTAAAATCGCCAAACTAATGGGCCGAACGTCTTATAATCTCAAAATTAGTGGGGCTAAACGTTAGGGAGAAGGGGGTCCAGAAAAACGGTCTGCCTCCCCTTAATGGAAAAACAGGCAACTTCTCTGTGTCTGCATCATATTTAGGCCAAGTCTTCATATTTAGCTACATATTCGCTACACATTCTTCGTAATAGCTGGATCATCAAGATGGGGTCATGGCTATTTACCGTTAGCTGGATAAAAGCAGACTATGAATATATAGATAGTGAGATACATAATGATTTACTGTAATTGATTTTGAGATAGAGACATAGACAATAGACGAGATTTTGAGACTTATGTTCTTATAAACTGTCTTAGTGGTTTAATGGTTAGAGCGTGTAAGTTTAGTGTGTAGTGTCATGGATCCGAATCCCGGGAGGATCACATGCTTTCATTAATTTAATTTGAGGGTTAATAGTGTTCTTTCTATTTATCTATCGCCGGACGCCTTACTCCCCTTAATGAGGGTGTCCATACACAGAAGGCCCCCAAGTGGACCTATCCTCTGTAAGAGGGACAACCCATACCAGTTTACTGAAGTACGGTACTTACAGGACTGACCACTTAATTTAGGACCCGTTCGACCCCGAGGCCCTCTATGTATCTTTTTATCACTATTTTTCCACAGTGGTGTTCGGCTAGTCCATCCACTAACCTGCTTCACCCTTATGTAAGCACTGCAGTACGGTTTTGTATCAGGTTTACTCCCCTAGACAGGTTGCCGACCAAGGCTAACGAGTCCCATCCTCCCGGATAGTGGTAATAGTGTTAAGAACGACATTACTTAATATATCCGAATATAATCATACTGTTTTTGTTATTATTAATATAAAAGTAATCAAATTATTTAATAATTAATCATAAGCATTTTAATTGACTAACCTCTACACACAGATAAAAAGTCCAATCTCTCATTACTCCGCGAGAAATTTATTGTATATAATTATATTATAAAACAAATACTGACTGCAATTAATGTTTCTGATTACTGCGTGATATGTTTTCGGGGTTTTTCTCTACTGTCGTAAATAATGTGTCTGTGAAATTGGTTAGCGAGAAATTTGGAAAGGTTTGGGTGATTATGGGTTATTTTTTGAGTTTCGTCTAATTGAAGTGTTATTTCTGAAAGAGTAATTTAGTTTATGATATTGTACAAATGGCTTATAAGATTATTAAGATTAATCTCTCTCTCTCTCTCTCTCTCTCTCTCTCTCTCTCTACATATATATATATATATATATATCGTAGTATATATATACAGTACAGATATACTATATATATATAGATATATATATATATATTATTATATATATACTGTATATACAATAGCCTATAGATATATATATATATATATAGATATATATATATATATCTATATATATATATATATATATATATATATATATATATACTATATATATATATATATATATATATATATATATATATATATATATAATATATATATATATATATATATATTTAAATCAAGTATATCTCACAAATACACGTGAGCTACTAATTTTGTTTTATGCTCCCAGCCGGACTCGAACCAGCGACAGTCAGGACGAGTGTCCATGCTTTGATCCACTACACCACGGCGTGATAAAGGAATCTTAACCTTTTCCTATTTATATTAAGGGGAAGGGAAGTTCTACTTGGAGATCGTAATTTAGGAGGAAACATTTATAATTTGTATAGAAGGGGGATCTTGGGGAAGTTTTTTTGTTGGGCTTGATGGGGGTCTAGGGAGGAAACTAAACGAAATGTAAATATAAATATAAATAAAACAATACAAAATAAATAAATATATTGACCAATAAATAAATATAAATATAAATATAAATAAAACAATACAAAATAAATAAATATATTGACCAATAAATAAACCCTCTCCCCTTAATGCACACGACTGTACACTCTAAGACGGAAGTCGTGGTCATAAGTTTTCCAAGCTATTTCGAACGGAATCGAATCTTCCCATTAATTCTTGTTCTAGTCACGTGTATCATTAACATCCCTGGGTTCATTTAAGGGGGCCCACCTCGTTTTTGTTTCTCTCTCTCTCCCTCTCTTTGGGTTGTATCCATTCGGCCCCATTCAGCCTACTGTTTCTAAGACGTTTATCCCCATCCAGGTGTCGATTTTTTCCGCATATTTAAAAAAGAAAAACAATGACAGCAGGCTAAATTTGTACATTTTTCGATAAAAAAAATTCTCCGGCGAAGCCGGATTTCTCCATACAATGCTGGCTCGCTATCGCTCGTCAGGAAGAAATCGACACCTGGATGGGGATAAACGCCTTAAAACAGTAGGCTGAATGTGACCAAATGGATACAAGCCAGAGAAAGAGAGAACAGGAGAGACAAAAAAAGCAGGCCACCCCCCTTAAGTAGTTCGAGGAATCAGAAAGACCCATGACTTAATATCTTAACCCCTTCTGTACCGGCGACGTCTTTTTTATTTTATTCTAACTAAATTTAGACGATTTGGTGCAGTTTCAGAGGAACCTCGGGTAGTAAAAAGGGTTAAGTGTGATAGGTCGAAGCTTGTTAATTGCTGGAGGCCTTTTTTAAGCTCCATAAAATTTAATATTAGTAGGTAAAATAAAGTTAAGAAGCTAGTGCTTTTTGGGGGGGCTACTTTTCCATATTTTATTATATTTTGAGTCAACTTTCTAGACCTCCACCAAGCTTAAAAAAACACCCCCTATACCCCCTTTCAAGATATATTTGTACATTTTTCGGTAGAAAAATTTCCCGGCCAAAGGCCGGATCCTTCAAAAATTACAGGCTCGCTTTCGCTCGCCAGGAAAAAATTGACACCTAAACGGTATGAATGGTCTTAATATTGACAAAGTAATGGGGCGAAAGGTATCAAAATCGCCAAACTAGTCAACGAACGTCTTAAAATCGCAAAACTAATGGGTTTAAACATGAGGGAGAAGGGGGTCCAGAAAAAGCGAGTACCTCCCCCCATAAAGAGACGTTGCCGGTACAGAAAGGGTGAAAGGGTTATTAGCCTACATTGTCAACACACACCTTGCGGACACAGTGAGGTGGTCAGGACTCAAGCAAATGGAATAATGACACCCCAAGCAAAGATAGTGGAAATAACGAGAGACAGAGAGAGAGTTACAAGGAATAGTTAGTATCTCAGAGACTTTGCGGTCCATTCCGAGGAGATACTCGAAGTGGAAGGAGAGAGACTGTTTAATGCACTACACTCATTACAGAGTGTGCAGAATACTACCTACTCTCTTCTTGAACTGTTCTACTGTAGAACTGTTTACAACTTCGGAGGGAAGTTTGTTCCAGATAGAACAGATCTTGTATGTGGAAAAGTTTCCACAAATACTAGTGCTGAACCTTTTCAATTCTAATATCCAGCCATGGTTGCGTATTGTATTGATATTTAGGCTTATCATTTTGCTATAATCCACTTTGTCAAACCCATTAAGTATCTTAACCCATTGACTGCGGGAGACGTTCCTGAATGCCATGGCAATTTACAGGCTTTTAAAGCCTCTTAAAGCCTGTAGAATTGAGTGTGAGGGAGCGGGAGTGCGACAAGCCACACGTCCTTCCTCCAGCCAGCCGGCCGCGGCACTGAGGACTCTTGGCCTTACTCTTGCGAGATATACAGCGCTGCCAAATGCAAATGTAGCGCGACATTAGTGATAATTGTTCATTTTAGCGAATGTCTATGGTAGCGCTGCGGGTGAAGCCCGCGAGCTACGAAGCTCGATTTGGTGTCATTTTGAAGCTATTTTCTTCTAGTTTTTGACTGAATACATTTCATTTCATTCAGGCACTTGCCTAATTAATCGGGAGTGCCTGAATGAGCCCTAATATGGCGGAAATATGCCCGCAGCCAAAGTGTTAAAAAATTCAATGAGCTACCGGTAACCTCGTAGTCTGCGTGTCTCCAACGGGAAGAGATCAAGAGCTCTCAACCAGTCCTCATAGCTCAGTCTTGTAAGCGATGGAGAGAGAGAGAGAGAGAGAGAGAGAGAGAGAGAGAGAGAGAGAGAGAGAGAGAAAACGAGAGAAAAGGAAAGAAACAAGAGAGAGAGAGGGGGAAGGAGAAAGAATAAAGGCTAATTATCTCATTGTCAAGAAAGATTGGTGGGCACTCATTAAAGAGATAAATGGCGTTATAAATCACGTGATTTATGGCAGATCAAATCATTGGACCTGATAATTATTGTTGAATGCAGCATAATTAATGAAATTATCTGGTGGTGGAAGTGGTGCGCCTGGATGCTGGAGAGAGAGAGAGAGAGGTATGTATGTATGTTTGTGTGTGTGGGGGGGGATGTATGTTTGTCTTTATATACGGTACTGTATGTGTGTATGTGAACGAGAGAGAAAAGTAATTGTCTGTATGCCTGTCTGTATTTATTTGTGTATAAGTATGAATGAGTCAGATATACAGTACTATAGTGTGTGTATGTGTGTGTGTGTGTGTGTGTGTGTGTGTGTGTGTGTGTGTGTGTGTAGTAGATCCCATATCTCATCCGTGCAAAACCTGAGCAAGTGGCATTTAAACTCATCCTGTCTACATATAGATTTGTGGCTGTTTGGTTGTCTTTGTATTTGTTCATAGTTTAAAGGTACGGTTTATTTCAGATGAATTTATGCTGGTGTAAATTATTTTGTGGCTGATTACTGTTCTGGGTATTGTGGTATGTTAATATACCTTTTGCTTTCACAAAATTATTAATATGTAGCTGTCTCATTTATATATGTGTGTGTGTGTGTGTGTGTGTGTGTGTGTGTGTGTGTGTATGTGTATGATATAAATATCATATGTATATAATAGTGAATGCATGTGTTTATGTTTATGTGTGGTGCAGTGGTCTTGCCACTGGCCTGGTAATCCAAAGGTCCCGGGTTCAAATCCCGATGTATCAATGGGAAGATATTATTGGGATGGAATTTGTGCTGTACCTAGATCAGTGCATTACCACAAGCCCACCGAAACGTCAATAAAATACCCTCATTGTTCCCTGATTAAATAGCACTGTATGAATACCGGTATTCCCATATTCAAAAATGCTATAGGGGTGCAATGCCTGGTGAGTTATCTGCTCAACAGGTGGCGTTGTGTGTGTGTAAGTGTGAGAGTCCGAGTGTAGGGGGTGAGACAGTGAAGCACGGGAACGAGGTGGCTTCAGAGATGGGGTCGTTTCGGGCCATGAGTGAGCACCGTGCCGCATGTGAATGCAAGATGGCAGGTGCTCGTTGTACTCTACGTGCTTCACATGTCTCACTCCCTAGACTGGAACAAGACCTCACGGGCTTCACTGTTCATTGTAAAGCAGTGAATGTTAAGGCTCTCAGCCTATGCCCGAGAGGAAGAAAGTTGGAATATAGAAAAAAAAAAAAAAAAAAAATCCATGTTTATGTAATGTTATATTAGTGTTCAAAAGTAATATTCAGTATATATTTCATTGTCTGCTAATTGGAGCTAGCGCTCAGCAGGCTTGGCCATTGAATGTTCTTCTTTTGTTGTCTTATTCATGTATTATCTCCATAATATGGCAAAAAAAAATTATTATTATTATTATTATTATTATTATTATCATTATTATCATTATTACCGTACATGAACGAAGGCGGTGCTGGTTGGGGGGAGGGGCGTCGACTGACTGGGGACAGAGGTGCATGGGGGCGGTTCGTTCGTGGCCACCCCTTCGGGGATCACGGCGTCAGGCAATAGATAGATAGATAGATAGATTATTATTATATTTGAGCACAAACTGTAAAGTAGTTGAATATATTTTCTGTATTTTGATGTTGGGGGCAGGGGGCTAGGACTCCTCATCCTCTTGTAAAATTCACCTACTATAGACCAGACAGAGAAAGGAGCAGGGAACGCGAAAGTGGTCCCGGACCCTAAGAATTGGAACTTAAAATGTTTGTTTTTTCTGTTCGGGCTCTGCCTCGAGTCGGCCACCCCCAGCTATGGGGTATGTGCCTGAGTATGTACTGTAGATACATACACATACATTTTTATAGTTCATGGGGAAACTTGAAAACTATAATTATGTATGATATGGATTGATATATACTGTATGTCTGTTCTATGTGTATGAAGGAGACAAAAGGAAAATATGCCTGTAACAAGTGTCCTCCAAAGGTTATATGAGTGACAGAGCCAAAATCAAGGTACATTATAGGTAGTTTAGATGTTTTGGAAAGATGTTTGGTGTGCTTGTTAAGTGGGGTGAAATGAATGGTAGGAGGAGGTGTTATGTGAGAGCTAGCTGGAGTACTCTTTGTGTAGGTGAGCCACAAATAGAAACAGTGGGAGAAGCCAGGCAAATGAAACAGGAGTTCCAGCAATTCCTTATCGTATGTCTATGTGGCTTCCCCTGGGTACTGCCCTGCTCGATTGTGTGTGTTTTGGGTTTATTATATTCTGTGTATTTTGATCAGTTAAGGGAAGATGGGACTTTTTCTGGTCCCCATTCTTCCTCATGTTTAGCCCCATTAGTTTTCAGATTATGGGACGTTTGGCCCATTAGTTTGGCGATTTTAAGACCTTTCGCCCAATTTCTTTGTCAATAATAAGACTTTTCGTGTCATTTAGGTGTCAAATTTTTTTCTGGCGAGCGATAGCGAGCCTGCAATTTAAGAGAAACCAGCATTCGGCCGCGACATTTTTCTATCGAAAAAATGTAAACAAATTATCTTGAAGGAGTCTTGGGCGGGTGTTTTTTAACACCTAAAGAGCGGCCTAGGCGGTAAATAATATGTAGCCACCAGCGGGGTGTTTTTACCCAAAATAGGGCTGTTTACATGATAATTTGTTTGCCTAAATAAGACCCAGAGCATAAAACAAGTATCTATCCCTGAAAGGGCATAAACAGAGCTTTCCAATGACACAACAACGATCCTTGTATGACCGCTAGTTTTTTTGCAACAACCGCGCAACACGAGTGCAAAAACCATGTAATTCGGTACTTTCCCCATACAATTCACTATGTAGCGAGTGTGAGAGGGTGGAGGAGGGTGGGATTCATGTCAGTTGGTCCACCGCGGTGGTCTGGAGCAGTCATACGCTCGCTACTCTCCTGCCACCACTTGTCTCTCTCTCTCAGCAACATTACGTGCTGAAATTGCCACACGACCTATGTCGCGCGCCGCCACATAGTCCAAATTTATTTCACTCGACTTATGTTGCACGCCGCCAGTTAAGGGTTAAGGTTGATGGAGGTCTAGGGAGGAAACTAAATACTAATAAAAAAATGCATAGCCTATATGAGCAAATGAATACGCCCAATATTACTTAACAATAAACTTAACAATACTTAACAATAAACTAAAACTGCCTACTTTTCCTTCTAGGTGTGGTAGTGCCAGCTGGATGTAGCCCCAGGACCATCCCACCTGGAGACATGAAGCTATTATTAGTAAGTTACAAGAGTTACGGATTTACACCCCTTCTGTACCGGCGACGTTTTTTTGTATTTGATTTCAGCTACATTTAGACGATTTTGTGAAGCTTGGGAAAGATATATGGTCGCTAAAAGGATTAATTGAGATAGTCTGTAGCCTTTTAATAGGTAGACTAAGCTGAACAAAAGCGTCTAATAGTTGCCAGAATAATAAGAAAAGTACATCACCGGTACAGAAGGGGTTAACTAGTTACAGTCTGTGTGCATTATGGTCTATTTGATTCCAGCTGGTGGTAAATTAAATCCCTTAAGGGGAGATCTCCACTTGAGGGACTTTTTATCTTTACCCCCTTCTCCCTCATGTTTAGCCCCATTGCTTTTGAGATTTTAAGACGTTCGCCCCATTAGTTTGTCAATTTTAAGACCTTTCACGCAATTTATGTCACTTTTAAGACCTTTCGTCCCATTTAGCTGTCAATTTTTTCCTGGCGAGCGATAGCGAGCCTGCAATTTAAGAGGAATCGGCCTTCGGCCGGGACATTTTTCTACCGACAAATGTACAAATTTATCTTGAAAGGGGGTCAAGGGGGTGTAATTTCAAGCTTGATGGAAGTCTAGGAAACTCACTAAAAACCTCCCCTTAACCCGTACAGCCCCAGCGACGCGTCTGACGCGTCGGCGATGTATGTAACGCACAGCCCCAGAGACGCGCCTGGCGCGTCACCCTAATTGCGCCGACCGTAACCTCAGGTGTAGCCACTCAAGAGGGCTCAGATTTGTATGGGAACTGTGTACGTATCCCACGCATCCGTGCCGATGGTTGAAAACTCTCAAAGTCCACGTGCGTGCGCGTGAGCGCGCAATAACCTGGTTTTTTGGGGTAATTGCCTTCAATTTTTTACTCTTGTAAAATACGTTTTCGGGGGCTCTGTAGGACCATTCTTTAAGCTTTTTGAGCGGTTTTTCGTGGTTTTTCCTTCATTCCCTACCCCATTCGCTATTGTTTCTGGAATAAAACCATTTTTTGAAAACCGGCCGGGTTCTGGTGAACAAACATTACAAAACTAGCCGGGGCTCCACGGGTTTTTGAATAGCTGATTTCTCGATACTTAATGGAAATATATGAAACTACTATGGCTGTGTGTCGTAGTAATGCCAAGTTTTCATAATTAACATCATATTTCGCTACAAAATCTACCTTATAGCTGAGTAACAAAGATAGAAACATGGCAATTTACCCTCAGCTGGAAAACAAAATAGACTACCGGTATAGTCTGTTTTAGTAGTTATATAGGAGCAAGCTACAGTATTCATTCGCGTATGTAACTTTTATGTATTTATCATCTTTTTGTTTTAAACTTTGCTATTCACTTTTCATTTTAATTATTGATTAGTTGATTCATATTTTCATTTGCATAATCGTTCTAATCACACAACTTTATTTTAGTACATTCATTATTTTTGTATATTTATTTCATGACACAGCTGTTCAGTCACTTCTGTTTTTAATCATTATTAAGTGTTTGTTTTTCTTCTTTTGCATAGGCTTTTCAATCCCATCACATTGTAGCTACAAGCACGCTCATACTTTGTCTATTTTTAGAAACTTTCCAATCGCAATACTTTATTTTTTTTAGTAAGGTAAGACTGGTATGTTCTCTTAGCTGTTGTGTAACTCCTCCAGTCAGCTGCTGTTATAGGTATTCTAACTTAAGGAGGGCTAGGCCTATGTGTGTGGGTTTTTTTTTCCCTCCCTATACTTCCATCAAGCTTAACAAAAATCATACGACAGTTATTGGGATCTATTTGAGTAGGAAATGAAGGGACAGATTAAGTTTCGTAAGAATCAATTCATTAGTGTTCGAGTAATTTGATAACACACACACACACTTTTTTGATAACACACACACACACACACACACACACACACACACACACACACACACACACACACCTCCTCCTCCTCCTCGCATAACGGATAGCGCGTCTGGCTCACAACCAGAAGGTCCAGGGTTCGAGACCCGGGCAGGGAAGAGACATTTGGGCAAGTCTCCCAACGGTGTAGCCTCTGTTCACCTAGCAGTATAAATAGGAACCTGGTAGGCCCTATAAGTGGACGAAGTTGTGACATCCCCTCTGGGGGTTGGCGGTCTGTTACAAGGGTATCGCATACTGTAGGTCAACCTAAGCCTTCGGGTGAGACTGGTGCCGTGCAGATCAACTCAAGCCTTCGATTTGAGGTGTCGCCAATTGTCTGATTAGACTACACTCACATCAACAGCTATCGATACACTAACACATGCCATGCACTTCACGCAATACATTCCCAGTTAATAAGGCGCGATAATATTGAGCTCGCGTTGCGTGGAATCCCCTTGACAAACAAACAAGTTCGGTGAATTACACACACCCACACATACGCACCAACAACAAAAGGACAGGAGCTGAAACAATATCTTGCGCTTCACTCCGAGGGCGACACACAGGGAAGTAAATAAACTGGTAACAACAAAGCCACACCAGGGATATCAGATTACAAAGACAAAATCCATTCCTGGGTTCCTTTGACACTGCTTGGCTCCATGGAAGTTTTATAGAAGGCACGGAACGAAAAGTGTCTAGTGGCTTGGAATGACTTGGAAGAACTTGAGACCAAAATTGCAATATCTGTCTTTTTGTTTTTCATTTTTCTCTCTCTCTCTTTCGGGAACTGATAGTCATATTGCCAGTCGTATCACTCTTGTTGTTGTTATTCTTCTTCTACTTGTTTTCGTTTACTATGTGGATTAGGGAGACAAAGGGCAGAACTGCTTGTGACGAGTACCTCCCCCCAGAGTTGAAAGAGTGACAGGGCCAAAATCAAGGAATGTTCGAGCCAAAATGCCTAGACACACGGAGTTTGAAGCAATTTAAGTCAGAGGATGAAGGGAAGATGGATTAAGGGAGAGAGTTCCAGATCTCAGCTGTTGAATAGAAGAAAGTTTGGGAATATCGTTTCAATCTTGAGTTGCACAGAGTAGGGGTGGGATTGTGTTGCAAGACAGGTACTATGTACCCTACGTAGAGGAGGTGGTATACACTGAGAGAGCTCTGAGGAACACTGATTATTGTAGTAGCGATAGAATAGCGTGAGAGATGCAACATTGCGGCGAAGAGAGAGATTGCAGAGAGTCGGTGAGTGGACGGAAGTTAATGATATAAAAGGCTTTCCTTTCTACTTTGTCTAGAAGTGCTGTGTGAGAGGATCCTCCCCACACATGTGAACAATACTCAATACATGGACACACTATGCCCCTGTACAGAGCAAGAAGCTGTGCAAGGGTAAAGAACCTCTTGAGGCGGTTGAGCACTTCCAGCTTCTGGGAGGCCGCCTTAGGAAGACTGGTAATATGGTCCTTCCAAGAGAGAGCAGAAGAGAAAGAGACACTGAGAATAATGAGAGAAGATGAAGGGTTGATTTTCGTGTTGTTGAAGTATAAGGGATAGTCCTCTGGGAGTTCACGACGGGTAGATAGATGAAGAACTTGAGTTTTGGAAGCATTAAAGGCAACAAGGAGAAAAGATCGACAGTATAAGGTTTAGAAGTTGGAAATAAGTCAAGAATGTTGGGCCAATCTCCGAAGCGATCTGGGATACGGGTAGGGTGCTGAACCAACTGCTCTAGATCATTTAGGGTAGAAAATACTTAAGCTTGTTCACCAGGTTGGTCAGTAGTGTGAGAGGAGAGCCATTGGCGGTGGTGAAAGTTGAAATCTCCTAAGATTGAGATTTCTGAGAAAGGAGAAATTTATAGAATGTGTTCCACTTTAGGGTTTAGATAGTCAAAGAAATTAGGAAAGTCGGTAGAGTTAGGGGAAAGATAGACAACAGAAATATTTAGTATGAGAATGACAGGATAGTTTGAGCCATAAAGTGGAGAATTAAGAGGAATCGAAATCGGGAACACGAGACAAGTGCACGCATGCACAACATTCGCCTTTGGCTTTGAAACTAGGATAGAGAAAGTAAGAGGATACAGGGAAGGGGCTGCTGGCAGTTGCTTCAGACACCCAAGTTTCGGTGAGGAAAAGAAGATCAGGTTTGTAGGAGGAGAGATGGAGTTGAACAGAGGGAAAATTAGAGGAAAGGCCGCGAATGTTGCAAAAGTTGACAGTAAAAGTGACAGGCCGTGGTCCAGAGCATTTAGAGGGGTCGTCAGCCGTCAGGGGATGGTCGGTTGGGCGTGGGGGAATTTATGGTCCCTCCCACTGGGGACTCCGAGGCTGGGCTAATGTTCATCATTACATACATTTTCTTTGTGTGGAAGAAGGAAGTGTGGTGTAGTTTAGTGTAGTGAAGTAGTTAGGAGGAGGAGGTGTTTGTTTGTGAGAGCGAGCTGGGTTACTCTCAGTGTAAGTGAGGCACAACGGAAATCAGTAAGAGAGGCCAAGCAAATGAAACATGAGTTCCAGCTACTCCTTATCAAATGCCTATAGCCTCTCCTGGGTATAGCCCTGTTCGATTGGTGCCTAAAATCTCCCCCTTTAATATATATTGAATTATATATATATATATACATACATACATACATACATACATACATACTCTCTCTCTCTCTCTCTCAATGAAAACAGCCGCGCCAACGTTATGCATATTTCTCCCCCTCTCCCAAATATATTCATTAATTCGTATTCTTTCGCCCCCCCCCCCCCCCCCCCCCCTTGTTGTGATAGACGAGCTGTTACTGGCCCGGGGAAGCGTTCTTAACCCCTTCTGTACCGGCGACGTCTTTTTTTCTATTTTATTCTAGCTATATTTAGAGGATTTTTGTCCAGCTTATGAAAGATCTGAGGTACCGTAGTAAACAGGGTTAGGTGAAATGGTTCGAAGCCCGTGTATTGCTGGAGGCCCTTTTGACACTGAATATAATCGTCTAGTAGTAGCCAGAATAAAGTTAAAAGGACGGCACCGGTACAGACAGGGTTAAGGGGAAGTTTGGTGTATTTCTGGATTCCCTTCTCCCTAATACTTAGTCCCATTAGTTTTGAGATTTTAAGACGTTCGCTCCATTAGTTGTAGATTTTCGGACCCTTTGTGCCATTTTGGTGTCGATTTTTTTCTGGCGAGCCATAGCGAGCCTGTAATTTAGGAGGAATTTGCCTTCGGCTGGAACATTATTCTACCGAAAAATATACAAACTTATCTCGAGCGGGGGTCTTGGGGGTATTTTTTAAGCTTGATAGAGGTCTTTGGAAGAAATTAGAAATAATAAATAAATAAATAAATATATATATATATATATATATATATATATATATATATATATATATATATATATATATATATATATACCGGTATATACTGTATATATACATGAACAAGTAAATGTAACAAAAATATTTGTTTTCCCTTAAGCACTAGTGAACATCCATCTTGATTACTGTGGCCCTTCAAGAATATAAATACTTTAACCCTTTCAACACGATTACATAATTTGCATCTTATTTTCGTTACCATTAGACGATTTTCTTTAGCTTATAATCTACCTCTAGGACTCTATCTATCTATCTATTGCCTGACGCCGTGATCCCCGAAGGGGTGGCCACGAACGAACCGCCCCCATGCACCTCTGTTCCCAGTCAGTCGACGCCCCTCCTCCCAACCAGCACCGCCTTCATCCATATACTTCCTCACTCCATCCTTCCACCTCTCTTTCGGTTTACCTCTCCCTCTCTGTCCTTCTACCTCGCTCTCGTACACCCTCTTAGTCATTCTCTCGCTTCCCATACGTTCCATATGGCCGAACCATCTTAAGGTGTTCCCTTTCACACTTTCCAGCACATCTACCTCCACACCACACCTCCTTCTTACTTCCTCATTCGTCTGTCTATCCCTCCATGTAACTCCGCACGCACTTCTCAAGTAACTCATTTCCACCCCTCTCACTCTGAGTCTCTTCTCCAACGTCCATGCTTCGCTTCCGTAAGTCAGTGTCGGGATTACCACACTGTCATGCAAGGACTTCTTCACTTCCATACTGACCACCCTATTTCTTGTTACTGCTTTCAGCATTCCTACAACCCTCTTCCCCTGTTGCACCCTCTCCCACACTTCTTCATCCATAGTCCCATCTTTACTCAACACACTGCCCAGATACTTAAATGAGCTGACAATCTCCATAGCCTGACCGTTCAACTTCACCTCACACTCTGTGGCTTCACCCCTTTCGAAGACCATAACCTTGCTCTTCCCCGCATTTACCTTCAAATTCCGTTTTTTGCACACTGTTCCAAACATATTTACCAGACCCTGCAACTCCCATTCATTAATGCTTATCAGAAGTGTATCATCAGCAAACAGCAATACAGGCAGCTTCCACTCGTTTCCCTCTCTTATCAGCGATACACCAACATCCACTGCTCTTCCTTTTATTTATTTCATGACTCCATCCATATATATAGTAAACAACCATGGGGACATCACACACTCGTTTCAACCCAACATTCAGATCAAAGAACTCGCTCTGCTCATTCTCCACACGTACTGCCGCCTTTGCACCCTCATACATTCTCTTCACTGTTTTCAGCAACTTGCCATCTACTCCGTATATTCTATGTACTTTCCACATACCTTCTCTATCCACTCTGTCATAGGCCTTCTCTAGGACTAAAGGGGTAAATACTATCTCAATAAACTCTCTGAATAACATGGGACTATCTTAGACTGCATACAATCGTCTAATGTTAGCCAGAATATAAAGTAAAAAGGGCGTCATCGTACTGAAGAGGTTAATAAAATCTAACTTCGTTTTTTGCATTGTCAGACTAAATACATTAAACTCTCAAAGGCTATGATTTCTGTCATCAGTTTGGTGTAATTTGTGTAACCCTTATTAGAATTCTTTCCACGTTCTTAATATCTTTTCTATGATATGAAACAATATATATTGTACAGTCGCTAGTATTAATTAACACCCTCAGTCTTACCCATTTGAATCAGTATCGAACACAAACGAGATAATACAATGCCTTATTATGTTCCAAATGCTTCAGAACATGGCTTCAAAGATTCAAATGGGAGCAACCTAATTATTAAGGGGGATGGGCCGTTTTTTCTGGCCCCCTTCTCCCTCGTGTTTAATTCCATTGGTTTATATATTTTAAGACATTCGGCCCATTAGTTTGGCGATTATAAGACTTTACGCCCCACTTCTTTGACATTTAGGTGTTGATTTTTTTCCTGGCGAGCGGTAGCGAGCCTTAAATTTTAAGGGTAACCGACCTTCGGCCATGATATTTTTCTACCGAAAAATGTACAAATATATCTTGAAGGTGGGTTTAGGGGGGGTTTTTACAGTTCGATTGACGTCTAGGGAGGAAACTAGAAAATATGAAGGGGGTTCACCGTCTTTTTTTATCATTCTCTCCTGCTCTCTCTTTCCCTGGTTTGTATCCATTCGGCCCCATTCAGCCAACTGTTTTAAGACGTTTATCCCCATCCAGGTGTCTTCCTGGCGAGCGATAGCGAGCCAGCATTGTATGAAGAAATCCGGCTTCGCCGGAGAAATTTTTCTATCGAAAAATGTACAAATTTAGCTTGCTCTCAAAACAAAAATATATATATGCTGGCTCGCTACCGCTCGCCAGGAAAATATTGACACCTGGATGGGGGTAAACGTCTTAAAACAGTAGACTGAATGGGGCCGAATGGAGAGAGGGAGAGAAAGATTAAAAAAAAAAACAGGTAGGCTCGCTTAAAAGATAAAAGAATAAGCCAATAAATACGCCCATCTCCCCTTCAAGCTCACACCTATGCTTTACGCCCATCTCCCCTTCAAGCTCACACCTATGCTTTACGCCCATTTCCCCTTCAAGCTCACACCTATGCTTTACGCCCATCTCCCCTTCAAGCTCACACCTATGCTTTACGCCCATCTCCCCTTCAAGCTCACACCTATGCTTTACGCCCATCTCCCCTTCAAGCTCACACCTATGCTTTACGCCCATCTCCCCTTCAAGCTCACACCTATGCTTTACGCCCATCTCCCCTTAAAGCTCACACCTATGCTTTACGCCCATCTCCCCTTCAAGCTCACACCTATGCTTTACGCCCATCTCCCCTTCAAGCTCACACCTATGCTTTACGCCCATCTCCTCTTAAAGCTCACACCTATGCTTTACGCCCATCTCCTCTTAAAGCTCACACCTATGCTTTACGCCCATCTCCTCTTCAAGCTCACACCTATGCTTTACGCCCATCTCCCCTTAAAGCTCACACCTATGCTTTACACCCATCTCCCCTTCAAGCTCACACCTATGCTTTACGCCCATCTCCCCTTCAAGCTCACACCTATGCTTTACGCCCATCTCTCCTTAAAGCTCACACCTATGCTTTACGCCCATCTCTCCTTAAAGCTCACACCTATGCTTTACGCCCATCTCTCCTTAAAGCTCACACCTATGCTTTACGCCCATCTCCCCTTCAAGCTCACACCTATGCTTTACGCCCATCTCCCCTTCAAGCTCACACCTATGCTTTACGCCCATCTCCCCTTCAAGCTCACACCTATGCTTTACGCCCATCTCCCCTTCAAGCTCACACCTATGCTTTACGCCCATCTCCCCTTCAAGCTCACACCTATGCTTTACGCCCATCTCCCCTTCAAGCTCACACCTATGCTTTACGCCCATCTCCCCTTCAAGCTCACACCTATGCTTTACGCCCATCTCTCCTTAAAGCTCACACCTATGCTTTACGCCCATCTCTCCTTAAAGCTCACACCTATGCTTTACGCCCATCTCTCCTTAAAGCTCACACCTATGCTTTACGCCCATCTCCCCTTCAAGCTCACACCTATGCTTTACGCCCATCTCCCCTTCAAGCTCACACCTATGCTTTACGCCCATCTCCCCTTCAAGCTCACACCTATGCTTTACGCCCATCTCTCCTTAAAGCTCACACCTATGCTTTACGCCCATCTCCCCTTCAAGCTCACACCTATGCTTTACGCCCATCTCTCCTTAAAGCTCACACCTATGCTTTACGCCCATCTCCCCTTCAAGCTCACACCTATGCTTTACGCCCATCTCCCCTTCAAGCTCACACCTATGCTTTACGCCCATCTCTCCTTAAAGCTCACACCTATGCTTTACTCCCATCTCCCTTTCAAGCTCACACCTATGCTTTACGCCCATCTCCCCTTCAAGCTCACACCTATGCTTTACGCCCATCTCCCCTTCAAGCTCACACCTATGCTTTACGCCCATCTCCCCTTCAAGCTCACACTTATGCTTTACGCCCATCTCTCCTTAAAGCTCACACCTATGCTTTACGCCCATCTCCCCTTCAAGCTCACACCTATGCTTTACGCCCATCTCCCCTTCAAGCTCACACCTATGCTTTACGCCCATCTCCTCTTCAAGCTCACACCTATGCTTTACGCCCATCTCCCCTTAAAGCTCACACCTATGCTTTACACCCATCTCCCCTTCAAGCTCACACCTATGCTTTACGCC
>CM064548.1:12274864-12312364 GCA_032716605.1 Paralithodes platypus | reverse complement strand
GTGTTACATAGAGTTACATAGATACACAAACTACACAGACCTTGCGGTCCCTACTAGGTAGTCCGGACTTAATGCTAAAAGAATTTTCTACAAAGTGGAAGGCAAGGATAGAAAAGAAGAAGGCTCTCCCTCCCACCGTTGGTCGGCATGGAATTAAGTTGGGGAAAGAAGTCCCCCAGCAGAATGAGAAAACTTCTACTGGGAAATTTATAGTAAAGAACGAAGATGCGAAATATTATATACTACTGATGCTGAGAGAGAGAGAGAGAGAGAGAGAGAGAGAGAGAGAGAGAACGAGAGAGAGAGAACGAGAGAGAGCGAGAGAGAGCGAGAGAACGAGAGAGCGAGAGCGAGAACCAGAACGAGAGAGAGAAAGCACGAACACGACTAACTTTTCAATATATAGTAATAGAATTATAACCCTTTAGTGCGAGTGGGGCGGCAATCTAGCTCCATGCATACATTACTTCCAATTCCCCACTTGCGAGTTTCAAGCTATAAGGAAGTTGGAGCCGTGACCATCGATATTAAACAGAAATCCAATAATAGCGTACGTTTCTGTTGAATTGGGTTTTATGTATTTATTAATGTACTACAACCGTATTTTAGCTGGTAATTCTGCTAAATATCGATGTCTACAGCTCCAACTTCCTCATAACCCAAAGTGCATCCTGTGAACGAAAATAAACCAAACTACGAAAAGTAACCCAAACTGTATCCTGTGAACTCAAAGTAACCTAAACTGTATCCTGTGAACTCAAAGTAACCTAAACTGTATCCTGTGAACTCAAAGTAACCTAAACTGTATCCTGTGAACTCAAAGTAACCTAAACTGTATCCTGTGAATGTAAAGTAACACAAACTGTATCCTGTGAATGTAAAGTAACACAAACTGTATCCTGTGAACTCAAAGTAACCTAAACTGTATCCTGTGAACTCAAAGTAACCTAAACTGTATCCTGTGAACTCAAAGTAACCTAAACTGTATCCTGTGAACTTAAAGTAACACAAACTGTATCCTGTGAATGTAAAGTAACACAAACTGTATCCTGTGAATGTAAAGTAACACAAACTGTATCCTGTGAATGTAAAGTGACCTAAACTGTATTCTGTGAACTCAAAGTACCGTAACCCAAACTGTATCCTGTGAATGTAAAGTAACACAAACTGTATGCTGTGAACTACAAGGGTTATTGTAGCACCAATCGGCATACCGTAGGGTCCCTGTGTGGCCGTATATCCGGATCCGGCCACGGTTTTCATTAGCCCGGCTTCCGATATACCGGCCCCCCGTGGCTGATATACCGGGTGTGTGTGTGTGTGTGTGTGTGTGTGTGTGTGTGTGTGTGTGTGTGTGTGTGTGTGTGTGTGTGTGTGTGTGTGTGTGTGTGTTTGTTGAGGGAGAGGAAAACATGTGGGTGGGAGGTAATGTGTGAGTACCGGGTATGTGTGTTCTTGGAGCCGATGTGTGTGTGTGTGTGTGTGTGGGAGGAGGGGACGTGTGTGAGTGTGTGTGTTTGTTGGAGGGAGAGGGGTGTGCGTGTGAGTTTGAGTGTGTGTGTGGGTGATCGGGGGGAGGGTTATGTGTGGGTTTATGTGAGCTTGGGGTGGATGGTTTGGTGTGTGTGTGCGTAGGGTATGATTATGTTCGAAATAATGGGTGTTTATGTGTTATGTGAGTGTTGGATTATGTGTTAAGTGTGTGGTGGTGGTGACGATGGGGAAGGTGGGGGGTGAAGGGCTTGAGTATGTGTGTGTGTGTGTGTGTTGAGTAGATGAAATGGGTTATTTGTGTACAGAGGTGATTGGTTGTGTGTGTGGGTGGGGGGGGGGGGGGGGGGGGGGGGGTTGTGTTTGTTTCTGTAAGTGTGCGCGTGTGTCTCGGGAAAATAATATTTTGTATGTGTGTGTGTGTGTGTTGCAGGAACAGGGCTGAAAACTTGAGTGCGAGTTTATAATTATATGTGTATGGGAGGATGAATGTGCAGTATACTCGTGTGTGCGTGTGTGGGTGGGGGGGGGGGATAATAAAGGTTGAGAATGGATTTATACAGTAGGCCTATACAGTATGTATGTGTGAGGATATGTCTGTACAACAAGTGGGAGTAACCTACTGTATATGTGGGGGGAGAGAGAGAGAGAGAGAGGGAGGTTGTTAGTGTGTGTGTTGGGGGTCATGTATGTGTTCATAGTTCTGTTTGTACATGTTTGTTTGTTGGGGAAAGGACTATGTGTGTATCAGAGTTTTGAGTTTCTTTTCGTGAGTATTTATTAGTTGCGAAAAGCAGTGTTTGTTTGAGGGATTATGAGTATTCTGTGTGTTTAGGTCGAGATGAGATATTTGTGATTAAGCGTGTGGGAGGCTTGTGTTTGTTTGTGTAAGCGAATTAATACTGTAGTTGTCAATTGCAGTATCTCTCGGTATGTATATGATCTGTCTGATTTCCAAATATCTGAAAACGAATAAATTAATTTGAGCCAAGGTCAGTAACTGCAATCGATATATATATATATATATATATATATATATATATATATATATATATATATATATATATAATTATATATATATATGTATGTGTGTGTGTTGCTTGGCTGATACATTTATCATTGTATAATTATGGTGACTGGATGATACATGTCAGGGGTGCTCGCTCTCTCTCTCATGTATATCTACTAAACTAGCTATTCTTCCACGCACCCATCTATCTATCTGTCTTATGTTATTAATTATCTGGAGCCGTGAGCGATTAAGGAGGGTCACCGTTTTTTTGTTTATCTTTCTCTCCTTTTCTCTCTTTCCCTGGCTTGTATCCAATCGGCCCCATTCAGCCAACTGTTTAAGACTTTTATCCCCATCCAGGTGTCGATTTTTTCATGGCGAGCGATAGCGAGCCAGCATTGTATGGAGAAATCCGGATTCGCCGGAGAAATTTTTCTATCGAAAAATGTACAAATTTAGCTTGCTGTCAAAACAAAAATATGTTTATGCTGCTCGCTACCGCTCGCCAGGAAAATATTGACACCTGGATGCTGGTAAACGTCTTAAAACAGTAGGCTGACTGGGGCCGAATGGATACAAGCCAAAGAGAGAGGGAGAGAAAGAGAAAAAAAAAGCGAGGTGGGCTCCCTTAATAATTCTCTGGAGCCGTGAGCGATTAAGGGAAGTGGGGAGAGAGAGAGACACAAAAGGAGGGAATGAGAGAGTTGTGATAAAAGTGGATTATGGAGAGAGAGGGAGGGAAGACAAAAGAGGGAGAGAGGGAGAGAGAGAGATAATGACGAAGGCTATAAACGAAAAGGGGTGGTGAAAGTGATACACAAGTCCTCTATTTTACTATCTGGTATATAACGGTAGCCACACTGTTTAATGTTTTCCATTATTTTACGGTCGCAGGACAGGCAGCAATATCGCCAACATAATACCGTCATTTTAGCGGTCTCACACACACACACACACACACACACACACACACACACACACACATATAGGAAGCTAAGGAACGAGTATGTCAGAATTAGGAAACAGGAAGCAAGAAATTATGAAAAAAACATTGTGGAAAAATGTGTAAGTGATCCCAAATTGTTCTACAGGTATGTAAATAGCAAAATGAAGGTTAACGACAAAATAATGAAGCTGAGGGAAGGAGACAATATTTATTAGGGTGATGAGAAGATATGTGAGGTTATGAATAATACATTACATTCAGTTTATGCTATGGATGAACATTTTTTAGAACCAGAGATTATATACCAAAATGATGAAAAATTGGGGGATATTATCTTTCAACCAGAGGAACTACTAGAACTTATGAAGGGACTAGATGTGAGAAAATCTATGGGCCCAGACAATATAGCAGGATGGATTCTAAAAGAATGTGCTGAGGAATTGGTAAAACCTATATATGAAATAATTAAGTACTCTATTGAAGTTGGAAAATTACCACTAGACTGGAAAAGGGCTAATGTATTACCGTACCAATCTACAAAGGTGGGAGTAGGGAGCAGCCGCTAAGCTATAGACCAGTGTCACTGACAAGTGTTGTTTGTAAAATGTGTGAGAAGATTATTAAGAAAAGATGGATAAAGTACTTGGAAGAAAATAATTTACTTACTGTAAGACAATTTGGATTCAGAGAGGGAAAATCATGTGTTACTAATCTGCTGAGCTTTTATGATAGGATGATAGATATACTACAAGAGAGAGAAGGATGGGCGGACTGTGTGTATCTTGATATAAAGAAGGCCTTTGACCGAGTTCCTCATAGTAGACTTAGATGGAAGTTGAAGAAGTTTGGAGGGGTTCAGGGTAATTTGTTGAAGTGGATGGAGGACTATCTCTCGGGAAGACAGATGAGAACCATGATAAGATACAGCTTATCAACATGGAGGGATGTTACAAGCGGAGTTCCACAGGGATCAGTGTTGGCCCCAATTATGTTTCTGGTCTATATAAATAACATGCCAGAGGAAATAAATGCATACATGAATATGTTTGCTGACGATGCAAAAATTATGAAACATATAGTGGACGAAAACAGTTGTAGAGAGCTACAGAGTGATCTGGATAAGATAGACCGATGGAGCAAGATATGGAAATTAGATTTTAACAAAGATAAATGTCATGTGATGGAAGGGGGTGTGAGTAAAAGAAGACCTCATTGGGAATATAAACTAGAATGCACGATTAACCCCTCAGAGAAAGAAAAGGACTTGGGCATTATAATACAGGGAGATCTTTCACCCGAGAGCCATATTAACAAAATTGTGGGAGAAGCTTATGGCCTGTTGAATAAAGTAAAAATAGCATTCAACTATTTGAATGAAGAGATGCTAGTAAATATAATAAAATCAATGGTGAGACCTAAATTGGAATATGCGGCAGTGGTGTGGTCACCCCATCTTAAAAAACACATAATTAAGTTGGAGAAGTACAGAGAGCTGCAACGAAGATGATTCCAGAACTAAGAGAACTGACATATGAAGAGAGATTAGAGAGATTGAATTTGCCAACTCTAAGTGAGAGAAGAGAAAGAGGGGATATGATTATGATGTATAAATGTGTTAGGGGATTGGAAAGGATAGACAAGGAGGACTTTATCGCGGGAGATAAAGGGAGGACTAGAGGACATAGTTGCAAGTTAAAGAAAGGCAGATGTAAAGGAGATGTGAGGAAATTCAGCTTTCCATATAGAAGTATTAATATGTGGAATCAGTTGGATGATGAAGTGGTGGGTGCGGGGAATATCCAAATTTTTAAAGCCAAATTAGATAACAGAATCTTTGGAGGCGGGACAATACGAGCCTTAAAACTCAAATCCTGTATACTACAATTAGGTGAGTACAATTAGGTGAGTACACACACACACACACACACACATAGCTATCAACATAACTATACCCTGTTCTAAATAAGTAGGCTAAAATTCTTGCACCTCTATAACTCACAAACGACTAGAGTAATCGAGCTAATATTTCTACTGCTTGTGAAGGATCAGCCAGAGTATTACAGCCCTTTCGCTCTAGCCCTTTTTGAGTTACAGAGGTTAGGGTTCACGATACCTGACCTATTTGGAACAGGGTATGATCTTTTACTGTTTTATTACCGTAATTTAGAGGTATATTACAGTTAAGATATTGTAATGTGGGATAAGGCTTCCAAATGCTATAAAGTACGATCTTTTGCTGTTATTTTGTACAGTTATTATAAACTAGAATGAATGGAGAATGCTTGTGAATAGATGAGTGAACACGTGGTCATTTGGGGGAAGGGGTCGGGCGCAAGTTGGACTAGATAATAGTCCATCAGGCGCCTGGCCCGGGGAGACGATTAATATCGGGTGCGCCTGGAAGTGTGGTGGGCGGGCTTGTGGCTTCGGCTCCGCTGCATGTCTGCCTGCCGAGATCGGAACCTCTCCGAGTGGTCGGGGGCCGGGGGAGTGCTGGAGGGACCTTGGTGACCCTGGTCTCTGGGTCTTCTCCTGGGTGACCTACAGGTAGATGTGTGTGAATCTGTGTTTTGTCTGTGTGTGTTCGTTGTTTTATGTTGTTTTGTGTTTTCCCTGTTCTTGCTCTGTCTTGAGTCGGCCAACCCCCCCCCCCCTCAAAAAAATTGAAAAAGGGAAAAAAATAGGGAAAAAGAAAAGAAAAAAATAGGAAAAGTGGGGATTGGGCCTGAGTAAATAGATAGATAGATAGATTATTTGCATTGTAGGTTTCGTTGTTGGATTCAGGAAAGCAGAATTATTTTTTTATTTTTATTTTGTTTTATTTTTCAGAGGAGGGAAGAACAAAGACAAAAACAAAATCCATGTGCTTAACCCTATGAGGATTTTGATGCGTTTTAACACGTAATTCTGGTTATTATTAGACAATTTTATTCACAATTAGGAAAACAATTTAAATATAGTAAGATATTAAGGGGAGGTGTGGTGGAGTGGTCTTGCCACTGGCCTGGTAATCCAAAGGTCCCGGGTTCATATCCCGATGTATCAATGGGAAGATATTATTGGGATGGAATTTGTGCTGTACCTATTAATTATAATTCTATCAGTGCATTACCACAAGCCCACCGAAACATCAATAAAATACCCTCATTGTTCCCTGATTAAATAGCACTGTATGAATATTCCCATATTCAAAATATGCTATAGGGGTGCAATGCCTGGTGAGTTATCTGCTCAACAGGTGGCGTTGTGTGTGTGTAAGTGTGAGAGTCCGAATGTAGGGGGTGAGACAGTGAAGCACGGGAACGAGGTGGCTTCAGAGATGGGGTCGTTTCGGGCCATGAGTGAGCACCGTGCCTCATGTGAAGGCAAGATGGCAGGTGCTCGTTGTACTCTACGTGCTTCACATGTCTCACTCCCTAGACTGGAACAAGACCTCACGGGCTTCACTGTTCATTGTAAAGCGGTGAATTTTAAGGCTCTCAGCCTATGCCCGAGAGGAAGTAAGTTGGAATATAGATTTTTTTTTTTTTTATATCTATATGACAAAATAGCTAAGTCAATGAGTGAGAATTTGAACTTGTATAGACTTAGTATTGGAATAATCAAATTTATTTATTGTTGATTTCTCAATTGAGTTTAGGAGTTAAGTCGGTTGGTGGAGGTAACATAATATTTCACTCCCAACACCAAACTCCTCCCAATGAACACAGGCCGTCTAGAAGGGTACACATACACTCTCAAAACTTATGATTCTCCACCCGTGAACTAGCCGACCCAGACGAACAGCTCCCTGCCACGCCGGAGAACTTGTATAAAAGCCTTGTAGGGTAATCATTGATATTCCCATGAAGATCTCTTCTAGTCCTATTATAATTAGTTAATCTTAGACCACACACTGTCCCCTTATGACTCATGTCAGATATAATTATACCTCATACCCTCAAGACAACTCTGCCTTGATCAGTAGAGATATAGCTATCCCTGTTTAATATTCAGAAACACATCCGCCCTTACTCTATTGATATTTCACGCTACCATCATTCAGTCAATTCTTTCGACATTTATGTACATACTCCTTTGCAGGTTCTATTCCATATATATATATGTTTGTAACCCTTTCTTATTATGGCCATTATTATTGTACTTATACTATTCTTCAAATATAATGTTCTGTACCATTCCATTAATACCCATAAGTTGTCCTTTGTATTTCTGTTCTAAGCTAGTACCTCCACTAGAGTTAAGAGTCTATGGCTTCGCAAATCAGACCAGCCAATAAATACTAATAAGACCGTTTTGGCTGGTCAAAATATACATAATGCAACTCTCCATTTGTGATGGCCAAACCTTGGGTCACTTCCAAAAGATTACAAGGTGTAGGGAGTTTGCTGGGCTCCAGTAGTCCGCTTATAGCGGGAATAAGTGGTGCCCTATCAATGTGCCCTCTAACAAAGTATAACTGCTCGCACACACTATGTTTGAACTAGATTATCTTTGTTCTTGGGCAGAGCTCCAGACAAAACAATGACAAGGTTTGGTAGCTCCTTTAGGCGTATTTACACTAGGACTTTTTCCCACAATTCTGGTTTCACAACTTTATCCTGGCAATATTTTGAGACTATATGTCACTGGTATTGGCATCTACAAAAAAAAGTTAAAATTTACAGGTGATATCCATTTCATAAAGGTACAATTCAGAAGCTCTCAAATAAGAATTAGAGATAGAAGTTAAGGGAAAAGTGCTCGACACTCATGCAAATGCACCTTTATTGGGTTACTTTTTGAGTAAATGACTTCTTCATACACTTGAAGTAGTGGTTGCCATTTGTTCTTCCCCTTCAATACCATCCATAAAGTCACTGTTTCCCGAATAATTATGTAGGGTGTTTTGTCTCATACAGAACAGGGCACTGTCAACTTGATTGTTAAAGGGTGTGAGAAGGAATTGATAGTCACAGGAATAAGTCCATTGTGATGTTCTTGTGCTGTGAAAAGCTGAGGTGATTCAAAGTTACAATGTACCCTCCTATTTACTGCTACCCTCACTTCTGCAACATACTGTCCAGGGGTTTGTGAGACCCTCCTTGTCCTACACTTCCTATTTGTCTGTGATTTTAGGAGTGTAGTTACTAGTTCATTGAGTGCGTGGTCCGGAGGTCCGTGTATGGCTAGTTGGGAGAGAGGTATCCTAACCAGGATTCGAATCCACTCACTCCAGGTATATTTGAAAGTTGGGCACCGTAACCACTCGGCCACTCGCTCATGGCCAATTGGTTACGGTGCCAAACTCTCCCAAATATACTTTGAGTGAGTGGGTTCGAATCCTGGTCAGAATACCTCTCTCCCAACCTGTCCGACATTATCATTAGATATGTATGGCTAGTATCGCAACGCCCCTTATAATTATAACGGTAAAAAACACACATCTGTACCAGTACTGTATATGACTTAAATGGCAGAGGCACAGAGATAAGGAGAACCGGTACGTCAAGTATATAGCTACCCCTAGACATACTTACGGTAACCCTTTCAGTATTAGGACAAGTTTCTTCATTATTATCTGGCTATCCTTAGACAATTGTAATTAGTTTCTGGAGGCCCTCAGGAAATCAGAAGGGTAAAGTGTACATCAACCCTTTTGACTTCCAAGATTCCTTCCTAAGCTGAATAAAATCGTCTAATGATAGCCTGATTGAAAGAAATAATGTGTCCTTGAAAACTAAAACGGTTACTTGAGTAAGGACATTAGAGTTGAGTTAATCGATTGTATATGTAAAAGTGTAGACGGAATATATTAGTTTGTTGTATATTGATCACTGTAGGTATTGTAACTAATGCGTGTCTTTGTTTACAGATTGCCTCTTTACTGGTGGTGCTTGGAAAAGTCACCCCCCTTCCCCTCCCCTCCCTCCCTGCCCTCCCCTCCTCCACCCACGCCCCTTCCTCTCACACGGAGGAGGAGGGGGTGGAGAGAGAGTTGGAGGAGGAGCTGGCTCATGTGGAGGAGGAAGAGAGGAGGAGAGATGAGATAGACAGGAGGCGAGGGGAGGAAGAGGAGGAGGAATTGAGGCACCTGGAGCAGGAGAGGAGGAGGGAGGAGGAGGATATGGATGACGAGGAGGAGGATATGGAGGACGGGGAGGAGGAAGGAGAGACTACAGAGCCTACGATGGTCAGAGAAGAGGTGAGACTTGACCTAATAATCTATATTTACCGCCCCACAGAATGGATACGGGCAGACAAGTATACATTTCGATACAATAATTGTTTTGACACAATAATTCAGTTACAATTGGGCACAAAATATCAATGTCTTGGCTATGTCCATCATGCGACTATTTTACTAATCATAAAATCAATACTGTGATACTATAATTATGTTACATTTGCTCACAAAATGACCAATGTCTTGGCCATGTGCAAGATGGGAGTATTATAATAAACATAGCATCAATAGAGGCATTACAGTTTCTTGAGATATGACTCAAAGATAAACCTTGTTCACTGGAAAGCGTGATAACAACTTGCACAATGTTTGTTAGAGGGTGAGAGAGAGAGAGTACAAAGGAGTACAAAGGAAATCAAGCAACAACAGGTCTAGTGACCCTTCTAGGTTGCTTTTCCTCCAAAACACTGAGGATCAAGTGTCCAAACAGTGGTTTAGAGTGGGTAAGGGAACATTGGAAAGGGAACTACTGCCCTGCCACTAACGTGGCAGGACTAGGAAGTTAGTAGGGGACATATGGGTTAGTAACTGAGGGGAGGATAAAGTTATTCATTTACAAACGCAGTCAGTCGCGGGTTTGATGCGAGATATTTGTCTAGGCGGAATTTAAATGAATCAACGGTGCTGCAGTCTATAACGTCTCGGGGAAGCCCATTCCACAAGTTGACAACTCGATTGAAGAAGAAATTCTTAGATTCGTGCGAGTTAAAAGATTTACCAATAATTTTGCAACCGTTTCCCCGCGTGTAATTAGATTGGTCGATAGTGAAGTACTTACTACAGTTCATATTGTCGATGCCTTTGATGATTTTGAACACTTGAATTAAGTCGCCTCTTAATCTGCGCTGGGTTAAAGGAAATAGATTTAGTTCTCTAAGACGCTCTTCGTATGGTTTGTTCTTTAGGCTAGGTATCATTTTGGTAACTCTACGTTGAACTCGTTCTAGCTTGTTTATATCTTTTTGGTAATAAGGGCACCAGGATTGAACGCAGTCTTCCAGAAGAGGGCGGACTAAGGAATTGTAAAGGGTTAGGATAACTTCTTTGGATTTATGCTCAAATGACCTGCCTATAAAGCCAATTATTTTGTTTGCCTTCTTAACAACTTCTGAACATTGTTGACTCGGTTTTAGGTTACTCGATATTGTTACTCCCAGATCAGTTTCTCTGTTTACATTCTTAAGCTGAGTGCCATTCATCGAATAGTTTGCTTTCTCATTTAGGTATCCGACATGTAGTACTTTACATTTATCCGCATTGAAACTCATTTGCCAAATTTGGGCCCAACATGACAATTTATCTAGATTGTGTTGCATATCGTCAACTTGTTCTTTTGAGAGTACGCTATTTGCAATTTTTGTATCGTCAGCAAATTTTGAGATTGTGCAGGTGAGACCCTCATCTATGTCGTTGATGTAAATTAGAAAGAGAATTGGTCCTAGTACCGATCCCTGGGGTACCCCGCTACTTACATTGGTCCATTTAGATGCCTTACCGTTTATGACTACCCTTTGCTTTCTGTTGCTGAGCCAATTTTCTATCCATTTCAACACACCGTCTTGTATTCCATGCGCTTTTAGTTTTAGCAGTAAACGTTTGTGGGGAACTTTGTCAAAGGCCTTTTGAAAATCAAGGTATATAATATCTACAGCTTTACTCTCATCGTAGAGGTTGAGGATATCGTGGAAGAAGTCTAAGAGGTTTGTTAAACAGGAACGTTTTTTACGAAAGCCGTGTTGAGTATCTTTAAGTATGTTATTTTCCTCTAAGTGATTTACGAGTCTGTCTCGTATGACCGTTTCTAGCATTTTACATACAACTGAGGTTAAGCTAATTGGACGATAGTTACTGGGTAGGGATTTGCTGCCTTTTTTGAATATCGGTGTTACGTTGGCTAGCTTCCACTGATCAGGCATAGTTCCAGACTGCAAGGATTTATTGAATAGTAATGTCAGTGGTTTGGAGAGCTCATTCTTTGCTTCCTTTAGAACTCTAGGCGAGATTGTATCAGGTCCTGGCGTTTTATTTACCTTGAGTTTATCTAAACAATTCAATACTTCTCTCTCTGTAACGGTGATATTGCTTAGAACATCTGAATTATCAATCTGAATCGGCGATGGTGTAGGGATATCACTGAAGTCTTCTGTTGTAAAAACTGATGCGAAGAAGGTATTGAGGGCATTACTCATTTGTACTTCGTCTTTGGTGTATTCTCCTTTTTCATCGACTAACGGTCCAACAGTTGAAGTAACTACTTTTTTCTTTCTGATATAACTATAGAATTCTTTCGGGTTTGTTTTACTTTGATTCGCAATATGTAACTCTAAGGTCTTTTTACTTTGCTTAATTAACTTTTTGGCTTTGCGTCGTAGCTCTACAAATTTCACCCGTTCTTCGTCATTTTGTGAGGATTTTAATCTATCATTAGCACATTTTTTAGCAAGCAGGCAGTTTGAAATATCTTTATTCCACCATTTGGGCTTATTATTATGGCCTGGACGCCGTATTTTCGATGGTATGCAGTCTTGCACTGCTTTTAGGTAAGTGGTTTCGAATAACTTCCAAGATGTATTTATGTCGTTATTGTTAATTAAAAAGCTCCAGTCAGTTTCTTTAAACATAGCTCTAAGTTTATGGAAGTTTGCTTTCTTGAAATTAGGGACTTTTTCGATGCTACTATTTGGTTCGTTACTAGTAAACTTTAAAGTGAAAGTTATCGTACGATGGTCGCTGTTACTGAATTCATCACCAACATTCAAATTCTCTATCAATTCTTCTTTTGTTGCAAGTACAATGTCAAGAACGTTATTACCACGGGTCGGCATTCGAACAAATTGATAAAGCGAACTCTCTTGCAAGTTCGTATACAAGTCATGTCCGGAGTGTGAAGTAAGAGTATCGCCCCACTTGGTCACAGGTAAATTAAAGTCGCCAAAAATTACGGTATCTTGTGAGTTACTTACATCTGCAATTTGTTCGTAAATTTCTCGGTCAGTTTGCACTGATTGAGCTGGAGGTCTGTATATTAACGCAAGTATTATTTTTGTACCTTTATTATTCTTTATTAGCACAAAAGATGTGTCGACGTTCACAATTTGAGGTTTTGACACGAGGGTCGGGTTAAGACTTTCTTTGATATAAAATAAAACGCCACCTCCATTTTTATTTATTCGGCTGTTCTCAAACATTACATAACCGGGAAGTGAATACTCTGCTAAAAAGTCTCTATCTTGTGTATTGAGCCAAGATTCTGTTATGCCAATCACATCATAATTTTCTGTAAACACTAGTTCCTCTAAATCTGAAAATTTATTGCGTATGCTACGAGCGTTTGCATAGAAAACCTTTAAAGTTGCGGTTTTAGAACTCGCAGATCGTTCTTTCATCGAATTTTTGGTTCTGGTCGGATCTACATTTACATTCATGGCTGTCCTCGGTCCTCGGTCGTTATCCCTGACGGTTTTGAATTTGGGTCGTGTTGGTGGAGCTTTATCCAAATTCGCGGTTCTTGACGGATTAGTATTTAATTCCTTTGTAGATTGCCGTCCTCGCTGTCTTCGGTCCTCCTTCCTGGTTGTCCTGTGCTGAGTCGATTTCTTCTCCGAAAATCCTTCACCGCATCGTTGAGAAGACGCCCAAAACGCGCTGCTCCCACCTGGTTCAGATGAACTCCATCGTCCGAAAACAAATAGTCATCGTAGTAGAAATTGTCCCAGGTGTCGACGAATCCCACGTTCTCCTTCCTGCAGAGGTTTGCTAGACAACGATTTGTGCTGGTGGCTATGTTGTAAAATCGGCTCTCTACACCGAGCCGGGGGACGATTCCTGAGACGATGATCCTTGATGACTTCTCCTTAAACGACTTGATCAGCTGCTGGTACTTTAAAAGCAAATCTTCCGACCGGGTTCGCTGTACATCGTTGGATCCAACGTGGATGACGTACATTGTATTAGCAGGGGCCAGCTTTGATACTTCGTCAACTGCTGCAACTACGTCATCCACACCACCACCAGGGATACAAAAACGCTTCCTGGTCTTAGGTGCCCTGGCGCAAAACTCTGTGAGCTGACCACGTATCATCAAGTCTCCCACGAGCCGGACTTCTTCTATTTCCTCTTCGTCATCTGAGTCTGCGAGTATCTGGAAACGGTTTTGACACTCGGTAATCGGTATGTGTTTCCTGGTCTTGGGGCAAACGTTGTTCCTCACGACACGGAAGTTGTCTTGAGGGGGAAGAGAGTCGCTATTTGTATCTTGAGTATTGGAAACATCAGCTGAAATGGCTACTGTAGGCGTTGAATTGTTGGCAGTTGACGTTGGGGCGTTGGTGGCTGCTGGAGTTGCGGTGACAATTGAAGTTTGTGGCACTCCAACGTTGAGTGTTACAAACTCTTGGAGTGATTCCAGCTTCATGGTGAGGACGTTGATCTTGTTGTAGGCTTCATCTAATTTCACTGTAAAATTCTCTCGTTGCTGGCAGAGCCGGCAGACTTGAAGATCGATAGTAGCAAACATGGACTCACCAAACCTACCGGCGCAGTTCGCACAAGCGCGAGGCATGGTGACAGTCACTTTCTTTAGATAGAGAGAGAGAGAGAGAGAAAGTGCGAGAGTGTGTGTGTGTGTGTAAAAGAGAGAGAAAGTGCAAGTTTGTGTGTGTAATTTTGTTATCTAGCACCTAATCAGCATGTTTACATACACACAACTGCATTAATTTCAATACAATACAGTAATGATATTCTACAAGAACCCTTTACCATCAGCACAATGTCACTAAGCCACCGGGGTGTGTTGCAAAGGCGGTCATCATCCCCTATAGTCCGTTTTTTCCCTCAGCTGACTGTTATTGACCCTTTCAGTACCGGTGCTGTTCTTTTAACTTTATTTTGGCTACTATTAGATGATTGTATTAAGTTTCATAAGAGCCTCCAGCAATTAACAGGCTTCAAACTATCTCACTTACCCCTTTTTACTGCCACAGATCCTTCTTAACCCATTGGCTGCGGCTATGTTTGGGCTATTTAGGGCATATTCAGGCACTCCTGAATGATAAATCAAGCATCTGCATTAAATGAAGTGTATTCTGCCGAAAACTAGGCGAAAATAGCTTCAAAATGAGACCAGAACGGGCCCCGTACGTGGTCTGGTTCACCCGCAGTGGTGCCAGTGAAATGCGGGAAACCCGCTATTTGGTAGCACTCGCTCGCTTGGCTACACTGTTGTGAGACACAGAGAGAGACCCGCGCGAAACACAGTCAACCTCAGTGAGCCGCTCGGTGCTCTGAGGGTCGGAGGTGGGCCCCTCACGCTCCCGCCCACTGATACTCGATTTTTACGGTTTTTACAGGCTTTTAAAGCCTGGAAATTGCTGTAACTTGCCAGGACGTTCCAGAACGTCACCCGCAACGAAAAGGTTAAACTGCACAAAATCTTCTAAATACTCTATAGCTAGAATATACCGGTAATTAGAAAGACGTCGCCGGTACAGAAGGAGTTTTAAGAAATTTTATAGTGAAATTCGCTGAACAATTGACATTAATATGACGCAGAGACATAGTTTCATAAGTGTCCATTATATATTGAGAAATGAGTTGATAAAGCCGGTGTCACTCAGGGGCTTGGATCCGATTCTAGGCTCGGAGTTACTGTATCCGGTTCAAAAATATGTTAAGGGGAGATGGGTCACTTTTCTGGACCCCCTTCTCTCTCGTGTTTAGCCCCAATAGTTTTGAAATTATATGACGTTCGGCCCATTAGTTTGGCGATTTTAACACCTTTAGCTCCATTTCGTTGTCAATTTTAACTCCTTGCGACATATATGACGCGATCGCGTCATATGGAACATATAACCAAAAACTCATATGACGCGATCGCGTCATATGGACTTATCTCCATGCCTCTCCAATAAGTTTATGACGCGATTTTGCGTCATATGAGCTCAGTAAGTCCGATAAGTTAGCTTACGATAAAACCGTTGGTGGCAACCTCAGCCTCCTCCGATAATTTTAACGGCCGTAGTGTTGTTGTGAGTGTAGTGCGAGGCAGTGGCAATGATCCTGGGGCTCCCGCTTCCTCGGACTTATTGGAACATAATATGGCTGAAGGAGTTAAGACTTATCGTGCCATTTAGGTGTCTATTTTTTCCTGGCGAGTGAAAGCGAGCCTGTAATTATAAGAGGAATCGGCCTTTGGCCGGGACATTTTTCTACCGAAAAATTTACAAATTTATCTTGAGGGGGGTCTAGGGGGTGTTTTGCTAAGTTTGAGGGAGGTCTAATGAGGAAACTTAGAAAAAATGAATACATGAATTAACCTCTGAAGTGCGCATGGGGGGTATGAGACACCACACTCCTGTGCTGACGTATTTTCTTACAGTTTCTTACAGTAGATACTCTGGAAAAAGGCAAACTATGCCTGTGTATCCAGCTCAGTACCAGTACTTGCACTGCTGCGGTCGTTCACGGTGTTGGCGGCGGCGGTAGCAGACGCAACATTTTTACTATTCTGTATTTTTGTTTTATAATCAAACTTCAAATCTTGTCTTCCCCATGCTTTATCAAGATTACTTTCAAATTCCCTTATTGATTCGGAATCGACTACATACTGGGGCAGTGCGTTCCACTCATTTACCACTCTATCACAAAATGAGTTCTTTGCCTTCTCAAGCCTATTTCTTTCTTTGTAAATTTTCTTAGAGTGTCCTCTCGTTCTTGTTCCCTCCCGCATCAAGAAGATACCTTCACACACATCCTCATCGTACTTTCCTGACACTATCTTAAAAGTCTCTATCATATCCCCTCTCTTTCTCCTATATGCCAGTGTCCTCAACCTCTGCTCATAGCCCGCGCTCTTCAACGTTGGTACCAGCTTGCTAGCTCTCCTCTGCACTTTCTCCACTGCTTCTATATCCTTTACCATATATGGAGCCCACACCTGGTTCGCATATTCCAGGTGCGGCCTAACCAGCGCTGTATAGAGATTCCTGAAGATTTCTTCGTCAAGTGACACAAATGTCCTCCTTATCAGCCCTACAATTCTATTGGCTTTGTTTATCTTTTCCGCTAAATGTTCTGAGAAATTTAACTTATTGTCTATCACTACTCCTATATCCTTTTCTGCATTCACTTCCTCCATCGCTTCATACATACTGTATCCTACCTTGTCTATCTTGCTGGTCCCAATCCGCATGTACTTGCATTTTTTTGGATGAAAAGGCATTAACCAATGCTCAGACCATCCCTTCATGCCCTCCACATCTCCTTGAAGCAAACCCATATCTTCCTTACTCCTCACTCTTCTATACAGCTTAGTGTCATCCGCATACAGGTATACCTCACTTCCATTAGTTATAACTTCAGGCAAGTCGTTGATAAATATAACGAACAGCAGTGGTCCCAACACAGATCCCTGAGGTACCCCACTTGTAATTTCCCTCCACCCCGAGCCTATTCCATTCACCAGTACCCTCTGTCTCCGATCTTTCAGGAAGGCTTCTATCCATTTCACACATTTCTCCCCTATATTATAGCTTCTAACTTTCTCTATTAACTTTTTATGTGGGACCTTATCAAAGGCCTTCATAAAATCGCAATATACCACGTCTATTACATCACCATCTTCTAGAATTTGCATCCAATCATCTACCACCTTAATTAGCTGTAGTACCGTCGACCTCCCCGGCAAGAATCCGAACTGTCTCCCACTGAAAAGTTGTTTTTTTTTTTTTTTTTTTAAGAGACAATGAACGGAGGAAGGAAAAACACAGATAAAACAAAAAGGTCCATGTGCCTAAAGGCATCCTCCATTCATAAAATGTTTGTAACAACTGGATTTAAACATTTGTTGATTGTAAGTTTGTGGAAAGCAATTCGAGGGAAGTGAATTCCAAAGAGTAGTAGCTCTGGGGATAAATGAATTCTGATAAGCAGAAGTTCTGCATTGTGGAGGAGAAAGTGTAAATTCATGGGCGCTCTCAGCTGCCCTAGTTCTACGGGGAAAGATGTGGAGAGGCGGCACAATTGAAGCAAGTTCCTCGGAACAATTGCTGTGAAAATATCTGTAGAATAATGCAAGGGATGCAACGTTTCTTCGTATGGCTAATGTAGGAAGGTCCTGTGTGATTGCAGGGTTATTGATTAATCTAATAGCTTTATTTTGAATTTTGTCCAACTGCCTCAATGCAACCACTCCACTTCCACCCCACAGAGGTGAACAGTAATCCATCTGAGAGCGCACATGACTTTTATATATTACGGCCAACTGCTCGTCAGTGAAGAATTCTCGAACTCTGTACAGGAGTCCCAGTTTTTTAGAGGCATTCTTAGCAATGCTCCTAACATAATGTGTCCAGCTCAAGTTAGTAGTTAATGTTACACCGAGAATGTCAATACTAGGGGAAGTGGGAATATTTACATCATTAAAAAATATATGGGAGTCAGTGAGATTCTGTCGGTTAGAAAATTGAATGTACTTGGTTTTCTGTGCATTAAAGGAAACTAGATTCTCTTGACTTCATATGATCCATTATTCCTTCTCTAATTACCGTTTCCATTAGTTTACACACAACACTTGTCAAACTGACTGGTCTATAATTCCCTGGGTCATTTCTCTTTCCCTTCTTAAATATAGCTGTTATGTTCGCCTCTCTCCAGTCCATCGGGATTTGTCCTGTATTAAACGATACCTCAAATAACATTTTCAATGGCTCTACTAACATCTCCCCTCCTTCCTTTATGATTCTTGGGTGTATCCCATCCGGTCCCGGTGACTTACTTCTGTTCATTTTTTCTATAGCCCTTCTTATTCTAGCATGGGAAAACTCTATTAGTTCTAGTGCCGGTGCCTGTTTGATGGGAATAGTAGGCACTGCATCCTTCGACTCCACTGTTAGTACCCCCCCAAAGTATTTCCCCAGCACCTCTGCTTTCTCCTTATCAGTCTCCGCTCTACTCCCATCATTCAACCCCCCTACCAGCTCTGGGATCCCTACTCTTCTTGTTAACTTTTCCTGAATGTACTTCCAGAATATTTTTGGATTATCCTTCACATTTCTAGCTATCTCTCTCTCCCTCTCCTTCACCCCCCTCCTTGTTTCCCACCTTATTTTATTGTTTATTTGTCTGTGTTCCAGATCCACTTCCTTAGCCTCTATACTAGACCCCCTGTTCTTTTTTAACAATTTTAATCTTTCCCACAATCGTTTCTTTCTTCTAATCAATATCCAAAGCTTTCTTTTCATTGGCAATTTCATTGGTATTTGAGCTGTTCCCATCACTAAAATATTTATTTTACCATAAATAGCATTAATACTTATCCATATGTGCCTATTATAGGTTGATTATAAAGGTATTAACCTGTTACAACAATAAAACAAGTGGAAACAGCGTTTGGATGGTCAAAATCGGCGATACAGGCCGGGAGTTACACAATGTATGGCTGAGGCAACCTCCCAGCCCACCACTTTCCTCCATCCTCTGGAGAGAGACTGTCGATCGATACTCTCTCTCTCTCTCTTGCACTCGCTTGCTAACAGTGATGACAACGCCCTGCTACCAACTCGCTAATGTTAGCACGAAAATAGACCACAGGAAAAGGGAATAACAGGGAAAATAGGTGATAACTGAAGGAGGGGAGGTGGAGGAGTGATATTTGGCATAGCCCAGGGGCAAAAAAAAAATAAATAAATAAATAAAATAAAAAAAAAAAAAAAAAAAAAATCGGTGTTTTAAATTGATTTTTTTTTCCCCTGACTCTTAAGAGTCTTCCCGCAGTTCCCGGGTTAATAGTAAAAAAAACAGCTACTAGCCCCTTAACCCCTACGTCTGTATCATACGATACAGTAATAGGAGTCCCCCCCCCCCCCCCAGTCCCAAGCAATGTGGCCAAAATGGCAAGATAGAACAACCTTCCACCTCAAGAGATGAAGGAAGACTGGCACTCCCAGCCTTCAGAGGGTTGGATATAAGCTGAGAAGTGTTGCCATATCGAGAGCAGTGCTCAAACAGTTGTGGTACCAAGCACAGCCTGATACAGGCAGTTACAAGGAAAGTACATTACTGACGGGTCCCAGCCGTCGCTGGGACTGGGGAGTGACTTATCTACTGACGGCTGGTAGCCGTCGCTGGGATTGGATGGGTTAACCCACTCTGTATCGGTGATGTCTTTTTCATTATAGTCTGGCAAATATTAGATGACTTTATTCAGCTTAGTGCTGGATGGGACGAGGGGCGTCGACTGACTTAGGACAGAGGGGCATGGGGGCGATTCATTCGTGGCCACTCCTTCGGGGATCATGACGTCTGGCAATAATAATAGAAACAGATACAGTGAGCTTCCCCTTGGCGCGAACATTTGGTATCAGAGCATGGCCGCGTAATAAAAATGTGCGTTATAGGAGCAGCATGTTTTCATTATAAAGGGGAATTCGGTACCTTGTTTCAGTAATCTTAAGTTTTTGAGAGGCATTTTCGTGACATTTTCCCAACATTTCAGTACATTATACCGTAACGGTATGACATAGTATGACACATACAAATGAGATCAATGCATTCCTACCTGATGCAATATTCATGAACATATTTAAGTGCCATCTACCTTGAATGAGTGAGGAGGCTTCCGAGGCAGGGTCAGGTGGCTACTTACATCACTGGCTTGGGGGCACTATGGGAGAGAGTTTCGCTCAAAAAGAGAAATACCTGTACCCATATTTCGTCCACTTTGAGGAGCCATTTCGCATTACTGTATATCAATGTTTCGTTATTTTAATGCGTGTAATGAGAAAGCTCAGTGTTCTAGTAGAACTTTGATGGATAGCAAAACAGATAGAAAATAGCTATACAGTAGTTTATGATAACTAGAACCTCTGATTCCACCAATAATTGTGTAATAATTTAGTGCTCTTGAAATATTATTATCTCTTTGTACATTACTGTGTATTAAAGTTAAGCCAAAGCTCATTACAGTAATTTGGAATAACAATTAAATTACATGAACTGTATATATAAAGATAATATTATAAATAGAATACTGTGGTCTACATAAGTATATTATACCTAGATATATAGGTGTTTATACACAAAGTTATTCCAATAGATAAATATATTAGATAGAAATATATTTTAACACCCAGCATGGAATATCAATATGACCATGCAAGCTAAAAGCAAATGCAAAGGTAAACTGTCTATATCATACATGCTTCTAATTTTACTCCTCTTTCCACAGGATCGACATGAAGAAGAAGATAAAAGCCGTCATCGTCACCCCCACCACGATGACTCCCCGACAAACTTCCCCAAGAAGTACCATGATGATTCCAAAAAGGACAGATTTGACGATCTGCCCGCTGGGAAAGACGACAGTGGCTTCATAAATATAGACGAAGAGGAGACGGGGGAGACAGAGTGGGGGGAGACCGAGAGACCCTGGGAGAACACAGTGAGACCATGGCGGGAGACGCTGTGGGAGGACAGTGAAGAACATTTAGAAGAGCCATTGGTTCTACCCGTCACTGAAGGGAAAAAGACAGAATTCCCTCCCTTGCCCAAAGAACTCCTGCCCATACATCCCGGCGGAGGCTCCAGATTTGACGACCTGGAGCGGGAAAAGCTAGAGCGATCGAAAATGGCACAGACAAAAATCACAGAAGAGGACTCGACGGATACAGCGACGAGCCACGATGCCGAGAGCCTATATAGCTCAGCGGCATCGCTCTGCCTCTCCTCTGTCATACTATCCTTCACATCATTCAGAATGCTGATATAAATAACAAAACTTTGCACCTTTTTAAATGCCTGTGTATAGCTATTTGTTTATTTCCTATAGGGTGTAAGGGTTCATGAGGTGAACGGTTTGCGAGAGGGATGCCATTTTGTGAGTTATTGCTTCTTCCCCTTACCAATAGACGTATCTTCATCATTATACTGGACAGATACATCTATCAGATACTTACATAATATAGTAACAGTAATCATCATGTAGTGTACATTGTACTGTAAATTAAATTTACATAACATGACATTATTACAGATGATAGAAAACCACTGTGGCTTGTTAAGTTAATTCATAATATCTTCCTTGATCGTATCTTGAATTCGGGCCATCATGTATTAGTACCAGTATGTCCAAAGTCATGCGAATTATACCACAGAAAACGTGTATATATATATAAGACTAGAAGGCAAACTGAACACAACGCAAAGTATACCGTTTGTCATCCTGAGTCACCAAGGTATTCGAACTATCCCTCTAAACAGAAAGGCTTCGATATTTGATACTCCGTCTCTTGGGTGTTAATATAAAAGCAATGAAAAGCTCTCTGTAAAAGTAACTACAAGCTCTCTGGCCTAACGAGGAGAAAGGAAACAAGAGCCGATGAGAGAGAACGCCGAAGAAAATAAAAAGTGGGGGAACCGTGACAAGAGGCCGGAAAGCTGATACAAGGAAAACAGGAACAGGAGACTATAATAACCAAAAGAAAATGTTAAGAGGAATGAAAAAATATGTGAAGAAGTAAATGGAGATTAGAAAAAGGAGCCAACATAAGAACTAACATAGAACAAAAATGCATGGACAAAAAAATCTCCGAAATTAATGCCAGTGTAAAACAGGATAAGTTATACTCCACTTTATTTAAAGAAAAGCTCAGAAAAAAATAATGGCAACTTTCTCGCAACCCTACCCCTCGTTCATGGTAGCTCGGGCCACGTCATTTTCTCCTTGCATCTCACTTACGGTTTATTAGTTTGTATAAAGAGGGTATTTATTTTCAACTATCGTGGCCTGGGGCTTAGGAGGTATTTACAACCATTCCATTAAACTATCATAGCACAGTCAGGTTTGATAGTCTATGTGCACTGATTTTTGTTTCTGGTATCGAATCTTGACTATTTTTTGTATCGAATCCTGACTAGATACTGCCCAGACTCTGTAGGCTGTATTTAAAAAAAAATCTGTCATGCATTCACTGAATAGATACTATTTTCAGAAACTGAATTATGATTATCACTGTAACTAACATTATTCCAAGAAGGACTTTCCTTTGGTGAATAAAATCATTTGGTGGTAGGTAGTCATCAGTAGAAAAAGGCTGATGGCTCTAGCAGTTCAGAATTTATTTTATATAAATTTCTAAAGTGTTCTTAGACTATGAATTCTGACTGTGCATCTAATGTGTGTTGAGAAGTTTGTATATTTTATCAGATACTTTACGTGTGAAGACTTGATATAAGAGTTTATAAATGGTATATAAAGAAATGTTAAATTACAAATCGTTCATTCATCTTATATTGAAACTTGTAGTGTGCCGGGTAGTTATATTTTGTTGAACATAGTAGTGGATTTAGACAGTTTTCAAATGTTATATTAAGAATATTGGTCATAGAAATATTATTGGGTTTGAAGTTGTTGGGTTTGAAGTAATGAGTACCGGTATTCATTTGTTGAGTTTAGAAAACATGTTTTCATCATTATCAACACATACAGTATATACTGTACAGTATATATGGCCATATTCACAAACAACTCTTGCATTAATTGAAATTGATAGAGCACTTCTGTTGTTGTTGTTGCTGTTCCTCAGGCTGTCTGGCCGAGCAGCCCCAAGGTCCCGAGCAAGGCCATAACCGAGCGCCCCCACAGAACCCTCCCAGCTTACCACTAATAATGCCCAGGTGACCGAAGCCACTCAAAGGCGGGGAGCTGAGGAGGGTGCGGAAACGCCCGGGAAACAAAAGCCCCACCCAAGGCCCTGTGCCCCTCAGCAATTATAAAGGGAAAGTTGAGGGGCAAAGGAAAAATGTGACGCTTTGGCTCCCAATCTGCCAGGGTTGGCAGTAGGGAGGTCAATCCACGGAAAAGACGCCGTCACTTGAGATCTAGAAAATATATAAGTAAAAGGAACAGTCAGAGTAAGCTATGGGTATGGCAGAGAACCCTCAACTCTCATTCTGATAGACCAGCCCATCACCAGAAGAGCACTTCTGTATTTTCATGTTGTTCAGTTGTGTTACTCTCTATTTTAACCAGAGCTGTGTCACTGCATACCTTCTCCCTTAAGGGTGCTTTGCACCTTTCACACATATGTTCCCTACTTTGTCTCCAATTTCCTAATTCAGTATTGAGCTGTTTTAGTGTGTTTATTTTTTCACACAATTGAAAACTGGAACTCACTTCATGAGGCCGTCTTTCTTGATTCCTCAGTGTTCTATTATCTATCTATTGATTTCCAGACACCTTGATCCGTGAGGGGATGGCCTTGAATGTATCGCATCTATGCTCCCCTGTCATCTGTTAGCCGGCACCCCACTTCGCACCCAACACCACTTTCGCTCATATACCTCTCAACTCCTTCCCTCTACCTCATTATTGTTCTTATTCTCCGGTTCTGTTCTTCATACACAGCGTATCCAAGCTTCTTTACTTCTACATATCTTGAATTAATATAGTATGTTTTCCTCTTTCTCCTGAAGACAGGTTCTTTACAGGCAATTCTACTTTTTATCTCCTTTCATGCAAAGAAAAAAAAGTTTGACGAAACTAATGAGAAGTACAGGCACTTACTGTACAATAGCTCTTTCCCTCGATGCTTTTGTGTATGGAAATTTAATGTGCAAGATTAAATTATAAATGTAATTGTGAGGAATTAAGAAGGCATCTGGGCATTAGGAGTATCAGTGAAGTGATGCGCACGAGCCGACTTGGGTGGTTTGGACACGTGGAGAGAATGGATGATCAGTGCTGTGTGAAGAAATGCCGTACTGTGAATGTGGGGGGAGCTGCGCGTAGGGGTAGACCTAGAAAAATAACTGAGAGGGAGATAAATTTTGTATGGGACTGTGCAAATGTGCAAAAGTATTAAACCACTGCTGTTATCAAGGTAGTTTATCAACTATCAATTATATAAGTAGTAAATATTGGCACTCCTAGTTATTGCACGCTGTAAGAAACGTAATTGAACTGTAGTAGCAGTAAAAGAGTTATTGTTACAGTACAGTATTTATCAATAATACCTTCATCCTAATGCAGATCCTCATGGAAGCCATATGTGTGACATTGTTTGTCTGATTGGTTTGAGTGAGGGTTGGTATGGGCCATCATTATCATTCCCAACTCTCCCAGGGCCCACCAATGTTATATATAATTCTTACTTGTTTTTAAAATTCTTGGACCCTCTGCCTTTGATAGCACAAGCTGTTGTAAGCAGCACAATATATAAAATGAAGGATGGAAAAGCTGCAGTGTGCTCTGAAATTGTTGCTGAGATGATTAAAGCCTCAGGTGACATAGGGGTGAGATTGGTCACTGAGCTAATAAACTCCATCATCAGAGAGGAGAGAATCCCTGATGAATGGCATAACAGTGAAATAGTAAACATATGTAAGGGTAAAGGGGATTCATTAAATAGAGGAAATTATAGGGGCCTGAAAATGCTTGATCAAGTCATGAAGGTCTGTAAGAGAGTCTTTTAAGGTATGTATGATCAGGGAAAGCATTTCTTATCCATGATATGCAATGCGGTTTTATGCCAGGACGTGGTATAATCGATGCTATCTGAGTCTTTTAAGGTATGTATGATCAGGGAAAGCATTTCTATTGATAATATGCAGTTCGGTTTTTATGCCAGGATGCGGTACAATCAATGCTAGCTTCATAGTCGGGCAACTGCAGGGAAGCTATTCAGTTAATCCCTGCTGTACCTTCGACGTAGTTTTATTTTTATTCTAGCAATATTGAGATGCCTTTGTTTAAAAAGGATCTGTGGTAGTAAAAAGGGTTAAGCGAAATAGTTCAAAGCTTGTTAATTGGTGGAGGCCCTTTTTAAACTGCAGAAAATCGTCTAATAGAAGCCAGAATAAAGTTAAAAGGATGTCACCGTTATTCCGGTACTGAATGGGTAAAAGATAGGGAACTGTATCTTGTGTTTGTAGACCTGGAGAAGGCCTTTGATAGGGTGCCCAGAGATGGTGTACAGTGGGCTATGAGAAAACTTTGCATAGAGGAGTGGTTGGTGTGTGTGATAATGAAAAAGTACAAGGACTCGCGAACGGCAGTGAGGGAGTACTGAGTGAGGAGTTTAAAGTCTCTGTTGGAATTCACCAGGGCTCTGTGTTAAGCCCTCTCCTGTTGGGCCACTGTGTTATCGTCTTCTTCCTGGATCATGGTTACTCTGCTCAGAGTGGTTGCTGCTCTCGAAGTCGGTGTTGGCGTGGTGTTGCTTCGAGTTTCTCGGCTCTCCTCTTTAGTTTTCGCCATAACAATAATCTTCAGTTTGGGCTGAAATCAAGCTATCTTAATTTATAGCACACACCCCTAGTAACATATATAAACAAATTTACTAATAAAGAAACAGATAAATGTTATTGTTATTAAAACAGAAAGGCTAATTCATAGCCAATAAAATTGGACAACAATTATTCACAAGTTACCTAGACTGTGATGGAATCCTACTAAGGCAAATTAATTGTTTATGCTAATATTAACTAGTTCTTGTGAATATGGCCTAAGTTGGTTGGAAATCACTACATTTTCATAAGAAATATTTCAGTCCCCCTCCATAAGTTTGTTGATGTTTCAGATCTTTATATCCAGACCAGTGTGATAACTAATATACAAGGAGATTTTAGCTCTTAAGGGAAGATTTCCACTTGAGGAATTTTTTTCTTGACCCCTTTCTCCCTCATGTTTAGCCCCATTACTTTCAAGATTTTAAGACGTTTGCCCCATTAATTTGGCAATTTTAAGAACTTTCTCCCCATTTCTGTCAATTTTAAGACCTTTTGTGCCATTTAAGTGTCTATTTTTTCCTGGCGAGCGATAGCGAACCTGTAATTTAAGAGGAACCGGTCTTCGGCCGGGACATTTTTCTACCGAAAATGTACAAATTTATCTTGGAGGGTCTTGGGTGGGTGTTTTTATCAGCTTCATGGATGTCTATGGAGGAAACAAAAAAAGTAGTAAAAAGATACATAAATGAGCAAATAAATACGCCCATCCCCCTCTTAACTGTCAACATTATGGTAAACGTAAACAGTGCTACTGTAGTTGGTTTATCTATTCAAATTAGGACACATAAATGATTGAATCGTTTATACTATGTAGCAGTTTGGTTCCAAAGAAGAATTCAAATTTTACAGTGTAGCTGGAAAATACTGAGAACTGTATACTGTACATGAAGTGATTAATTTCCATTTTCTCATTTAGGTTGCCAACTATTAAATCTGGCTGTACAGTTGGCCAAATCACTTATTACAGTGACATGTACACTCAGGCATATATTCTGAAATATTATGAGCGTTCAAACAAATTCAATAAACCTCCAAAATGCAAATATCAGGAGATTTACACCAGCTCGAGATAGATTTTTTTTTGTAGATTGCATTAATGATCATCATGGGCCGTGGCATGGTCAGTAGCATGTCCGGCTGCTGATCGATGGGTCTTCAGTTTGATCCCAGGCCGTGCCATTGGTAGACTTCAAGAGTTTGGATGCTCAGGTCTAGTGATTCTTGGCAAATGTCCAGCAAAGTCCCTGTAAGATGGGCACGCTCTAGCCTTATTAATCAAGGGAGTGCACGGCGTTAAAAACTGCATTGCATTAATAATCGCAAATTAGTAAACTCAATTTTATTATTGTGCGATGTTTTTTTAAATACTTGTCTTGGTTTGCAAACATCATATATTCAACATCTGGCAGACATTACTTGTGCAGAGTGAGTGAAGCAAAGTGACCACTGTGATAAGACTCATATGGCCAATTGTACAGTGATATAAGTAATGTACTACTGTGCACAAAAGTTCCATTCATGACCCAGCCGCAGTGGACGTTCTAATCGCCATAAGCTCTATCAACGAAATAGCTGAACATCATGAAAGCATTTCCTTCCACTATGTCTTTGATAGAACCGTGAAAGATTAAAAGTCACACAGTAACTTGGACGGGACTTCTGTGCATGGTAGAGTCAGAGAAGCAAGGTTCGTAATCTTAGACAAGGGAAGGGACTCACACTCACCTTCCACCATTGACTTTATCACGGAGGGGGGGGGGGGGGGGGGAGGGGGAGTTGATGCTTACCATTGATTAACACTTTGATCCAATTCTTCTGATCACAAATGCAGGCAAACTCTACATTTTTCTGTACCGGCAACTTGACCAGCTTGTATAATATCATAATATTGCATAGTATAGCATAGCATATTTAGATATAACAAAAAGCCGCTATGGCCTATCAAGTTGTGATAATAGTTATTAATTCTACCTTACATAAACATGTCAGTCATGCCACATCAATTGTAAATTCAACCTAATTGTATTTCATTCAGATAGGCCTCTGCTTTGCTCTGGGGAAGAGTTGAAAAACAATTTTCCCCCTGTATCCAAATGCATGTCAAAAGAGGCAACTGAAATGGGTTGGCCACAAAAGGTATTTGTCCATGTCAGAGTAGTGACATTTTCCTTGGAAAAGTGTCATGTGGCACACATTAGGTGATCCATGCTGACAGGGATGTACAGTGATCCCCTTGAGTGGCACCCCCCATGGGTGCTTCTTTAAACACCAAGAATAAAAGAGAAGTTTATTAGTATCCAAATCTTAGTCATTTTATGGGGCAAATGCAACCCATAGAATAAAGTAAGTGAGGAGACAAAAATAATAGTACCGTATATATAACCGCTCCACTCTCACAAGCAACAACATTGTTTGCACCTACTTTAACCTAAGTACACCAGTAAATATATTAAACTACTCTTTGCTCATGTAGTATTCAGAATTAAATTATTACTTTAATTCTTTTATTATCTTCCATAGTTTAGCATACTTGGTTTGCACCAATTCTGATTTATACGAGCCACCTAAACTAACAACTACTGTTGTTGTTGCTCCCCAAGCTGCCTGGCCGAACAGCCCCAAGGCCCCGAGCAAGGCCAAGGCCGCAACCGAGCGCCCCCACAGAACCCTCCCTGCCAACCACAATAAAGCCTGGGTGACCGAAGCCACTCCATGGCGGGGAGCTGAGGAGGGTGCAGAAACGCCCGGGAAACCAAAGCCCCACCCAGGGCCCTGTGCCCCTCAGCAATTATGAAAAGAAAGTTGAGGGGCAAAGGAAAAATGTGACGCTTTGGCTTCCAATCTTGGTAGATTGGGAGGTCAATCCACGGAAGAGACGCCGTCACTTGAGATCTAGAAAATATCAGAGTAAGAGTAAGCTATGGGTATGGCAGAGATCGCTCAGTTCTCACTCTGATAGACCAGCCCATCACCAACTACAACTACTGTACTGTTTATCACTTGTGGAATGAAAATATAATTAGCCAGTTTAATAAGAAGAACCTCTACATATCTTTGAGTCATCAACTATTCCTAAATGTTTACCTTTTCATACTGAGGGGTCCTTCCTAAGCTGAATAAAAATACCTGAAAAGGGGAAGAATAGAATGTCAAGTTACTGTCATAATAATGAAGGGGTAATTGATCTCACTCTTCTCCTTCACATTCTGGTCAGGTTGCCGACAAATCCCACTGAATATGTGTTGGTTTTGTAACATTATCAGCATGAAACTCGTCACTGCTTTGATGTCTCTACCTGTAAGCCTATTAAGATCATAAATCTCAACAATATAATTTTTCTTTTTGTACAACACAGTAATCAATTCATTATGAGCAGGTGTAGATTTGTTGTAGTTTTTGTTTTTCTTCAAAAAAATTGTGGGCATTTAAAGAGAGAATGAAGAACTTCAACTCTCCTTTTTTATCCAGTGATTCTTGATAAGTAAAACTAAATTTAATTGCATAACTCTTGCTGCAGTTTATTAATTAAGATTCTCTGTCAGTCTATCTATAACGAGAAACCTTGCTCCTTGAGGGGGTGGGCATGAATTAATTGCCTCCATGCTCATTTATCACCCATCAGCCAGCACCCCTCCTCCAACCCAACACCACCTTCACTCATATAACTCCCTCCCTCCACCTCTAAACTCCCGCCCTCCCTCCATCTTACTTTCGGTGTGCCTCTCCTTCTCTTCCCTTCCATGACACTCTCATATTCTTACTATCTATACGCTCCACAACACCGAACCACCTCATGCTGTTCCTCTTCACACTCCACCACATCAACATCCACACCCGCACCATATCACTCTTGTACTTCCTCATTCATCATTCTCCATGTGACTCCACATGCACTTCTCAAGTAACTCTTTACACCCCTCAATCTTGATTTATGTCTCTGCAATAATGTCTAGATTTCACTCCCATACGTCAATTCATATTTCTTTCACCAACCAACTTCACTTCTCAGCTCAATTAATGAAATCAACAAATACATGTGGCACTCCAAGGACTCGAACCTAGGATACTCACACCAAAATTCTGCGCATTTATGCATTACCACACCATCATGCAGTGACTTATATATTTCCATGCTCACCTCCCTATTCCTATGGCACTGCTTTCAGTGTTCCTACAACCCTCCTCCCCTGCTGTCCCCTCTCTTACACTTTATTCTATCCACATGAATATGCATCCACGCCATTATTTTATGTATAGAAGGAAACATAGTATGATCGACTTACAAGAATAATTTGCTATAAAACTGTTAATTAGTAATGTTCGTTAATTACTGCATAAGAAATTTCTCTTCTAATTCAATTGTACTGATTTCCCTGCCATACACAAAATCATGAAGTGTATACAAATTTCATGTTTCCGACTGTACTGGACTTTATATATTTCTCAGCCACTTAAGATGAACAGAGTATAGGCACCTTAAGCCAAATGGTAGTATACATCTCTGTTTCTTTACAAGTTATATTGGTGATTCTTTGTACAGGCGGAGACATTAATGCAGCCAAGCCGGAGTCACTCGAACATTTCTAACGCAGATATGTCGGAGTTTCTAAATCGATAATATACCCATGTAAAGTCTATTTTGTCATGATATTCATCTCCACTTTGACTATATTAAATCTTGTTGATCATATATTCTTTCAAAGTCTTTGTTAAATGCAAGAATAAGAAACAAAAATACCTCAATAATATGGATGCTAGATTTCCGATACAGTTTGCCGTTATACTGCTCGTGTAATCGTATCATTTATGTTTGAGAGGGAAGCCACAACTTGTAAATAATAACGAAACAAAATGAGTGACTTATTAACAAAAGACAAATGTAATTAACAAAGATATTTACCACTAGGCTATGATATATGAAGATAATTTTATTTATCTTTATACCTACAGTACTGTAGTTGCATTCCATATACAGTATAAATACAGTAGTTGAAAAAAGAGAGTAGGATATTTATCTATAAGTTTTTTTTTCTCTCTCTCTCTCTCTCTTTCTCTTTGAATGGATATTTACAGAACTGTAAATTACATCTGAATTTGGATTATTTTAATTGCTTTATACATTTTATTGACACTGTAATGAAAATGCAATGACTAATATATTACAATTATAATACTTTCTGGTGCCGGTATTAAATGAGAAATATTTTCAACATATTTGATGGGTAGGATTACGTTATTTGAGGGATATACGCTTTTGTTGTGACGATCATGGCTGCATTTGACAATCTCTGTTTTATTGGGCTTTTTCAATTTAATGTATTAATATATGCCACTATTGTCTATTATATTATACTACTACTATACTATATACTCAGGCCCAATCCCCACTTTTCCTTTTTTTAATTTTAATTTTTTTTTATTTTATTTTTTTTTTTTTGGGGGGTGGCTAACTCAAGACAGAGCCAGCATAGGGACAACACAATAGAAAACAATGAAGACACAAAAACAAAATACAAATTCATACACATCTAGGTCACACATCTATTGTCATATAAACAAAAATATATGTATTCCAAAAGCCTTAATTCCCAAGGGGGTGGACATGAATCAATCACCTTCACGCACAGGTCATACATCATCTCACACAACACCACTTTCACTTGTGTACGGTCGTGCTAATAAGTCATGTCTCAGCTGTCATTACGTTTGGCTCTCTCTATGCTGTATAAATGTCTGTCAGATGTTGAATAGGGTGAGTAAGTGTAGGAACCTATTTGTATATCTCACTTGAAATGAATAAATCAAGTTTAGATATTGCTGATATCAATTATTGATCAAAATATACTTGGTGCCGAGACATCACTTATTAGGCCGATTGTACTTTTCACTTCCATCCCTCCCTCTCACTCTCGGCCTGCCTGCCTCTCGCTCTCTCTCTCTACTCCTCCACCTGACTCTCATACACTCATTTAGTCATTTTCTCACTCACTATACCCTGAACTAATATAATATATCATAATATAAAATTATAACATACTGTACATATCTATATATACAAGTTAACGGAGAGGTTTTTAGTTTGTTCCGTAGACATCCATCAAGCTTAAAATTACACCCCCCTGAGTCCCTGACAAGATAAATTTGTAATTTTTTGGTAGAAAAATGTTTCAGCCGAAGGCCGGTTCCTCTTAAATCGCTGTAGTCGCTCGTCAGGAAAAAATCAACACCTAAATGGCACGAAAGGAAATTTTTCTACCGAAAAATGTACACATTTATCTTGAAAGGGGGTCAAAGGGGTATAATTTTAAGCTTGATGGAGGTCTAGGGAACAAACTAAAAACCTCCCCTTAACATACTCTGGTCCTACTACTAACCTTATATATACTGTAGGCCTATAGTGATCATATAGGCCATCATATTTACAGTGATATCCCAGTAAGCACTTATATTGTATTATGCTTTCCATTACAGTATCATCTTATCGTTTTTTTATTTTATTTTTTTATTTGTTGTCTAATAAGTACCGGTATGCTTTATTATACAGTATTATAAATCAGATATTAAGAATGAAAAAGCGTATTCAATTAAAACTTCACCTTTAACTTTATCATATAATCATCCATAACAATAGAATCTCAATATCAAATTGATGCAAGCTCATCCTATCTCTCTCTCTCTCTCTCTCTCTCTCTCTCTCTCTCTCTCTCTCTCTCTCTCTCTCTCTCTCTCTCTCTCTCTCTCTCTCTCTATCTATCTATCTATCTATCTATCTACTTATCTACTCAAGCTCATTCCCCAGTTTATTTTATTTGTTTGTTTTTCTTTAATTTTCTTTATTTTGTTTCTGGGGATGGCTGACTCGACACAGAGCTCATCCTAACCCTTCAAAATGCAGCCTTGGTCGTCAAAACAATAAGTACGAAAATAATGTTGAAGAATAACCTTACTAACCTCACTATTGTGGTCCAGGTTGATGAGAGAGCACATGTACAGTATATTATAGTCTATTCACTGTAAGTATGCGAGAAATCATGACTTCTAACCTCTGTAACTAAAAAACGACTAGGGCAATCACACTAATATTTCTACCATTTGGGAAGAGTCAGTCAAGGAATATACTGTATGTGGAAATTTACAGCCCCTTTGCTCTAGTCCTTTTTGAGTTACAGAGGATAGAGATCATAATTTCTCGCCTACTTACAGCGAATAGACTATGGTTGTCCACATGTCCGACTGGTACAGACTACAGAGCTACTTATATTTAGGCCATTGGAGTTATTTATGAGTATTTAATGGAAAGGCTAATTGTACTGACTCAAGGAAGCCCACCGCGTTATTTTTTTCTCTCCCTCTCTCTCTGGGTTGTATCCATTTGGCCCCATTCAGCCTACTGTTTTAAGACGTTTATCCCCATCCAGGTGTCAAATTTTTCCTGGCGAGTGGTAGCGAGCCAGCATATTTAAAAAAAAAAAATTGACAGCAGGCTAAGTTTGTACATTTTTTGATAGAAAAATGTCTCTAGCAAAGCCGGATTTCTCCACACAATGCTGGCTCGCTCGCCAGGAAGAAATCAACACCTGGATGGGGAAAAACATAAAACAGTTGGCTGAACGTGGCCGAATGGATACAACCCAGAGAAAGAGAGAGAAAAAAAGCAGGTCACCCCCCTTAACATATCGATTTTATTTTTAAAGTCTTGATCCTATATTTCCATTGCCATACATACATATTTATTAACCCTTTGAGTACCAGCGACTTGTGTAATATTATATTCTAGCTATATTTAGACGATATTATGCAGCTTAGGAAGGATCTGTGGTAGTTAAAAGGGTTGGCCGAGATAGTTTGAAGCCTTATTGTTGCTAGAGGTCCTTCCTAAGCTGAATAAAATTGTCTAATAGTTGCCAGAATATGATAAAAACGAGCAACTGTACCATACTAGCAATACTGAAGCTGTACGACGAGGGGTAAGATAGGTTGTGGGATATTTTTCTGGACCCCTTTCTCCCTCATGTCTTGCCTCATTCGTTTTGAGATTTTAAGACGTTCGCCCCATTAGTTTGGCAATTGTTTTGACCATTTGCCACATTTCTGTCAATTTTAAGACTTTTTGTGCCATTTTGGTATTGATTATTTCCTGGCGAACTATTGATATTGTTAGGCCTGTAATTTTGAAGGAATCGGCCTTCGGCCGGGACATTTTTCTACCAAAAAATGTACAGATTTATCTACCGAAAAATGTACACATCTCGAAGGGAGGTCTTGGGGTATTTCTTTAAGTTTGATGGAGGTCTCGGGAGCAAACTAAAAACCTCCCCTTAAGTACAGTGGCTAAGTTTAAGTAGAGAGTAAAGCTTTGGTTAATCATTGTCTTTTATTTCAGCCAAACTATCCTAAAAGTAACACATACGATGAATGTCGCACAAATATCTAAGCTACAGTGCATTAATTGTTATGTACAGCTACTGACGAATGTTCTTGAGTTCTTGTTATATTCTTTATGCAAATATATTGATATATTGATGTTCAGATCACATCGAATATATATCTTGGAGAGTCCCCCACTTTCTCCCTCCCACATCTTATGCGGTTTCTCCTCCATACCCGTCTCCTTCAGCTTCTTTAATTAGTGTTTCCTAGTCTTCTTATCCTCTACTCTGTATTACGCCCAGCCCCGCAACAACTCCGATGTTTTTTACAAAAAGTTTATTTTGGTGCCACATAGTCTTTTTAGGCTTGGTGCGAATCCCTATTTTCATTCATTCATCGGATATATATATATATATACTGTATACCTATAAAACAATTATATATATATATATATTCCAATTACTCCCTCTCTGGCATAGGCTGAGAGCCTGTACATTCAACCGTTATGAACGGCGAAACCCATTCGGTCTCGTTTCAGTCTAGGGAGTGAGACATGTGAAGCACTTTTTAGCTGCAACCAGCCCTTGCCATCTTGCCTTTGACGGATGCATGGGGCTTAGTTGCTCACTCACGGCTCGAAGCAGCCCCATCTCTGAAGCTGCCTCGCTCCAGTACTTCACTGTCTCATCTCCTAGACTCGGACCCTCACTCTCAGAACGCCACCTATTGAGCAATGAACTCACTAGGCATTGCACCCCTGTAACCTATTTTGAATATGGGAATATTCATACAGTGCTATTTAATCAGGGAACAATGAGGGTATTTTTGTTGGCATTTCGGTGTGCTTTGTGGTAATGCATGCACTGATACTAGGTACAGTCAGTCAAAGTTCCAACTGACCCACCCTCGCTCTGGCGCTCGCAGAATTATCTGGCAATACTGGTGTAGGAAGGAGAGGTGTGTCCTACAAAGATTGGGATTGGTAGATCTGATTTCGGCTATATCATTGTTAGAACATATACTAAGTTTAGGATTTCGATCTTCGACTTGGCCTCCTGGAGGGCCCAGGGGACCGTTTTTTTGGACTTTAAAATTCCTCTGTAGCCCAAACTATAAGTCCTAGAGAATTCTAACTGGTGCCATTCGTTATTTTTTTATTTTTTTCTCGCCGAGCTGCTTCTAGACATGGTCGTAGATTTCATTTTCGCCCAGCCATTCGCCCAGAATCGAAAATATTTTTCTCAAAAAACCTTTAAAATTATAATTTCTACAACATTTCTACATTTCTACATTCTAAATTTCTACATTTCTACATATCTACAAAAATGAATAGAATTAAAAATGATTTCACCATTGGATTCAGCACGTCGTGAGGATTCCAAAAGTATCTCCACATGTCCAAATCTATGTTTTTTTCAAAAACGTTGTTCTATTTTAACTTGTGACCATATCGTTGGAATCCTCTTGAAGCGGAGAGTTCCCAAAAATTAATTCAGGTGATTCCGACCTATTATAACCCCACAAAACACAAAAAACCGTTTGGGAAAATCTTAAAACGGCTCAAGGCCGCAAAAATGGATGGAATCTGTGGTAGTAAAAAGGGTTAAGAGAGATACTTCTAACCTTGCTTTACTTCTAAAATTGCTGAAGGCCCTTTTTTAAACTGCAAAAAATCGTCTATTAGCAGCCAGAATAAAGTTAAAATGACGTAACCGGTACAGAAAGGGTTAATATACTGTAGTCTACAGGTTGAGTTGTCCAGGAACCCATTCAAGTATCCCGCGTCACATTAGCAGTGTTGCCAATTTAGCTTACTAGTATATAGCTATTTCCTTCAATCTAGCGCAATTATTGACTATCGTAGCCGTATTCTAGCGATATGAGCGATACTAGTGTAGATATTCATGCATTTATTAAGCGATATTTCTGAATAATTTATTATCTATTCGAACTACTTTTGAGGGCTAATCTAGCATGATTTTGTGATATTTGTAGACTTGGTAACCCTGCACTTGAGTCAGGTGATTTCATTCATTCATTTGGAGACACCAAAAATAAACGAAGTTAAAAGAGTAATACAAAGAAAGTAGTTACACAGAGAAAAACTAAGAAAACAAAATGAGCTAAATGAGCAAAATTGAGCTAAAATAACATACAAATAGTAGAAAACAATAGAGGGGGGGGGGGGGGCGTTGTAAAGGTCATCTCCCCGAATAATCGCCAGACCGGACCATGCGTTCCTTTTAAATATGGCGGGTTTGTTTACGTTTTGCTATTGTGTTTATGGCTAATTTAGATAAGTGGACTGTATATTATTATTATTGAAGAAACATTAACCATATAGAATATATAATTACCCTTAGATGAACTCAGCTGGTGATTGGAGGATGGCGGAAAATAGGCTAAATGACTGGAAGTGGTTAGTATAGTAAACAAAGTATGAAAAGAGGCTACAATAGGCTAGGATAGGATAGATATTTACGTTAAGTTGTGCTAAGTAACAAAGATGATGATTTAGTGACTATATGGAGTATGAGATGAACGTGAAGCGAAAACACCTGATTATGAAACTATAGGAAGAAGGCTTAGCGTGTGTAGCTGGGACGGAGGTTGGTTGGAGAGTGGCGAGCGCGTTATGTTCGTCTCTGTCGTGACATACCGCGCATGCGCATAACACATGGAAAATGTATCCCATCTTCTTTACAATGAGATACTTATAAACAATCTTAAATAATACAAATATATATATATATATATATATATGGGAATTATAATCCTACAATACTTTCCCATATACAACTATAGAATAATATATTCTACCCAATCATGGAACGCTCGACCAAGGTTATGGAAGCGTCCAACTTAAGACTACGGAAAGATACGTAACGCTACATCAACCCAGATTACGTAACATCGAGACTGTTCATACTAGTTTGAGTACACTAAGTATGGACATATTCCCACCAACAGAAAATATAAAAAATTTACATGATTAGATTTGCCCGGAGGCAATCTTATCCCGCCAAGCTTGGGAGGATATCTGGGCTGCCTGTCGACGTGGGCGTTCGCCAGACGCGTCAACAGGCTGCGCCGAAGTAGAAGCCAGAGAGGGAACTTCAATGGATAACTGATCCAAGGGGGTGTCCTTGCGATCGAGGTCACCCTCAAGAG
>CM064548.1:12188483-12274764 GCA_032716605.1 Paralithodes platypus | reverse complement strand
CATTTATTTTCAATTTAAGTTTGCTGCAGTTGGACAAAGTTCATTATAAAGCTATTACATTAATCAATAACCATGTAATCACTCCTCCATTATTCATACACAGATGTTGCGTCCCTTGTATTATTCTACAGATATTTTCACGGCAAAACGTGCTTCATTTGCGCCACTACTCCGCATCTTTCCATGCAGTACTAGGGCAGCTGGAAATACCCATGCATTCACACTCTCCTCCTTAGCTAGAACTTCTACTTATCAAAATTCATTTATCCCCAGAACAACTATTCTCTTGATTTAACTTCCTTGAAGTTGCTCCCTAACAAACCTACAACCTACAACAGTTTAAATCCAGTTGATACAAACATTTAATGAGTGAATGATGCCTTCAGGCACATGGACCATCTTGTTTGTGTTTGTTTTTCCTGCCTCCATTCATTCCCTCTCTCTCTCTCTCTCTCTCTCTCTCTCTCTCTCTCTCTCTCTCTCTCTCTCTCTCTCTCTCTCTCTCTCTCTCTCTCTCTCTCTCTCTCTCTCTCTCTTCTCTCTCTCTATATCCTCTGTATATAATATATATATATATATATATATATATATATATATATATATATATATATAATAGTTTGTAGAGTAGGTGTACTCACCTGCAACATCTCTAGACTCTTAGTCCAGCTCTACTGTATTATATGAAGACAAAAGCGAGTCCATCCAGTGCTTGTGGTCATGGTTCACGGTTAACACGAGAGAGAGAGAGAGAGAGAGAGAGAGAGAGAGAGAGAGAGAGAGAGAGAGAGAGTGTGAGTAAGAGAGAGTGTGAGTAAGAGAGAGTGTGAGTAAGAGAGAGTGTGAGTAAGAGAAAAAAAGAGAGAGAGAGAGCGCGCGCATATATTACCACTCTCCCTGCCCTTGTTCGTGAAAGAAGGTTAAGTTGAGAGTGTGAATAAGTACAAGACCCTCGTATTTGACCCGAACTCTTCTCTACCCTGGGGGACTGAAATATGTTTAACCCCTTCAGTCAAACGGCGATTTGTTTTTATCTTATTTATGCTACACACCTACAGTAGGGGGATTATACTCGACTTAGGAAGAACATCTAGACGGAAAATGTTAAAGTACGAGTATATCTCAGTTTTCCCTAGAAGTACTGTACCGTATATTTAATAAAAACATTGGAGGTAGACTGAAAAATGGGTCATCTTATTGAAACGGTTATAAGAGACAATGAAAGAGGATAATACGTGGTGAAGCTAGCACTGAGAGAATGAAAGAATACCAAAAAGAGGGGGATAATGGAATACGAGTAAAGAGAATGAAACTATGGATGAAGAGTAGATGACAAACAAAGATAGGAGAAATGTCACGAGGATGAGTAACCAGGAAACAGAAAACGAAAGATAGAAATGTACGAAGTAAGAGAAAACAAGCAGAAACAGATGACTTGGATCAACAAATACAATTAGAAAAGTCTAATGATCAACAGATGAAATAAAAGTCTAATGATCAACAGATGAAATAAAAGTCTAATGATCAACAGATGAAATAAAAGTCTAATGATCAACAGATGAAATAAAAGTCTAATGATCAACAGATGAAATAAAAGTAATGCTTCATACACAAACAGATGAAATACAAGTCTAATGATCAACAGATTGAATGAAAATACAAGTCTAATGATCAACAGATGAAATAAAAGTCTAATGATCAACAGATGAAATAAAAGTCTAATGATCAACAGATGAAATAAAAGTAATGATCAACAGATGAAATACAAGTCTAATGATCAACAGATGAAACAGAATGATCAACAGATGAAATAAAAGTCTAATGATCAACAGATGAAATAAAAGTAATGATCAACAGATGAAATACAAGTCTAATGATCAACAGATGAAATACAAGTCTAATGATCAACAGATGAAATACAAGTCTAATGATCAACAGATGAAATACGTCTAATGATCAACAGATGAAATACAAGTCTAATGATCAACAGATGAAATACAAGTCTAATGATCAACAGATGAAATACAAGTCTAATGATCAACAGATTAAATAAAAAGGAAAATGGACTAACACATAGAACAAGGAGTATAATCAAGGAAGTTAGTGATCAACAGACTAAATGAAAGAGAGGATATGGGGGGGGGGGATTTAGTGCATATATATATATATAATGGGGGTCACCTGCTTTTTTTATCTTTCTCTCCTTTTCTCTCTTTTTCTGGCTTGTATCCCTTCGGCCCCATTCAGCCAACTGTTTTAAGACGTTTATCCCCATCCAGGTGGCGATTTCTTCCTGGCGAGCGAAAGCGAGCCAGCATTGTTTGGAGAAATCCGGCTTCGCCGGAGAAATTTTTCTATCGAAAAATGTACAAATTTAGGTTGCTGTCAAAACAAAAATATATATATGCTGGCTCGCTACCGCTCGCCAGGAAAATATTGGCACCTGGATGGGAGTAAACGTCTTAAAATAGTAGGCTAAATGGGGCCGAATGGATACAAGCCAAAGAGAGAGGGAGAGAAAGAGTATATATAATATTTACCAGCAGTATTGCAACTAAAGGAACCTGATCAGGAAGAGTGTGAGGAAGGGGAGAGGAGAGGAGAGGATATTGTATTTAGAAAAGAAAATAGAAAACAATAAATGAAAAAGTATGAGGAAGTGGATCAATCAGAGTAGGTAGAACAGGAAGATCATAGTGAAAGATAATTAAAAACAGAAATGTCTAGAAATATGAGTATAATTGGCGGATTAAAATGATAATGATTCAATGTAAATGTATGATTCAGTACACACCCCTGGAATGGGATGAGGTAAGGAATGAAGAAAAGCCCTGTGGATGGTGGTGGTGGCGGCGGCATGCGAGGCAGCCTGAGGGAGTATATGTTTACACGGGGAAGGCGGCACTGAAGGGGGGGGGGGGGGGGGTGTCGAGGTGGGTGGTTCTTGTACTTTTGTAGATGTTTAGGTGACAATCACCACGGTCGATCTGGGGATCCGCCGCCAATGAGCTCGTCCTGGAATCTTTACGACTCTGAATCTTACGATTCTTTACAGGACTGACCATGCCATTTTTATCGGCACTAGGTCAGAGAAGAGTGTTGAGAGGGGAGAAGGGGTGTTGGAGTACAAAGGAGTACAAAGGAAATCAAGCAACAACAGATTTAGTGACCCTTCTAGGTTGCTTGTCCTCCAAAACACTGAGGATCAAGTGTCCAAACAGTGGTTTAGAGTGGGTAAGGGAACATTGGAAAGGGAATTACTGCCCTGGAACTAATGTCCGTGGCAGGATTAGGAAGTTAGTAGGGGACAGATGGGTTAGTAACTGAGGGGAGGATAAAATAAAGTTATTCATTTACAAACGCAGTCAGTCGCGGGTTTGATGCAAGATATTTGTCTAGGCCGAGTTTAAATGAATCAACGGTGATGCAGTCTATAACGTTTCGGGGAAGCCCATTCCACAAGTTTGACAACTCGATTGAAGAAGAAATTCTTAGATTCGTGTGAGTTAAAAGATTTACCAATAATTTTGCAACCGTTTCCCCGCGTGTAATTAGATTGGTCGATAGTGAAGTACTTACTACAGTTCATATTGTCGATGCCTTTGATGATTTTGAACACTTGAATTAAGTCACCTCTTAATCTGTGCTGGGTTAAAGGAAATAGATTTAATTCTGTAAGACGCTCTTCGTATGGTTTGTTCTTTAGGCTAGGTATCATTTTGGTAACTCTACGTTGAACTCGTTCTAGCTTGTTTATATCTTTTTGGTAATAAGGGCACCAGGATGAACGCAGTATTCCAGAAGAGGGCGGACTAAGGAATTGTAAAGGGTTAGGATAACTTCTTTGGATTTATGCTCAAATGACCTGCCTATAAAGCCAATTATTTTGTTTGCCTTCTTAACAACTTCTGAACATTGTTGACTCGGTTTTAGGTTACTCGATATTGTTACTCCCAGATCGGTTTCTCTGTTTACATTCTTAAGCTGAGTGCCATTCATCGAATAGTTTGCTTTCTCATTTAGGTATCCGATATGTAGTACTTTACATTTATCCGCATTGAAACTCATTTGCCAAATTTGGGCCCAACATGACAATTTATCTAGATTGTGTTGCATATCGTCAACTTGTTCTTTTGAGAGTACGCTATTTGCAATTTTTGTATCGTCAGCAAACTTTGAGATTGTACAGGTGAGACCCTCATCTATGTCGTTGATGTAAATTAGAAAGAGAATTGGTCCTAGTACCGATCCCTGGGGTACCCGCTACTTACATTGGTCCATTTAGATGCCTTACCGTTTATGACTACTCTTTGCTTTCTGTCGCTGAGCCAATTTTCTATCCATTTCAACACACCGTCTTGTATTCCATGCGCTTTTAGTTTTAGCAGTAAACGTTTGTGGGGAACTTTGTCAAAGGCCTTTTGAAAATCAAGGTATATAATATCTACAGCTTTACTCTCATCGTAGAGGTTGAGGATATCGTGGAAGAAGTCTAAGAGGTTTGTTAAACAGGAACGTTTTTTACGAAAGCCGTGTTGAGTATCTTTAAGTATGTTATTTTCCTCTAAGTGATTTACGAGTCTGTCTCGTATGACCGTTTCTAGCATTTTACATACAACTGAGGTTAAGCTAATTGGACGATAGTTACTGGGTAGGGATTTGCTGCCTTTTTTGAATATCGGTGTTACGTTGGCTAGCTTCCACTGATTGGGCATAGTTCCAGACTGCAAGGATTTATTGAATAGTAATGTCAGTGGTTTGGAGAGCTCATCCTTAGCTTCCTTTAGAACTCTAGGCGAGATTGTATCAGGTCCAGGCGTTTTATTTACCTTGAGTTTATCTAAACAATTCAATACTTCTCTCTCTGTAACGGTGATATTGCTTAGAACATCTGAATTATCAATCTGAATCGGCGATGGTGTAGGGATATCACAGAGGTCTTCTGTTGTAAAAACTGATGCAAAGAAGGTATTGAGGGCATTACTCATTTGTACTTCGTCTTTGGTGTATTCTCCATTTTCATCGACTAACGGTCCAACAGTTGAAGTAACTACTTTTTTCTTTCTGATATAACTATAGAATTCTTTCGGGTTTGTTTTACTTTGATTCGCAATATGTAACTCTAAGGTCTTTTTACTTTGCTTAATTAACTTTTTGGCTTTGCGTCGTAGCTCTACAAATTTCAGCCGTTCTTCGTCATTTTGTGAGGATTTTAATCTATCATTAGCAAATTTTTTAGCAAGCAGGCAGTTTGAAATATCTTTATTCCACCATTTGGAGAGAGAGAAAGGTGTTGGAGTGGCTTTGTTATGTGTGTTTTAGTCTGTATACGTCGTCAGGATGTCCCCTGACTGGGTGAAAGCATGTGAAACATGCTAGGACGTACTACCGCACCCACTAAATATCCGCCGTGGCGGGGATTCGATCCCGGGTCTTTAAGATTCACACGCGAGCGTGCTCACCACTTGACCACCACAGCTCCGTTCAGGCTAAGAAAGTCCTGAAGGGGGAGGTACTGTCTTTTTTTCCCCTCATGTGTAGTCTCATTCGTTTTGAGATTTTAAGACGTTCGTTCCATTAGTTTGGTGATTCTAAGACATTTCACCCCAGTTCTTTGTCAATATAAAGACCTTAAGTGCCATTTTGGTGTCGATTTTTCCCTGGCGAGCGATAGCGAGCCTATAATTCTAGGAGGAAGCGGCCTTCGGCTTGGACATTTTTATACCGAAAAATTTACAAATTGACCATGAAGGGGAGTCTAGGGAGTGTTATTTTAAGTTTGATGGAGGTCTAGCGATGAAACTATAAAATATATAAATAAGTAAATATATAAATAGACCAATGAATAACCACTACCCCCTTCCTTGGCAGTTAATTTCTTTGTCAGTTCTCTTGGTTTAGATGTATGGTGTTTGTTCTCCTGCCCCGGGGAAAGACAGTCATGGTTATACTTTGGTTGCCAAGAAGCAGAGGAGTGATATTAACCCATTCTGTACCGGTGACGTCCTTTTCAATATATTCTGGCAACTATTATGTGATTTTATCCAGCTTAGGAAGGACATCTACCAATTAAAAGACTATAGGCTATCTCAATTAATCCTTTTAGTTATCGTATATCCTGCCTAAGTTGCATACAATCTTCTAAATATAGTTAGAATAAAATATAGACGTCGCTGGTACAGAAGGGGTTAACAGCTACTTTACATCTGACAGCTTCGTGGCGGTGGTACTAATGCAAGCGTATGGTTTATGGCTTTAGAATATTTTTGGCTGTTCATTGGATTTATAAAGGGGAATAACACTTACTTACAAGGATAATGGGAAGGGAAAAGGACTGGGCGCTCACGTATAGAGTAGGAGGAAGGCTCTCTCTCTCTCTCTGTCTCTCTCTCTCTGTCTCTCTCTCTTTCTCTTTCTCTTTCTCTTTCTCTTTCTCTCTCTCTCTCTTGTGAGTACTGATTATAAGGGACGTGAGTGTGAGGTAATTTTACCACTTTCGAGTTTCAGGTTATATAAAAGTTAAAGCTGTACACATCGACATTTAGCTGAATTACAGTAATCTATGGGGTTGTAATGAGTGAAGATTGTTGAACATTTGATTTAGTGTATCGTGTGTTGTCTACAGACATATTCTAGTTTGCATATCGTCAACATATTGATGCTTCAACCTTGACTACCTTATAACTCGAAATTTGCAAGTAGACAAATTATATGGATCTTGGGATCATAGAGGGAGTAGAGTTCTATACCCTGTTGTTATTGCTGTGAATTTTGACTTACTAATTTGTTATTGATGTGAATTTTTGTATTTATTAATTTGTTGTTATTGATGTTGTGAATGGTTGACTTACTATGTTGCTGTTGTGAATGGTTGACTTACTATGTTGCTGTTGTGAATGGTTGACTTACTATGTTGCTGTTGTGAATGGTTGACTTACTATGTTGCTGTTGTGAATGGTTTGACTTACTATGTTGCTGTTGTGAATGGTTGACTTACTATGTTGCTGTTGTGAATGGTTGACTTACTATGTTGCTGTTGTGAATGGTTGACTTACTATGTTGCTGTTGCTGTTGTGAATGGTTGACTTACTAATTTGTTGTTGTTGATGTGAATTATTTGCTGTTATGAATGGTTGACTTACTAATTTGCTGTTGTTGTTTGACTTACTAATTTGCTGTTATGAATGGTCGACTTACTAATTTGCTGTTGTGAATGGTTGACTTAATAATTTGCTGTTGTGAATGGTTGACTTAATAATTTGCTGTTGTGAATGGTTGACTTAATAATTTGTTGTTGTGAATGGTTGACTTAATAATTTGTTGTTGTGAATGGTTGACTTAATAATTTGTTGTTATGATTGGTTGACTTACTAATTTGCTGTTGTGATTGGTTAACTTATTTATTTGTTGTTTTTAATTGTTGACTTACTAATTTGTTGTTGTTTTTTCCCTAGACTGTGAGCCAAGGAGCGAGGATGGGCATCAGTGAGTGTCAGCACCAGTTTAACATGCACCGATGGAACTGTTCGACCTTCTCCAACTCTCCCTATGTATTCGGTCACCTCCTTCGTATTAGTGAGTATCTACCTGTGTCTCTGTGATCTACCTTCTCCAACTCTCCCTATGTATTCGGTCACCTCCTTCGTATTAGTGAGTATCTACCTGTGTCTCTGTGATCTACCTTCTCCAACTCTACCTATGTATTCGGTCACCTCCTTCGTATTAGTGAGTATCTACCGGTGTCTCTGTGAGCTACCTTCTCCAACTCTACCTATGTATTCGGTCACCTCCTTCGTATTAGTGAGTATCTACCTGTGTCTCTGTGAGCTACCTTCTCCAACTCTACCTATGTATTCGGTCACCTCCTTCGTATTAGTGAGTATCTACCTGTGTCTCTGTGAGCTACCTTCTCCAACTCTACCTATGTATTCGGTCACCTCCTTCGTATTAGTGAGTATCTACCTGTGTCTCTGTGAGCTACCTTCTCCAACTCTACCTATGTATTCGGTCACCTCCTCGTATTAGTGAGTATCTACCTGTGTCTCTGTGAGCTACCTTCTCCAACTCTACCTGTGTCTATGATCTACCTTCAACTCTCCCTATGTATTCGGTCACCTCCTTCGTATTAGTGAGTATCTACCTGTGTCTCTGTGAGCTACCTTCTCCAACTCTACCTATGTATTCGGTCACCTCCTTCGTATTAGTGAGTATCTACCTGTGTCTCTGTGAGCTACCTTCTCCAACTCTACCTATGTATTCGGTCACCTCCTTCGTATTAGTGAGTATCTACCTGTGTCTCTGTGAGCTACCTTCTCCAACTCTACCTGTGTCTATGATCTACCTTCAACTCTCCCTATGTATTCGGTCACCTCCTTCGTATTAGTGAGTATCTACCTGTGTCTCTGTGAGCTACCTTCTCCAACTCTACCTATGTATTCGGTCACCTCCTTCGTATTAGTGAGTATCTACCTGTGTCTCTGTGAGCTACCTTCTCCAACTCCACCTATGTATTCGGTCACCTCCTTCGTATTAGTGAGTATCTACCTGTGTCTCTGTGAGCTACCTTCTCCAACTCTACCTGTGTCTATGATCTACCTTCAACTCTCCCTATGTATTCGGTCACCTCCTTCGTATTAGTGAGTATCTACCTGTGTCTCTGTGAGCTACCTTCTCCAACTCTACCTATGTATTCGGTCACCTCCTTCGTATTAGTGAGTATCTACCTGTGTCTCTGTGAGCTACCTTCTCCAACTCTACCTGTGTCTATGATCTACCTTCAACTCTCCCTATGTATTCGGTCACCTCCTTCGTATTAGTGAGTATACAGACTACTTCAATCCAATTCACACACCAAAGCCACTCCAACATTCCTCTCTCTCTGTCCAACACCCCTTACTCCCCTCTCAACACTCTTCGGAAAGTACAAAGTAGATACGAGATGTCGTTGTAAAGGCTTATTCCTCAATACCTTCACCTGACCTGACCTACCTGTGTCTCTATGTTCTACCTTCTCCAATTCTACCTGTGTCTCTATGGTCTACCTTCTCCAACTCTCCCTATGTCTTCGGTCATCCCCTTCGTATTAGTAAGTATCTACCTGTGTCTCTAATATACAGTGCTGTAATTACTACATACTCCTGCGGATTTTGAACACGAATTCACATCAGACAGCATATAGTGTGTGTCACTTATATATATATATATATATATATATATATATATATATATATATATATATATATATATATATACACATAATTTATGTATGCATTTTTTCAAATATTCAAAAATTTCACTGTAACGGTAAATAATGATAATCGTGGGTCATCCGTTTTCACGGTAACCTGTGATATTCAAATGTATCCTGTACCTATATCCTCCCCACCCCTCCACCACCACCCCCTCCCAACAAGGCACCGACCACCCACACCTCCACCCATATCATATCTCCCAAATCATCACCGACCACACCCACACGCCCATGCACCTCGCTTTTTTTTTTTTTTATCTTTCTCTCCTTCTCTCTTTAGCTTGTATTCATTCGGCCCCATTCAGCCTACTGTTTTAAGACGGTAACCCCCATCCAGGTGTCAATATTTTCCCGGCGAGCGGTAGCGAGCCAGCATATGTATTTTTTTGTTTTGACAGCAAGCTAAATTTGTACATTTTTCGATAGAAAAATTTCTCCGGCGAAGCCGGATTGCTCCATACAATGCTGGCTCGCTATTGCTCGCCAGGAACAAATCGACACCTGGATGAGGATAAACGTCTTAAAACAGTTGGCTGAATTGGGCCGAAGGGATACAAGCCAGGGAAATAGAGAAAAGGAGAGAAAGCTAAAATAGGCCGGTGGCCCCCCATAACATTATCTCCCCCCACCTCTCCACCCTTCCTTCACCCTATGCAGAGGTCGGGGTGCAGGGAGAGACGTGGTTTTGGTTACGATAATTTTTCTTTTCTGTCCAGCCACACCCAAAGTAATCCTAATTTCACAACTCAAATTTAGTTCTATCTTGATCAAATATATCTTCGAAAAACTGTTCAAAGTTTGAATATAACTTCTTTGCCCATGTGTGTCAGGGAAATTGAAAATCAAAATATCAGGATGATAATAAAACAATAACATAACATTATAATAAATAAATAGATAAAATATGATAATGAAGACTAACTTTTCACAGTAACTGTTCATGTTCAAGAACTTATAACAGATTGCCCATTGTTTTTTAGATTTTAAGACGTTCGGCCCATTAGTTTGTCGCCCCATTTCCTTGTCAATATTAAGACTTTTTGTGTCATTAGGTGTCGATTTTTTCCTGGCAAGTGATAGCGAGCCTGTAATTAAAGAGGAACCGACCTTCGGCCATGACATTTTTCTATTGAAAAAAAAAAAATCCTGTCCTCCCCCTTAACCTACCTCTTCCCTAACCTGTCTCCCCCCTTAACCTGTGCCTCTCCCTTCTACAGACAGCCGGGAGAAGGCCTACGTGTACGCTGTGAGGCCTTCTGGGGTGGCCTACAGCGTATTTATTTCATTTAGGTGTCGATTTTTTCCTGGCGAGCGATAGCGAGCCTGTAATTTAAGAGGAATCGGCCTTCGGCCGGGACATTTTTCTATCGAAAAATGTACAAATTTATCTTGAATGAGGGTCGTGGGGGCGTTCTGGTCCCCCTTCTTCCTCATGATTAGCCCCATTAGTATTTAGATTTTATGACGTTTGCTCCATTAGTTTGACGATATTAAGATCTTTCACCCCATTTTTGTCAATATTAATAAAAAATAAAATAAAAAAAGGCCCTCCCCCCTTAACCTATGCCTCTCCCTTCTACAGACAGCCGGGAGAAGGCCTACGTGTACGCCGTGAGTGCTGCCGGGGTGGCGTACAGCGTAACCCGTGCCTGTAGTCGGGGGGAGCTGACTGAGTGCGGCTGTGATGAACGGATCCGGCAGAGACCCACCCGAGGCAGGTACGGCAGGGGGACAGATAGGTGGGGAGAAACAATAAAAGGTACGACTGGGGAACAGATAGCCTAGTAAAAAAAAAAAAAAAAAAAAAAAAAACACAAAAAAAAACACACACACACACGCACACACACACACACACACACACACACGTTATAGCAGGGGTATAGATAGAAGAAGAAACAAACGGTATGGCAAGCTGGGGTACAGATAGATTTTTGTTTTACTTGTTACAGGGTTTGGGTTCCTGCAGCATTTTATTTGGTAGCTTCTCCCTGTGACTGTCGTGTATTAATAGCTGTCATCAAAACTCTCACGCAAGCTGCAATCAGAGTGCGGCATTTGTGCATGTAAAGATATATGACTATCTAGCTTTTTCTGATTACATAACATTTTAAGACTGAGTGTTCCACACATAAGTGCAGTTTCAGTCTCTTGTCCTAATGGCGGCATTCCAGGCAACCCTGTTAAGGGCTGCTTCACTTGTCAAGTTCTTGGATTTGAGATCGGCGCGTATGGTCCGATCCCAGGTCTTCCTCGGTCCACCCCTTGGTGCAGCTCCCTCCACAATCACAGACCTGCATTTTTTCACCCAATTTTGTTCATCCATTCTCTCCACATGTCCATACCATCCCAGTCTACTTGTACGCATCACCTCGCTAATACTCTTTATACCTAAACGTCTCCTCAGCTCAACATTTGTTATTCTATCCTGTAGCCTGGCCCCACACATCCATCTCACCATTCTCATCTCATTACGCTCCATTCTGTTGACATCCTCTACTTTAACGGCCCATGTTTCTGAGGCATACGTCATTGCACTTCTAACACATGAGGCATACACCTTTCCCTTCAGGGGGAGAGGCATTCTTTTCATGGTCAGGATTGGCATCAATTCTCTGAACTTCACCCAGCCACACCTAATTCTAGCAACAGTGGCAGCCTCAGCCCCACCACCGGCAGAGATGGTATCTCCTAGGTAACAAAACTTGTTCACCAGCTCCAAAGACTCATTTCCAAAATTCACAGCCACAGGATCATCACTTAACACAAGCTCGCCTTTGCACACTACGCACTCAAATTTCTCTATTTCTGACTTATCCTTCGGCAGGGGCCCCTTTATTCTACTACAGCGCTTACTTCCATGGTGTACCCAACATCGACAGATGCTACATTGAATTGAGTTAACGCCCACTCCCTTTCCACACACTGCACATGGGTATGCACCGCTCTTTTCCACATTGCCTCGTCTCAAACTACAATGCATAACCTTGGTTTTGTTAATATTGACTCTTAAACCCTTGCTCGCCATTCCCTCTCTCCACTCTCTGAATTTGGCCTCAGCATCCTGCATACTGTCAGCTATTAGGACTAAATCGTCTGCATAAAACAGTTCCAACGGAAGTCCGCCTCTAAAAATTCTAGACAGCGCCTCCAAGACCATAATAAAGCCACTCTTCCACACCAAGTTTCCTCATAGCCCACTGTACAACATCTCTAGGTACCCTATCAAAGGCCTTCTCCAGGTCCACAAACACAAAGTAAAGATCCCTGCCTTTTAGTAAGTATCTTCCCTGTATCTGCCTGACTATGAAGATAGCATCGGTTGTACCACGTCCTGGCATAAAACCAAACTGCATATCATCAATAGAGATGCTTTGCCTGATCAAACCCTCAAGGACTCTCTCCCAGACCTTCATGATTTGGTCAAGCATTTTCAGGCCCCTATAATTTCCTCTATCTAGCGCATCCCCTTTTCCTTTGTATATATTTACTATTACACTTTTGAGCCAATCCTCTGGGATTTTCTCATCTTTAATAATGGTGTTTATCAACTCAGTGACTAAGTTTACACCAATCTCCCCTGAGGCTTTTATCATCTCAGCGACAATGTCGGAGCAACCTGGAGCTTTACCGTCCTTCATTTTATTGATTGCGTCGCTCACTACAGCTGGTGCTATCAAAGGAGGGGGCCCAGATATTGGTTTTTCGATACTAAGCTGTTCCTTATCCCATTCAAACTCTACATTTAGCAATCGTTCATAGTGTACCTTCCATGCTTCTCTGATTTCATTTTCTGCATACACAATCTTCCCATTATCATCTCTAACACACTGTTCACCTATAATATCCCTACTGTCATTTTTAACTCGCCTAGCTAGGTTGAAGATCCCATTGGGATTGTCAGTGTTACACACTTGTTCGAGGACCAGGTCCTTAATGCGATTTTTAGCATTGTAAATAACTCTTTTGGCAGTTCGTTTAGCTGCCTGGTATTCCTCCCTGCTGCCTCCTTTCTTCCATGCTTTGAAGCATCTCCTTTTCTCTTTCACAGCATGTTCTACCTCATCGTTCCACCACCAAGAGGTGTTATTCCTGGGGTGACCCTTTGTTTTCCCACAGACTTTGTCAGTGGCAGCGATAAGGCTATGCTTAAGAAAGTTCCATTGGCTATTTACATCGTTAGGCCTAGCTTCCTTATTTCTATTCATTTCCTCCAGTTCATTATGAAACCTATCCCTAACTTCCTTGTCCTTCAGCAGCCACACTTTCCTTATGGACAAGTTATGACGTGAAGCAAGTATCAAGCTGATATGTTAACGCTATTATATCTATCTTGCCATGTCTTATAATAATTATGATCACTGAATATCCCGGCCTTTAGGGTGCTTGGTAAACTCAACCCTCTACGACTTTCCCCCATTGTCAATAGGTGTGTTCACAGATGCAAATATTAGGTTCGAGTCTTGTGGTAAATGGCTTGAAATGAGACCCAAATGCGTATCGAGCCCGTTCCAAAACTTACATTTGCTATTAAACACATGCTACTAAACACATCATAGAAGACTGCATTCTATACAATCACTTATGCCAACAATATAATCTACACTCTTTGAAAGCCCTGTGGGAAAGCCCAATCATGGCCATGGCCTTCCTTAGGGACTCTGGGATGTTCGGCCAGGCAGCTTAGGGAACGACAACAACTTACATTTGCTCAACAAGGACATCCAAAATCAACTGGTAGAAACAGTAAAGATTTGATATGACAGTGATGAGCCATGGCAAATTTAGGATGGTTACTACGGCCCATATGTGTAGTAGTCATTAGTCATAGTACAGTAGTTGGACACACATGTTGGACATATGGTTTCTGTGAGTGTGCCTTTGCTAGGGTGGTTATATTTGTTTAGATAAGGTTCTATTAGGTACTTAGTTTTCGCGATATTAGAATTGAACTATTCATTCTTCTATTAGCTAGGAAGCACCAAAATAGTCAATAGTTCAAGTGAAGTGATCTGTAAGCATTTGTTGAGGACCATATGGCTTTTGTTATCCGTAGTCCTTATACTAAATGTATAACCTTGTTGTGAATGTCCTCTTTTGTTGTTGTTGTAGTTCCCCAGACTGTCTGGCCGAACAGTCCCGACTCCCGAGTCCTGTAGACCGAAGCCGCTCTATATGATAGGGCCCCTGAAGGGGCCAAGGTGAGAGGAGATCTGTCTCTGAGAGGGCAGTGGGAGAGGGGATCATCAGCCCACAGGCTTGCACCCCCGGGCCAATGCCCCCACTGTCCGCAGCCCCCCTTGCAGTGCCACCCAATCGGGTGATCTCGCCACTCACCAGCACCTAGAAGGTAAAGTAGTACAGTAAAAGAGACTGACAGAAACGGCTAAGGTTGGGTAGAGGATTCCAAACCTCAATCTGGATAGGAACAGCCCTCACCCACATGATGTGAATTATCAGATTACTACTTTTATGAGAATACTGTATAATTATTGTAAGGTTATATAATAAAGTTCTCAATATAAAATGGGTATATTATCTTGAATAGCTCAGATTAACAGTTTATAAGATTTAATGATAATACCAGCAAACTATTGTAATATGCTTCTTAAAATACAGTTAAGATAATGAGGCTTAGAATAAGGAGTTATACAAGTTATAAATCGGTGAATCAAGTCTCTCTAGTGTATGAGGACTTCTGTAACATGAGCTTATGAGAATTAACTCCTTATGTACCGTGACGTCCTTTGCATTATATTTTGGCAACTATTGGAAGTTATTTTCAGTTTAGGAAGACCGTTCACCCATTAAAAGGCTACAGACTATCTCAATTATTACTTTTAGCTACCATATATCCTTACTAAGCTTCATAAAATCGTCTAAATGTTGCTGAAATTAAATAAGGAAGACGTTGCCGGTACAGAATGGGTTAAGTGATTGAGAGTGTTAGTTATAGTGAATGAGCTTTACGGCTAAGCTATGGGCTAGTTTGAATAATGAGGAGCTGTGATGTAGTGATATATCAGCTGCTTACAATGTTGTGTTTAGGAAAGGACATATTGTAGACGGAACATTAACCCCCAGATGCACCTTGAAAATGTTAATTTAGTTACCCCCTAACCTCTTCCGTTTTCTTCAAAGGTGATTTGAAAGACATTTATTTTAGAAGACTAACTTGATTGATTTATCCTAAGTTCACATAAACAAAATTAAAACTAACATCTATTCGCTTCAAAGGGTTAAGTATATACTGTACATATGAGATCGTATTATAATCATATAATATAAGGTAGGCTATGTGTATTAAGCTAATGAAGGTTATTGTTGTCTAGGTGAGATGGTAAATGAGTAATGGCATATGTAAGATAATAGTTCAATACATGTGAATAGATAAATGATGAAACATGGTCATGGTCACATAAATATATAATAATATTGTAGTTGGTGATGGAAGTGTATAAAGTTAATGAGAGTAATTATGAGGGCTATATGTCGATATGAATATTTAATGTCTTTTATCCATTGTTGTTGTTGTTCAAGCTGCCTGGCCGAACAGCCCCAAGGCCCCGAGCAAGGTCAAGGGCATAACCGAGCACCCCCACAGAACCCTCCCTGCCGACCATAATAAAGCCTGGGTGACCGAAGCCACTCCATGGCAGGGAGCTGAGGAGGGTGCGGAAACGCCCGGGAAACCAAAGCCCCACCCAGGGCCTTGTGCCCCTCAGCAACTATGAAGAGAAAGTTGAGGGGCAAAGAAAAAGTGACGCTTTGGCTTTCAATCTTGGTAGATTGGGAGGTCAATCCACGTTAGAGACGACGCCGTCACTTGAGATCTAGAAAATATATAAGTAAAAGGAACAGTCAGAGTAAGCTATGGGTATGGCAGAGATCGCTCAGTTCTCACTCTGATAGACCAGCCCATCACCAGTCTTTTATCCGTTCTATTGCCTGTTGAATATCTACAAGTTGGTATTTATTTAACATGATAATATTTGTTTATTAACAGGATTGTTTTCATATATTTTTTTCTTCAAATTTTTGTGAGAAGTCAAAAAGTTGTCCAGCAGTTATGTAATATATGTATTGTTGTTGTTCCCCAGGCTGTCTGGCCGAACAGCCCCAAGGTCTCGAGCAAGGCCAAGGCCATGAACGAGCGCCCCCACAAAATCCTCCCTGCTTACCACTAACAAAGCTCGGGTGACCGAAGCCACTCCAAGGCAGGGAGCTGAGGAGGGTGCGGAAACACCCGGGAAACCAAAGCCCCACCCAAGGCCCTGTGCCCCTCAGCAATTATGAAGGGAAAGTTGAGGGGCAAGGGAAAAATGTGACGCTTTGGCTCCCAATCTGCCAACTTCTAGGTTGGCAGTAGGGAGGTCAATCCACGGAAAAGACGCCGCCACTTGAGATCTAGAAGATATATATGTAAAAGGAACAGTCAGAGTAAGCTATGGGTATGGCAGAGATCGCTCAGTTTTCACTCTGATAGACCAGCCCATCACCACATGACTAGAACCCAATCCTCTCAGCATTAGCTAGGAAAGGCCCTAGAAAGCCGCCTTTGGCGGGGGGATAGCTCCCCTATTTCAGCTCCTTTCGGGGTTGGGCACCCGCCCACATATAGAATGTAATGCAGTATGTATTGTTGTAGTTTTATGCCATAATTTCCTCAGGGATGACTGAACCTGACGTACTTCCAAGTACTGTATGTACTTAAGGGAGATCACCTGCTTTTTTTATCTCTCTTTCTCTGGCTTGTATCCATTCGGCCCAATTCAGCCAACTGTTTTAACACTTTTATCTCTATCCAGGTGTCGATGTCTTCCTGGCCAGCGAAAGCGAGCCAGCGTTGTATGGAGAAATCCGGCTTTGCCGGAGAAATTTTTCGATCAAAAAATGTACAAATTTAGCTTGCTGTCAAAACAAAAATATATATATGCTGGCTCGCTACCGCTCGCCAGGAAAATATTGATATCTGGATGGGGGTAAACGTCTTAAAACAGTAGGCTGAATGGGGCCGAATGGATACAAGCCAAAGAGAGGGAGAGAAAGAGACAAAAAGTGAGGTGGGGCCCCCTTAACTCTATCTCACCTATCATGCTACACCGTTATGCCCTAAACATCAGTGATATCATGAGTGACATACTCGAATGCTTAAGGGGGCCCACCTCGGTTTTTTCTCTCTCTCGCCCTATTTCTCTGAGTTGTATCCATTCGTCCACATTCAGCCTACTGTTTTAAGACTTTTATCCCCATCCAGGTGTCGATTTATTTCCTGGCGAGCGGGAGCGAGCCAACATATTTAAAACTATTTTTTTTTTGACAGCAGGATAAATTTGTACATTTTTCGATAGAAAATTTCTCTGGCGAAGCCGGATTTCTCTATACAATGCTGGCTCGCTATCGCTTGCCAGAATAAAATTGACACCTGGATGGGGATAAACGTCTTAAAACAGTAGGCTGAATGGGGCCGAATGAATAAACGCCAGAGAAAGAGAGAAAAGGAGAGATAAAAAGCAGGTCACCCCCCATTAATGACAGGTTTCATGCCTAACGATATCGATATCACGATACTAGTGTAAGTTCTAGTAATTTTACTATCTTTTCTTGGGACAGTTAGTGATATTAATGCAGTGATTATCTACGTTACTATTATTTTCAGATGGGAGTGGGGCGGGTGCTCGGAGGACCTGCGGTTCGGGGAATACTTCAGCAAGGAGTTTGTGGATGCCCGGGAGGCTAGACACACAGCTGATGGTCTCATGAACCTTCACAACAATGAGGCTGGCAGGAGAGTAAGTTAGTTAGTTAGTTAATATCAGTAGGTAGTTAAGTTCTTTATATAGATTGTTCAGATAGTAAGATAGTAGTTTGTTTTGGACAAATTAACAATCATGAACTTTCACTGTAATCAATCTAGTAGGAGATGAGTTAGTTGAGATAAAAGTATTTACGTCGTGAACAGTTGAGGTAGCATGAGTAGTATCAGAGACCAGTCACGAATTCCACGAGTCTAGCAGGAAGGTGAGACACAGGTTAGTTGATATTTTTGAATAGCGCCAAGCCACACTCTGTAAGAGCAGGCCTGCTGTCTGGGGATAGCTCAGGGGCGAACCATAGTTCTAACACACTTGTGATGTTGTGAGCGTGCAGGACAGTGTGTCATGATGTATTGTATGGTGTGGGGAGCTTCAGTACACAGTGTCATGTATCATCTATTATCATTATAGTCAGTTTAGTTAGTTGAGATAAGTATTTGATTATTTATTTAGTTAATTATTTAATTACTTAATCACTTAATCACTTAATCTCTAATTTTTGCTTACTTTCCCTGCAGGCAATCCGGTCAGAGATGGAGCTAGTGTGTAAGTGCCACGGTGTCTCCGGATCGTGCTCCATGCGGGTGTGTTGGCGGAGGATGGCTGCCTTCAGGAACATTGGAGACTCCCTCATAACACGCTTTGAGGGCGCATCCATCGTCAAGTGCGTCTTGTGGGATTTTATCAGTCATATTTTAAAATCTATACGTCAATAACACTAAAATTCCCACTGCGCTCTATTCGCTCTCTGTGCTGTTTATCACTATAACAGGCACCACTGTAAACTTTGACATCCTAATATTACTCTAGACAAGAATCTTAGTGGACATAACTTGTGTAGTGTCGCTTTATAATAATTACTGGTGATTTATAGAGCAGGTGGCTACTTTAATACACTGGCGATTGATTATTACTGACGTAAGAATTATGGTTTTATAATAATATGCAGTATAAGCATATACAGTATGTATTGCAACCTTGCAAGTAACATCAAATGTAGTTTCTTAAAAAAATAGAACCAGTTTAATTCCTTAAGCCAGTTGTCACCTTTTCTTAAGGTTAAATAACATTAAATTTTCTCACATTGTTCTGAATTAAATGTTATCACTCACCTGTAAGGGTAATCATCCCCCCAACAATTGTTTTGAATTATTTTCATTCCAGATGTAGTCGTGAAGCATATTTCCTGTGGAAATGTGTATGTTATTTTATTATGTATATTATTTATGTACATTATGTATATTTATGTATGTTATGTATATTATGTATTATATTATTTTGTGTGTATTAGGGGAAATTATTCCTACCTTCACTTTATTTGTAGCTATATTTTGTTATCTGCTGCCCTTTTATCCATTAGGACCTGTGGAGAATAGCTCCCACAGGTGCAACAGATTTCCTATCCCTATAAGAGTGATAGTGTTAGGGTTGGTATCTGGTCATTGCAAAAATACCTCACTATACTCGTACCTTTGAGGATAGAGATAACCAAGTATTTATTAGTGGCCCCTCCATCATTGACGATTATGCCTATTACATAAGGCTACCTCTTCAAACGCCCATAAGCGCAGTTTGAAACTACCGCCACAGAGCTCAGAGGAACCTTCATCATAAGCACATGCTAAATCACTCATGGTTCGTCTTTATGATTGGGTTCTCACTACGAAAAAACTTCATAAAAAATAAAAATAAAATAAAATAAGAATAACTATTCATAAGCTTTCCATATTCCGTGGATGTATTTCTGTGGATTCTTGGACCAGACGCTGACTAGCGCATTTCTCCGCTTTCCTTGCTCTGCGCTCACCCCACCCGGACGTGTCCCCCACAGTGCTCCGCTTTGATTCCGCATTCTTGCGTCCCTAGTGAGTTTTTTCTCATTTGTTTACTCTGGGATGTCTTGAGTAAGGTTAGGATTAGCTTAGCAGGGGTGTCATGGGTGGTTTTCTCGCAGAACAAGTGTATTTTGGGTCGTTTTTGTTGGGGCGTCTATTTCGGACGGACCCTCGTGGCCGAGTTGAGGACGCTCTGAAACGTTTTTCGTGTTTAGCCATCTTTAGTCCTAGCTTGTTAGGAGGCTGTAACTACGCGATGTCGGGCTTCTAGCTATCTTTCAGATGCAGTAGCCTATTTTGTTTTGTACTGACGTTCCTGGTGTATTTTTCTTCACGTAGTGGAGTTCTTTCTGGAACCCGAGTCAGTGTTACCCTTACCCGGGGTTTTTCTACGATGTTGATGTGGCGGCTGTTCCAGTTTTGGTGGGATGGAGTGCTTTTCGATTGTGTTTCGACGTCATTAAGTGTTTATTCCGTTTTCATCAGGCCTAGCCAGCCACTCGTAGTTTTTTTTCACATATGCAAGTGTTTTCATTGTTTATTATGATAAAAATGTATTCATGTATCATGTGTGTCCTGGATTAGTTGTGATTGGCTGATCCAGGAGCTTCGGACTGTGTGTCTGATTATGTTTATCAGATTGCGTTCTGATTGGTGTGGGTTGCCTTTCCGGCGGTTTTTCTCGATTGCTCCGAGAAAGCCGTTTTGTTTACCGGGTTTTAGTCAAGTTGGTTAAAATCGGTAGTTACCCCGGCGAGTTTGGTAGCTTGAGGGCTCATCAGAAACTGCGTTCTCTGTGGTCGAGCCTGTGATCAGGCTTCCTGTGTTATTCCCAGCGAGGTGGGCTCCACACATTTATCTAGGTGATCATGCTGACACCTGTTGGATATGGTTTTCTCGGCTTTTCAATGCCATTGAAACAATGCTGTTTGTTTGATTGGTCTTTCCCTCCCGGCGACCTTTTTACAAAGAGGTCTGGGATAGGTACAATTGGTTTGACATTGAATATAAAACCCGGCGGTTGTACCTTCGGGTGGTTATATTAACGGATTTGCAATTCGCTATGGTTTGCCAAACAATTGATTGATACAGTAGGGTATCACGGCCTTCAAGGCGGCGATCTATGAGGGCTTCTGGGAGAAGTCGGATTAGAGATTAAGATAGGCTTAGACTTTTTATGGGATAAAAAGATGCCTGAATCTTACTAAGTGCTTCAAGTGTAAAGGGATACTTGAAAGACTTCATCTTTAATAAAGATATGCTTCATCTTTATGACGATTCAGAAGATATGCTTAAATCTTTTGGACAGGTAAAGATATGCTGAAATCTTTAATATGAAACTAAAGGAAAACGAAAAGTAGTGGTTGAGGGCTACGGTTCGTTGACCAGCGGTTTTGTGACACATGGTTTGAACCATTTTGGGGTAACCTTATGAGCATTAATTCCTGGAAATTTTCTCTTTCCAGGGCGGAGTATCGGCGTTGCGCCAGGTGACCAGGTAAATCCCGGGGGTGGGGTAGATTTCCACCAGTCTGTGTCATGTCGGCACTAGAACCTCTCATTGCTTTATGTTCAACGCCGTTATGCTCAGGTATCCCTATTTTTGCTCACCTGCTTTGCATTAAATGTGTTAAATGCCTAGATCGGTCACAGGGGATATGGGTGACAAAGAATTGCACTATTTGTAACCTCTTAAGTGTTAAAGTTTTAATTCAAAAGGATAATACTGCGGCGGTGGCTTTGCAAGAAGTGAAACAACTTCTCGCTACTTATTCAACGAATGTAGCACATAAAGCATTGCAATGTGATAACCTTGAGCTATGGGAGCTTTTAATTATCAAACAACCCCCCCCTCAGTGTAAGATACGTGCACGTAAGACCTCAGAGACTGGGCGGGGACAGGTTGCCACACCCTCCCCCGGCAAATCTAAGAGGCCTTGCTCACCGTCACCCCCGGCAACGGTGACGAGGTCCAAATCAAGGTCACCCCTGAGGAAGCAGGTTACTGCTTCGGGCCACTCTGCTTCACCTTCAAAGAAGAGGAAAAAGGAAGAGAGTAGGGGACCTAAAGACATTACTAGTACTAAGCATAAGTCAAGTAGGAGTTATAAATCATCCAAAAGGGATCCTCCGGCGCAAAAGGACTCACGGCTGTCGCCGGAGCCTGGTGCCCCGCTTTCTGCCTCTACCCCCACCAAGTCTAACGTCCAATCTGACAGGTCGGGGGTGGAGTCAGAGAATATGGTGGAGGATGCCCCGGCGGACATTTCATCACCTGATATTCATGCTTTTTCTACCAGGTCACGTGTGTCGGCCTCAGATTTAGAAGTATCTTACAGAAACTATAAACCTCTAGGGTGCTCGGGTGAGGGCTCCCAATTGGAGAGTATACCAAACTCGCAAGCGAGTGACAGCCACAGCCAAGGTGTATGGCGATACTCACAGCCCTGGCAGGACGGAACACATCCTTTTGTGACTCGGGTAGTGGCTGACGTCCACCGGGATGCCGATGTACCATCTTCTATCCCAGATTTAACATGGCAGCATGTGGAGGTCCCGGCTTCGGCGGGATCTTCCCATGATAGGCCAGACTTACGGGATGAATGTTGATATAGGTTAAGTGCACACACAACATATATACAGAGTGTACACATGCCTTAATCATATTGCAACATACACACATGTACTTTCAGGGCAATACTATCATTGTTTAATATCCCATGATAATATACCGTACTCTGTAGTATCGGCAGCGTTGCACCAAATATATCCGGCACCGCTGCAAATGTTTTCATCAGTAACATCCGGTCGGCACTCAGCATAGCAGTGCCACCCCAGCTCTGTATATCTTTGGCTAATAAGAACCTATAAACTTATCTCTGGACTTTTATTCTACATCCTTGTGCAAGAAAGGATTATCAAGGTTGTTGTAGCTTCACATGACAACCATACATGGCGCAGTGTGTTAATACAGCCAGGAGATACGAGCCAAGACCGGATTCTCAGCCAGCCATCTTGCAAGACCTCACCTCTCCAGCCCTGGATATATTATTGTGCAGTGCTTTATAGTGCAGTGAAGTACTTAAGAGTGTAGTGCAGTGCCTTTATTATATGTCCCATGTCATTTGTGCCCATTCCCAACTTGCTGTGAGGGTTATAGCCGCCGAAACAGAGCTGGACAAGAGCTAGGAGCAGCATACCCTCCCTCTCTGACGGCTCCAGCCACACTGAACTCTGCAGCTAAGCTACCACCCCTCACGCCCTCCAGCTGTGCCGGTACATGCGCGCACGGACACACGCACATCGCTGCCAAGTCAACACGGTGGTGCCAAGCCTACCGCACTCACTCACTCACTCACTCTAGCACAGATAATTTCTCGCACTATTAAATAAACTGTTCCAGTTGTACTGCACATTTTCATCGTTCCTGCAAGACTACAGTGTGTCAGCTATCAACCAATTATGGAGGGAGAGGAGCAGATTCATGGGGAGCCCAGAGACACCCCACACGACCATACTGGGGAGGGAGATAATGGTGGAGCTACTGGTGGAGATAGTGGTGGAGATAATGATGGAGATACTGTTGGAGTTGCTGGTAAGGGGTACCAGTCAGTTCATTCCACTCAAACCTCTCCAATCACCACCCATCATTTTACTCCACCTCCCCAACCTCCCCCCACTTTACCTCCCCTACACTATAGGGGGATGCCACCCCTGTCACCACACCCTGCAAGTCTACAACCTACCACAAGTGCAGACCTCCTTCAGCTCATACAGTATATGGAGCAATGCAGACAACGGGATGACTATACCAGAAGACAGGAGGAGGACCGCAGAAGACAGGAGGAGGACCGCAGACAACAGGAGGAGGACCGCAGAAGATGGGAAGAGGAAAACCGACGACAGGAGGAGGAAACAAGACGACACACGGAGGAGGACTACAGGAGACAGGAGGAGGAAACAAGACGACGCACGGAGGAGGACTACAGAAGACAGATGGACGATGCCAAGTTCTCCGCCCTTGTCCAGGCTCTGGCCCAAATTACCCCACCTGCCGCCGCACCTACACCTACCTCAACGGGGACAACACCCAATTCCACAACATCCTCCACCCCTTCAGCTCCACCTCCACCACAGAAGGCTATCACCCAGAACCCGCCGCCCCTTCGTGCTGATGCCACCTTCCAGGTTTTCAGAGAATGGAGGCGTCTGTGGGACGATTACTCTATTATGGTAGACTTATCTAAATTACCGAGGGAGAAACAACTGATCCAGATGCGGATGTGCTTAACCCTGGAGAGACAGCGGCTTTTGGAGCACACCTTAACCCTTTCACGCATTTATGACGCAGAGGTTGCCAAATTAGCAATAAGAAATAAGAGTTCTCTCACTCTTATAATTACCTCACCAAAATTAGTTTTCTGCCCACAGCTAACTCAAAGACAACTGCAGAGGTTAAAGTAACTAAACTAAAGGTTTCTAAATACACCTGATGGTAACAAAGGCTTTAAAGTATCCCCAATTGGCTCAAAATCGCGTCATATGTCGGAGAGGGTTAAGCATACCCCCTGACACCGACAAGACCGTTGATGCAGTCCTCGATGCACTTCAGGAGCACATCAAGAATTCTCGCAATGAAGCTCTCCGTCGCAGGGACCTGTTCAGTTGCAAGCAAAAACAGGGCGAGTCATTCAACAACTTCTACGTCCGCCTCTGCCACATCGCCGAAGAAATTGATGTCTGCCCAGGGAACTCTTCAGCCTGCAAGGAGACCCAACTCAAGATGGTCATTCTGATGGGCATACATGACGAAGAACTTGTACAGAAGCTGCTTTCCCTCGATGCCACCCCTTCATTACAGGACATCGTCAACACTTGCCGTTCCTACGAGGCCACTCGAAGCGCTACGTCAGCCATACGTGCCCCACCGTCCCAGGTTAACGCCGTGTCAGCGTACAAGGAGAACAAGCAAGTTAAGCAACGCGACAAGTTCTCCACATCGCAACAGTCCTTGGCGTCGGTTGCCGCCTGCCAGCGTTGTGCTCGCCGGCACGACAAGAACAAGTGCCCGGATGAAGACTACACCTGCACTAACTGTGGCCGTCGTGGTCATAAGCCTAGGACTCCTGCTTGCCCTGCAGCCACCGCCCAGTGTCGTCGCTGCAACCATATGGGCCACTACGACAAATGCTGCAGATCTTCCAAGACGCCCGCCACACAGGACAACGACGCTTCCTCCCACAACAAGTCTACAGCAAAGAAGACCACAAGTTGCCGACGTGTGGGATCACCTGTTCAGGCACCCACACTGACATCCGTGAGTCTCACCTACAGCGGCACCACTAGAAAACTCCACATGCTTCCTGACACAGGTGCAGACATCACAGTGATCGGCCGACGACACCTCGACATACTTCGGATTCCTCTCAGCAGCCTACGACCTCCGCCTCCGACAACAACGCTCAACGCGGATGGCTCTGCAATGGCTCCTGCTTTGGGGACGTTTCATGCACAACTCACCATCAGCAAACGTTCCTGTTCGGCCACAATCCAAGTCCGCGAGGGTGTTCAGACGCCGCTTCTGTCCAAACGTCACTGTCAAGCATTGGCCATTATCTCAGCAGAATTCCCCAAGCCAATTCTACAGGTTAAACATATCTACAGGTGTAAGGAGCTACCCTTCACAGCCACCACATCACCTGCACAAGCCAAGGAGTTCTTTCTTCGAGAGTTCAAGGACGTTTTGGTCTCCAAGGAGGATCTCCAGACAGCTCCACTCAAGCCTATGAAGGGTCCCCCAATGCGGATCCACCTCAAGGACGATGCCGTGCCTCTTGCCATCTACACCCCGCGGCAGACCCCCTTTGCTTTCAGGGACAAAGTTAAGCAGGAGCTGGACTCGCTAGTGGCACAAGGTATCATTAAACCGGCCGGCGATGAACCTTCAGAGTGGTGCCACCCCCTCGTCGTCGTCGCCAAGCCCAACGCTGAAGTTCGCCTCACCGTAGGCCTCACCAAGCTCAACTGCCAAGTTTCACGCCCAGCCCACCCCTCACCGACGCCTTTCGAAGCAATCCGCAGTGTGGCCCCGCAGGCGAAATTCTTCACGACGGCAGACGCCCTGAGTGGATATTGGCAAATGGAACTTGCGGAGGAGGACCAGCATCTCACAACTTTCATCACTCCTTATGGCCGTTTCCAACACTAGAGGTCCAATGGGTTTCGCTGCGACAGGTGACGCCTTCTGCCTTCGCGGTGATAGGGCCCTCCAAGGGGTGCAAAATTGTGCCAAGGTTGTCGACGACGCGCTGCTCTACGACGAGGACTTCAACACACATCTTCAGCGTATCCATGAAGTGCTCATACGGTGCCGCGACAGTGGGATCACACTCAACAAGGACAAGTTCGTGGTCGCCGCACCCAGTGTGAACTTCTGTGGGTACATGCTCTCAGGTGAGGGCATCTCGGCTGACCCTGGCAAAGTCGGAGCGATCAAGGACTTCCCGACACCAGCCAACATCACCGACCTTCGCTCCTTCATGGGTTTGGTGAACCAGCTGGCGGAGTTCACCCCTGACATCGCCACTGCCGCTCAGCCCCTGCGCCCCCTGATGAGCCCGAAGAGGTCGTTTATGTGGACTGCTGACCATGATGAGGCTTTCCGCCGGGTCAAGGCTGCCCTGCTCAGTCCACCCGTCCTGGCCCCATTCGACCCTTCCCTACCAGTGATTCTACAAACTGATGCATCCCGCCTCAACGGTATTGGATACGCCCTCTTACAAGATCATGGCAACAACCGTCTCCGCTTAGTTCAGTGTGGCTCGAGGTTCCTAAGCGACCCCGAGTCCCGCTATGCCACCATTGAGCTGGAGATGCTAGCCGTGGTCTGGGCCATGTCCAAATGCAAGTTCTACCTCATCGGACTGCAACACTTCACCCTCATGACGGACCATCGCCCCCTCATCCCCATCTTCAACAACTACACCCTTGATGCGGTTGAAAATCCCCGCCTCCAACGTCTGAAGGAGAAAGTCGCACCTTACCTCTTCACAGCCGTCTGGCGCGCTGGCAGGTTGCTCTGCATCCCTGATGCGTTGTCATGGGCCCCTGTCAGCCACCCGACGCCAGAGGATGAGTTAGCATGTGCCGATGCCACGGTTCACCTCAGGTCCCTCGTGACTGTCAACGCCGCCACCACCGACGTCAACTCTCCTTCACAGGATGCAGACAGGAATCTCCAGGAACTCCGAGACTCAGCCAGAGCGGATACTGTGTACATCCGCCTGCGTGAGTGCGTTACTTCGGGTTTCCCCACCAACCGCTACGACCTGCACAACTCTCTACTCCCATTCTGGAAACTCCGAGACTACCTGTCAGCAGATGGTGAACTCGTCCTGTACGGAGCGAGGGTTGTGGTTCCTGAAGCCCTCCGCCGCTGCACCTTGGCTCGCCTGCATGATAGTCACAGAGGCGTGGAGGCCACTAAGCGTAGGGCGCGACAGGCTGTCTTTTGGCCTGGCATCAACTCTGACATCGCCAATACAGTTCAAGCTTGTGAGCCGTGTCAGGTCTTACAGCCTAGTCAGCAGCAGGAACCCATGATCAACGACGACAACCCAACTAGGCTTTTCGAGTCTGTTTCAGCCGACTTCTTCGCTGTGGCGGGGAAATCCTTCTTCGTCGTAACAGACCGACTCTCAGGCTGGCCCGTTGTCGTACCCTGCAAAGGAGATACTACCGCTTCAAACACCATCAGGATCTTCTGCCGCTACTTCAGGGAAGTTGGGGTACCCCTCCGCCTACGTACAGATGGAGGCCCACAGTTTACTAGCCGTGAGTTCCGGGACTTCATGGAGCGTTGGGGAGTCAATCACTTGGTCTCTTCCCCACACTACCCACAATCCAACGGTCATGCCGAGTCTGCCGTCAAGTCCGTCAAACACCTCCTACTGAAGACGGCTCCCTCAGGCAACATCGACTGTGAGGACTTTGACCGTGGACTGTTGGAGCTCCGCAACACCCCGAACTTCACAGGCCGCTCCCCGGCACAAATCTTGTATGGCCACCCACTACGGTCTTGTGTCCCTGCTCATCCCCAGTCCTTTGCAGCAGAGTGGCAAGCCAAGGCCGAGGACTGTGACCGCCGTGCAGCCGCCCACACTGCGCTGGTGCAGAGAAACTATGACCAGCACGCACGCCCCCTTCCCAGGTTGAGAGTCGGCACCACAGTGCGGATCCAAGACCCGACTTCTCACCGCTGGGACAAGGTTGGGGTCGTCATGGGCTGCGGCAGGTCCAGGGATTATGAGGTTCTTCTCCCCAGTGGTAAGATATATTGGCGGAACCGTCGCTTCCTCCGCCCAGTGAATTCCCCTGGTGTTGAACCCCTCCCCCATAACCCTGAGATCCCTGTGTCTTGCACGGACCCAGAAAGAGAGTCCTTCACTTCCCCCATGGCCCCACGTAGGTCTGAAAGGCTCCTAGAAAAAGAGTCGGCTCGACAATGTCTTGCGAGCTTGAAGGGGGAGGGAGGTGTTGATATAGGTTAAGTGCACACACAACATATATACAGAGTGTACACATGCCTTAATCATATTGCAACATACACACATGTACTTTCAGGGCAATACTATCATTGTTTAATATCCCATGATAATATACCGTACTCTGTAGTATCGGCAGCGTTGCACCAAATATATCCGGCACCGCTGCACATGTTTTCATCAGTAACATCCGGTCGGCACTCAGCATAGCAGTGCCACCCCAGCTCTGTATATCTTTGGCTAATAAGAACCTATAAACTTATCTCTGGACTTTTATTCTACATCCTTGTGCAAGAAAGGATTATCAAGGTTGTTGTAGCTTCACATGACAACCATACAATGAAGAACAGAGTTCTCTTGTCTCAGAGATGGAAGTTGAAGAGTCAGGCCATCATCTAGATGACTCTCAGGGTACTGTCGAATCTCCACGGAGTTCGTCATCTGCTAGGTATGTAACTACAGAAGAGATTGATGGATTACTATTGAATGCACTTAATAAGTTCTTTGGCCCTACGCCGGAAACTCCTACAGTTGGTATGGGAGCTCCCGCGTCGTCGACGAATGTGCGACCTCTGGCTACATCCATTGCTTTAGCTACAATACCTAACCCTCCTCTTGTGTCAGATCCAATTTCCAATGTGCCAGGCACAACAGCTCTCACTACTTCCAATGTGCAAGTCATATCAGACATAACTCCCCCCCCCCCCCTTTAGACAAGGCACCAGTCTAAAAAGGAGCTATGCCTCTTTTATACGGGCCTGATGAGTCATGGGTAGCAATGTTACCAACTAAGCCAGAGGCAGCACAAGCTACTATTTCGGGGGAGCTCCCTGTACCACATGAGTGGGTAATCCAAGGCAATAAGTCTAGAAAACTTAGAGCATTGGATAGTCAAGGAAATGTTTTAGATGTTCATATTAAGGCCATTCCAAGTTATTATAACCATGACTTTTTTGTGTATGCATCAACACCAGCCCTACCCCCTGCCTCAGCTTCAAAGCTTTTTTCTGACTGGACTAAGAATGATGGCTTTAACGACATCAAGGCACTTTCTGCTTTGACGCCGGAGTTGGATATGTTTCCGATCACAGACTCAGCCTCTAATCCAGTCTTGCAGGTGGGGCAGTTGGGTACGGGACCTTGGGTGGAATGGGAAACAGAGGCTCAAAATTTTGCCACTACTTTCACTTCAAAATCTTCTCACCAAATCCCTCAAGAAAACCATTCTTGGTTCTCTCTTCCGGTTTTTAGTGCAGGAGTCCCCTCTGTTTTGTTTGATTATTTGGCTGCCCCTAAAATCAATTTGTGCGAATTAAAAGATCCTTTTAGCACGCCTTCCCCAGCTCACCTAGACCGCAAGTTTAGGTTAAGAGGAAAAGCGTTTAGACTGTTTTCGCAATATATTGTTACCCAGCAAGTAACAAAGTCTATGTTCTCAGGCGATCGAAGCTGCGGAAGTCAGGAAGGCCATTGAACTTTCCCGGCGCTTGCTTCTCCAAACTTCCATTCAGTCTTTAGGAGATATTCGGACGGCCTTATTAGAGGCAGTTCGAGCAAGGCAGGATCTGAAGATGTTCTTAGTGAAGAAACTTCCTGACCGTATTGCAAGCCAAGTAGTTCTGTCTCCAGTTCTAACTCCTTTGATTTCACCAGCAGTTTGGAAGACTGTTTTCAATATGGCACAAGCATTCAAACAAAGTCCCTCTCAATCTAAGAAGCCTACCTTCTCTTTCCCTAAACCCAAACCAGTTTCGAAAGCTCAAGCTAGTGGGTCTAAGCCTTTTCATCAGCCAAAGTCCCCTTCCACCCAGGGTCAGGCTCAGTTCAGGTATAAACAGGGTAATTTCTCAAGTAAAGGCCACAAGTTTCACCAACAACCAGGTCAGGGCCCACCTCCAGCCCGGCCAGTCGTCCAAGGGTACACCACCACCAGCAAAAAATTAAGGTCTCTCTCACTCCCGGGGCCAGTCAAAGGCGTGTTGGAACAGAGGGTAGTCCAGCCGGCGAACCCCAGTCTGCTAACTGGGTCCTTCCGGGCGTGTCATCAAGCATGGCCATTAAGAACATGGGCGAGGACTGTGGTACGCAAAGGCATCACTTGGCAGTGGCTCCGGCGACCTCGCTTACGTCAGCCAACAAAGGCCAATCATGTTTCTGTAGAGGTGGAGTCACTAGTTCAGGAGATGATTACCAAGAGTGTCATTATCCCAGTCCCCCCGACTTACCCGGTGTTTACATCCAAACTATTTCTAGTACCAAAAAGGGACAGTATTCAGATGAGACCGGTCGTAGACCTGTCTTATTTGAATCTCCACATTCACAACGTGTCCTTCAGGATGCTGACAGTGAATCAAATCAGGCTAACACTTCCGCCGGGAGGGTGGATGTGTTCATTAGACCTGACAGACGCGTATTGGCATGTCCCGGTAAACAAGAGATTTCAAAAATTTCTGGCTTTAAGAATAATGCATCAGACTTATGTCTTTCAAAGGATGCCGTTTGGATTGAACCTAGCGCCACGCATATTCACAAAATTAGTCCGGCAAGCCCTGATGCCCATTTTAGAACATGGGATCAGGATCTTGTGGTATCTGGACGACTGGCTGGTGGTGGCAGAGATAGAAAAGTTATGCAACACTCATGTCAACATTACGTTAAACCATGTCAAATCTCTAGGATTCAAGGTCAACTTAGTAAAGTCAAACCTTGCTCCCTCACGAGTAATTCAGTGGATAGGGGTGGTCTGGGACACAGCATCTCTCACTCTGAGTCAGAGTGTGGACAATCGAAACAGATTTCGCAAAAAACTGTTTATGTTTCTCCACAGTCTGACTACGACACGGAGACTCTGGGAATCTCTAGTCTGTTCTCTCAACTGGGTTCAACTAACTGAAGTTGGGCCGGTTGAAAGTCAAACGTTTAATCTTGGAGGGCAACAAATATTTCCCACTATTACCGGCGGGAAAATTATGGCCTATCCCAACATTAATACACAGCTTACTAGCGGTCTGGGCGAAGAGGAAAATGTTGCACTCAGTCATGTCATGGACCTCTCCTCCGCCGACGGTATGGGTGGACACGGATGCGTCAGGAACGATAGGTTGGGGCTTTCAGTCAAACCTCGGGCATCAGGGTCAAGGGCTTTGGTCCCATTCAGAAACCTCCCACATATATGTAAAAGAGTTACTAGTCCCCTTGTATTTCCTTCAAGTTCACGGCTCTACTTTACGGGAAAAGTCGGTGGCCTTCAGGATGGACAATCTCAATGCAGTTTACTGCATTCAGAAACAAGGGTCAACGAGGTCTCGGAAGTTGCTAGATGTGTCAGAAAAGATTTTTGTTCTAGCTGACAAGCTGAACATTCATCTTCATGCATCATATCTCCCAGGCGTAGCAAACGTCTGGGCAGACGCTCTGTCTCGGAGACAGAGCACAACAGTAGAGTGGGCACTCAAGCAGAACATTTTCGATCAAATGATTGCAGAGCCTTACCGTCCACAAGTGGATCTGTTTGCGTCAGAGGAGAATCACAAACTCCCTCGGTACCTCACACGCCGGACATTAACGCCGGCGGGGTGGCCCGACGCATTGGTGACGAATTGGAACATGTGGAGTTCCATTTATCTGTTTCCGTCACCAGACGCTTCTCTAATGTGCCACGTAGTCAACAAACTACAGGATTATCGAGGCGTAGTCTCGTTAATCGCGCCCCTGTGGCCGGCGCAGTTGTGTTACCAGCAATTGATAACGTGGTGCCCGAACCCGGTCGGGTATTTCCACTTAGACACGATTGGCAACCTAAAGACCTCGCTGACTTTTGCATTGTGGACATTCAGGAGGCCAAGTGGCTAACGTCGTATGGTAGAAACGTGACAGATAAATTTATGAATCAGTACACACAATCTACCAAGAGGCAATATCAATCTCATTGGCAGTCCTTTACGTTTTGGATAGTTAGAACAGAACAGACAGTACCTTCGGTGGCATTAGTTTTTAATTATTTAAACTATTTGTTTGAACAGAAACGTCTATCTGTAGTGACTCTAAAAAATCACTTAACAGCTATCAGGGTGCCATTCTTTGACCTTACAGGTCTAACCATACCACAAGCGGAAGAAACAGGTTTCATGAGAGCATGCTTCAAACTCCGCCCACCTCCCCGTCAGCTCATGCCTACCTGGTCTCTAGACAAAGCGTTATCTTTGCTTCATTCCCGTCTGTATCAGAATACGGCAGATTTTGAATTGCTATTAAAAAAGGCTGTGTTCCTTATGGCTTTGGCAATTGGTAACAGGGTGTCTGAGCTGGCGGCGATGAGCAACACTCCTAATTGCATAAGGTTTGGTAGACTAAATGATTGCATTCATATTGCACCTTCCCCAGGGTTCATCGCCAAGAATGAACACAGTGAACATGTTTTCTCAGAGTTCACGGTGCCGGCGTTGAAACGGGTTAAAGTGCACCATAATTTGTGTCCTGTACAAGCTTTAACCAAATATATGAGAGTGGCACCTCTTAACCAACAAGGTGCTTTATGGGTATCGAGTACAGGTAAAAGATTAATGAAACGTAAAATGGCTTCTCTGCTAGTAGAAGTCATTAAAGAGAGTAATCCCGGCGTAGTGGGTAGGGCCCACGATTTACGCAAATGGGCAGTATCTTTACGTTTTCTCAAAAAAAATTCTGTTGAAGACATAGCTACTACTAAACTATGGGCTTCAAATCATACATTTTTGACTCGATACCTGTCGGTAGCACTAGACAAACCATCAATGCCATGTGTAGCTTTACGGCAAAGGGTCTAGATGGGTCTCTAAGTCACTAATTGTTTAGGTTAAGAAAGAGGGGAGGGGGGGGGGGGGTGCAGTCAGTGAAACATAAGACACCCTAGACCCCGCCGGAGGATACGTACAGAGTATACGAGGTGTGATACAATATATAAGTGTTGTGATTAAAATGTCTCTGTAGTAAGGACTACAGGAAATGTTGTTGAGGTACAATGGATGTAGTACAACAATTGTTTCTTTAAGTGGGATACACTGTTGAAGCAATTTAATTTTAAGAGTTCTCCGTAGTTGCAACCACGAGTAGCTTTTAGTAAGTACATCTGCGATAGTACAAGAATTTATTCTATTTTTTGGTGTCTAATTTTAAGGACTACACATTAGAATAATGGGGTTTATATGTGCACATGTAAACATAATGTTTTATTTTTCACCACTTAATTTAAGTGGGGTGCCTTTAACTTTCAGATCTGTGAACAGATTCTCATAGTTACCTTTTTTCCTCAAGCAGGCTTCTTTAAGCACGCCCCTGCTTGTACCCCTTGTTATATGTTGTATAAAGTTTATACATAAATATATAATTTTTACCAAGTAAGAATACTATGTTGTTGTTTGATTATCTGCCTATTCTATTTGCAATGGTTATGATATGATTACGAATGTCCCCCTCCAGTCTTAGATATCAGGCATAATCGCCAATGATGGAGGGGCCACTAATAAATAATAGGTTTGACTCCTGCAAGGAGATTAAGAAAACCTAATATTTAGTAGTGGCCCCGTAATCATTGACGACTGGGGCCCTCCCGACCATCCCCTTCCCATTCGTTGATGTATTAAGGATTTTGTTATACTTGATATGTCAGTGAAGGCGGAGAAATGCGCTAGTCAGCGTCTGGTCCAAGAATCCACAGAAGTACACCCACGGAATATGGAAGGCTTATGAATAGTTATTCTTATTATATTTTTATTTTTTATTTGTTACAAAGTTTTTTCGTAGTGAGAACCCAATCATAAAGACGAACCATGAGTGATTTAGCGTGTGCTTATGATGAAGGTTCCTTTGAGCTCTGTGGCGGTAGTTTCAAACTGCGCTTATGGGCGTTTGAAGAGGTAGCCTTATGTAATAGGCATAATCGTCAATGATTACGGGGCCACTACTAAATATTAGGTTTTCTTTATCTCCTTGCAGGAGTCAAACCTATAATAATTCAGTGATTCATAAAGCTAATAAACTCCACATTATGATCAAAATGGACCTTTCTCCAGATTTGTGAAGAAGAGAAAGAGGAAGAAGCTGCGTCCCCTGAAGAAAGGGTTTAAGCGGGCTACCCGGAGAGACCTGGTGTTCTTGGAGGAATCACCCGACTACTGCACCAGAGACGAGGAGTAGGAACCTAATCTCAGTTTATATCTTGAATCTTAACATAATTTTTTTCTAGTTGTATATATTATGAAAAATATATTAATGGTAGATATTAAAATTGATGCTATACTTGTGTATACTTGTGTGTATTAATCACTGATGAAGTAAAAATTATTCCTATGGACAAAGTACAAAAGACCGAAGTAAATATCCGGACACCTGGTACTTAGTTTGGAGTATCATCCCTGTCATATGGAGATTAATTTTTGAAAGACCGAGTTAAATTCTGAAAGACTGAGGTATTCACACTTCCTGAGAGAGTTGCAATGTTCAGTATTATTATTATTATTATTATTATTATATTATTATATTATTATATTATTATTATATTATTATATTATTATATTATTATTATACAGGGTGGCACAGTATTTGGTTACTCAGGGATTGAGGTCGGCCCTGTATCCTGGACAACCAATTTCAGTGCCTCTGTAGCGTATAATGCTTGTGTATATATATATATATATACTGTATACTCGGGCACATACCCCATAGCTGGGGGTGGCTATAGGTGGGTGTACTGTGATAAAAAGCATATTAAAGTGCTGGAGGGACCTTGGTGATCCCTGGTCTCTGAATCTTCTCCTGGGTGACCTAGATGTGTGTGAATTTGTGTTTTGTTTTTGTGTGTTTATTGTTTTCTGTTGTATTGTGTTGTTGCTATTGGGGCTCTGTCTCGAGTCGGCCATCCCCAGAAAAAAAGGGAAAAATGGGGAATGGGCCTGAGTACATACATCTATCTATCTATCTATATACTCAGGCCCAATCCCCACCCTCTCTACTTTCTTTTCCCTTTCCTTTCCTTTTTTCCCTTCCTTTTTTCTCTTTTTTTGGGGGTGGCCGACTCAAGACAGAGCCAGAATAGGGACAACACAAAACTTAATAGAAAACAATGAACTCACAAAAACAAAATAAAAATTCACACACATCATACAACATTACTTTTCCAGGTTGGGCGTGTTGGGCACCATTGGTCGGGAGTGCAACAAGACCAGCTGGGGTATGGATGGTTGTCGTCTGTTGTGTTGTGGCCGGGGCTACCAGACCATGGTGCGCCAGGTCTCGCAGAAGTGTAACTGTCGCTTCATCTGGTGCTGCAAGGTCCAGTGTCAAAAATGCCAAGTCACCAGAGAGGAACACTATTGCAACTGAAGTATTACTGCTTCACCCCCTCAATTTTGTTCTCCACAGAGTTTAATTTACCTTGGATCTTGCCACGAATGCAACTGAACTTTTACCGTTTTCTTTTCGCCTTCTTTTCCCCCATAGAGTTTTACTTATTGTACACTCGGATACCATACTGTAGTCTCTAGCCCACCCCACTCTGGCACGAGGTGAGGCCAGGACCCTTTCTGGACGGTGGCCCACAGTGATAGTTACGGCTGGGGTTTGGGAGAGAGAGAAACGCACACACGAACACAGCGTGAAGCATTTGGGGCAGGATTTGAAGTCTTCAAATGATTCACACTGTGCTCGTTTGTGTGTTGTCCTCGCTCTCAAACCCCACCCCTCGCCATCACTGTGGGCCGCCATCCAGAAAGGGTCCTGGCCTCACCTTTTGCTAGAGACTATGGTATCCGAGTGTACCTTGGAACTTGTCACTAGTGCAGCTGAACTCTTACCGATTTCTTATCCCCACAGATGTTTACTTAATGTACCTTGAAGCTTGTGACTCGAGGGCTACTTGTTTGTTTGCTCGTTTACTGCAACAAAGTTAATTTACCTTCCATTATTGCAACTTATTATTTTACTCTTTTTCCCCCACAGACATTTGCTTACCTTGAAGCTTGCAATATTACAATTGCAATGTTGATTTTGTTCTTATATTTTAGTTTCCATATATTAAGTTAATGGTTTTAAAAATATATGAGGATGATTGACATTGAAAAATATTTTTGCTTCAAGCAAACTAATATAATTCTTATCTCAGGTTCTGTAAAAAATATGGTATTTTGATGCTTCTTGGAACACGACATATTATTGATTAGTATCCAAAGAGGGTATCACACGAGAGCTTTTTCCTCAAGTTTTGATCCAAAACTTTAATTTGTCAACAATTATAGATTATTTTGCACTCGTATTTGCAGCTAGACTGGAGGTAGATTATTATGGATGACAGAATTCTTATATTACCCGGAGGATCATAATGCTTTCATTAATATCATTTGGGGGTTATTGGTGTTAAAAACGATATTTATAAAAACAAAATTATCTCTCTCTCTCTCTCTATATATATATATATATACCGTATATATACTGTATATATATATATATACCGTATATATATATATATATATATATATATATATATATATATATATATATATATATATATATGGAGACAAAGGCAATGCTGCCTGTGACAAGTGTCTTCCCCAAAGCTGAAAGAGAGATAGACAGGAGTCAAATTCAAGGTGTGTTAGTGTCAATATGTCTGGACATATATTTAAAGACAGAGTGCTCCACATGCAGTGCGGTTCCGGTATCTTGTCTTAATGGTGGCACTCCAGGCAGCCCTGTGCAGAGCTGCCTCACTTGTCATAATATCAGACTGTATGGTCTGATCTCACATCTTTCTTGGTCTACCCCATGGTGCACCTCCCTCTACTTTCACAGACTTCCATCTTTTCTCCCAACTTAGTTCATCCATCCTCTCCACATGACCAAACCATCCAAGCCTGCTTGTACACATCTTATCACTGATACACTTGATACCTAACCATCTCCTCAGCTCTTCACTGGATATCCTATCTTGCAGTTTGGTCCCACACATCCATGTCACCAATGTCATCTCATTAAATTCCATTCTATTGATATCATCCACTTTGACAGGCCACATTTCTGAACCATATGTCATTGCACTTCTAACACATGGAGCATGCACCTTTTCCCTCAAGGGAGAAAGAGTGTTCTCATGGTTAGAATTGGCAACAGTTCTCTGAACTTCCCTACCCACATCAAATTCTGGCGATAGTGGCGGCCTTGGCCCCACCACCGGCAGAGATGGTATCTCCTAAGTAGCAAAACTTGTACACCACCTCCAGCGACTCATTGCTAAAGTTCACACTCGAGCCGCTCATTCAACTTGAGCTCACCTTTGCATACTATACATACACATTTCTCAACTTTGGACTTCTTTCTCGGCAAAGGTCCCTTTATTGTAGTACAGCGCTTCTTCCCATGGTGATCCCAGCAATGGCAGACGCTACACTGAATTGAGTTCGTGTCCACCCCTTTTCTGCATACTGCACATGGGTATACACCAATGTTTTCTAAATTTCCAAGCCCCAATCTACTCTGCTAAACCTTGGTTTTATGTATATCAAATGTTAATCCTTTACTTGCCATGCCCTCACTCCATCTTCTGAACTTGGCCTTGGCATACTGCACATTATCTGCAATAAGTACTAGGTCATTTGCATATAGCAGTTCCCAGGGGAGCCCAGTTCTAAAATCACCATACAGTGCCTCCAGAACCATAACAAAGATGAGTGGCTGAAGACATTGTATTTCAGGAGCTGTCAGTTCAGAGTTAAAAGAATAAATAAATAAAAGTTGGAATAAAAAGCTTTCGTGTGATACTTGTTTTAGCCTGTTCCAGAAACATGCCGAGACTGGTATACTGTAGTATCATTCATGTTTGTTTAACTAGATCAAATTACTTTCTTCCATTGTGCTTGCAGAAACGAACGCCTTTGATGCAGGATCTGTTGCCCAACCTGCATTTTTAATATAATTTATTTTTTTATCAGAATTAAGTTATTTTAATCTTATCCAGTGACTTAATTGACTATACTTTACTTTTACTTATGCATTCTTTAATTTATTCTATTGTTCTTCTGCTATTTTTATATATTTATCTTACTTCTGATATTATTTCTTGCATCTGTGGGCTACATTTTATTCATTCTTATACAGTATCTTGATTTAATTTTGTGATTTTATCCATAAGTTATATTGTTTATCATCTTTCACTATGCATATTATTTATTTTTATTTGCAGATTCGTCAAATAATTGAAAAGTTTGCTAATATTTAAGAAGAATGCTTAAATATCAGCTAAGTTTTAATCCAAGGCATTGAAGCAAAGTTGGCAATATTTTCAGGACTATGGATGATCAATTTATATTGTATATTTTCTCAGGAGTTATTTATCTTTCAAATTACAAATGGTAAATTTAATGATAGTATCTTTTGTAAAGCTTGGTGAGTACAAGAATCAGAGGTGGTTATCATGTACAGTGGCGCTAATAAGTCATGTCTCAGCTGTCATTACGTTTGGCTTGCTGTGTGCTGTATTAATGTCTGTCGGATGTTGCATAGAGTGGGTAAGTGTAGGAACATGTTTGTATATTTCACTCGATATGAAGAAATGAAGCTTAGATATTACCGATGCCAATTATTGATCAAAATATACTTGGTGCCGAGACATCACTTATTAGCGCGACTGTACATATGTTCTAGAGTAAGCAGAAATTCTACATATTTAGAATACTTTGTAGTAACCGTCACTTCACAAGATTTTGAGTGCGATAGTACTCTTGGAAATGCTTGACAATGTGTAGAATACAACATTTGGAGAAATCTATTTTAGTGATATAGAATGAAATGATTTTTGGTATTTATATTCAATTGATGGTACTGTATTATGAATTCCTATTATTGGTAAAGTTGTCAGCATATGTTGCCAAGGTATTTAGTTAGTATTTTTCTTATCGAATAATAATGAAGGAAAGTGTCGGTATTTTATGTGTCTACCAGTAACTCGTGCTGGTAGAATACATGGAGAATAGTAATTAAGCAGAGAATTTATATATTTACAGATTATTTTCTATTGGAATTAGACACTAGAAAGTTTGCAATATATCCTGCCATTATCAAGATGCTGTCCGTACTATAGTCTATTCGCTGTAAGTAGGCGAGAAATCATGACCTCCATCCTCTGTAACTAAAAAATGACTAGAGAAATCGAGCTAATATTTCTACCATTTGGGAAGAGTCAGTCAAGGAGTAGATGTGAAAATTTACAGCCAATTTGCTCTACCCCTTTTTGAGTTACAGAGGATAAAGGTCGTGATTTTTTCCCTACTTACAGCGAATAGACTATAGTTGCCCGATATTGACACTTTCAATAAGTAGCCAGATAATCCAGTGTATCAGTGTTTACAGTTTATCCTAGAATATATAGAATAACCAGAACGCGGATACTCAAAACATTGACGACGTCGCTTCTCCCAATAACTATTGTATCTTGGCATTCAACATTGCATTTTTCGTGACTTACTCGATATACAATTTGACTGAGTATAGGGTAGATTAGCCAATTTGTATGCAGTGATCTAATAGTATGTGAAAGACTGAGTAATTCAATTGTGGTATGATTTCAATCGTATGCCCTAATGGCAAGGCACCCATGTTCTGGGCTGCCCTACTTCTCAGGTTTATTAATTTGAGATCAAATTGTAAAACCTGATGCCAGGTCTTCTAACGTCCAACCTTCCAGGCAGCTCATATGTTCACAAACCTTAATTTTATTTTTGTTTTTATGTGCATGAAGGAGACAAAAGGCAATGCTGCATGTAACAAGTGTCCCCCCCCCCCCCCCCAAGGTTGAAAGAGTGGTAAAGAGACAAAATCAAGGTATATTAGAGGTAATTTAGGTGTGTGGGAAAGAAGTGTGGTGTGCTTGGAGAGTTTAGTGAAATTAAAAGGAGGAGGTGTTTATGAGTTAGCTGGATTACTCTCTGTGTAGGTGAAGCACAACAGAAACAGTGGGGGAAGCCAGGCAAAAGTTCCAGCAACTCATTATCCTATGCCTATGTGGCATCCACTGGGTACTGCCCTGCTCGATTGGTGCCTACAATCTCCCCAACTTGCATTACTTCACCCAGTTTTGGTCATCCATCTTCTCTACATGCTACTACAATTGGAATCTTCTTATAGCCAGGATCGACAGCAGTTCTCTGAACTTTTCCTAACCACATCTAAATCTGACGATAATGGCAGCTTCGGTCCCACCATCAACAGAAATAGTATCTCCCAAGTTCCCAAGTAATAGAATTCATTCATCTGCTTCAGTGACACACTACTAAAATCTACATTTTTGGACAAGTCCTGCAACATTACATACTATACTTACATATTGTCTCCAATTTCCTTTCTGGCTGTTTTATAGCTGCAGTTGTAGCTGGTTATCGCTCACTTCCTCAACCTATCAACTCCGGTGTTCCTCAAGGTTTTGTCCTGTCTCCAGTTCTCTCTTTAATATTCATTAATGATCTTCTCAACTGCACCTCCAATCCTATCCACTCCTATGCTGATGACTCTACCTTAAGCTATTCAACTAGTTTTCCATCACGACCCACCATGCAATTACTCCAAAATTCACGTGATGAGGCCATTCACACCTATCTTCTAATCTATCAACTATTACCGATTGGGGCAGAGAAGATCTTGTTTCTTTCATTGCATCCAAACCCAATTTCTCCATCTATCTACCCGTCACATTCTTCCACACTTGACCTTTTTTGGAAAGATCAAATTTCCACTCTTGAAGAAGGGGGCCTGTGGAGGGGCACCATGGTCAAATATGTTGTTGCTAATCGGCACTTTCTACAGAAGTGGTGAAAAGTGAAATGGCCACCTGTTTGGAAATTGCTAAGGCATATGTCATAGAACTCCATATGCATAGACTATTGCTTATTGTTCAAGTTGTAAGAGGGGGTTCTTGTAAAGTACTTCGCCCTTGGCAGTTAACTATACGGCCCCTTCACAGGAGTTGATGGAAAATTTAATCAGTTGTCTTTTGGGGTATTTGCTTTGCCAATTTCATCCACATGCATACTGTATACTGTACTCTGATCTGTTCCTTGACCATAGTGGAGTCCAATCTCCAACTTTAGCCCAAGGCACCTCGCTACTGTCTCCCTTCTACAGGATTGACGTAAGGTGAGATCGGACATTTCTATGTACTGTAATTAATGAACCACATATATAACGTACATGCAGATACTTTCAATTAATATTTGGATCCAACATATCGGCCATGGCGCCCCACTACAGGCCCCCTTCTACAGAAGTGACGGAAAATGAAAACGGTTATATTTTTACTTCCACATGTACATAATCTCCTCTATTTCTTAGACATAATGGTCGGAGTCCTATTTTCAAATGTTGCCCAGGGCGCCCCACTGTTAGTTCCCTTTTGCAGGAGTGACAGAAATAGCCTCCGTCAACGAAGTTGGATGAGGTTATGTTTTTGCCTCCATTTGTTTGTCTGTCTGTAAACGAGATATAGCCTATCAAAAATCTATGAACAGATTGTCACGAAAGTTGGAGGCCAGATAGGATATGCCCCAAGGAAGAAGTAATTCAATTCAGGAGGCAATCCGTAGAGCTCATACATCCGCCAGCGTAGGCGGAGCTACGCCCTTTCCAGAGTGCCTCTCTAATTACCTCTGCCAACGAAGTTGGATGAAGGATATGGTTTTTACTCTGTTTGTCTGATTGTCTGTAAAAATGCTATCACAGAAAGTTAAGAACCGATGACCATAAAATATGGTGGGCAGATAGGATATGCACCAAGGAAGAAGTAATTCAATTTAGGAGGCAATCGGTAGAGCGCATATCTCCGCCAGCTTAGGCGGAGGTACACACTTTCCAGAGTGCCCCTCATTGTTACCTCCGCCAACGAAGTTGGACAGGGTTATGTTTTTGCCTCTGTTTGTCTGATTGTCTGTAAAAAAGATATCTCAAAAGTTGTGAACCGATGACCATTTGGTGAGCAGACAGGATATGCTCCAAGAAAAGAAGTGATTATATATTGGAGGCGATCAATAGAGCGCATACCTCTACCAGCATAGGTGGCTCTCAAAGTTATGAACCGATTTTCACGAAATTGAACCAAAATTTAATGATCTTCCACATGTATATACTCTAATCTATCATCTAGGCCGTATCCGAGCTTTTTTTTTTTTTTCTTTTTTTTTTACATTTCATCCTGTGTCGCACAGGATGTAGTTAACACGGCCGAGCGGACCTAGTCCGCTTGGACATGTTAGATCAATATTCTTAAGAGTAAGGTCAAACTATGCTCCATATACTAACATCGATTTTCATCAAATTTCACAGGTGTATATAGTTAGTCAATGCAAACATCTGTAGAGAGGAAATATATTTTGCTCAAAGGTCAAGGTAAAAAATCCAATTTGAACATTGAGGTCATGGGTAAGGGGCACAGGTCTAGGGAAATTTTTTTATTTTTTTTATTTTAGATAATCTTACCATATTTGATGCATTCATTTCCTTCACATGAACAAAACAAATATTGACTGTTCATTCAGAAACAAAAATAAAATGCTAAAGAGGTCGCAATGTCGAGGAGTTGGGTATAATTTTTTGTATTAATGCGAAAAACTGCACATCTACTTTATTAATAGGACTACTAAGTTTGACAGACAGACAGACAGAAAGTTTATTTGCTCAAAGTTCTTTATAAAGTATGTGTGGGTATGTGTGTTTATATAATGTGCATACTAATGGCACTACTGCATATGAACTGGCAAGTCTACCATGCTCACTACCATGCTCACTACCGCATAGACTTTCTGAGTGTGGGTAAATTGTGACTTCGTAAACAATGATGAGCATTTACGCCATACTGTCATAGTCTTTCTCAGCGTCTAACTTATGACTGTCGTTGAATATCCGGGCCCTGGGTTACTCTGCATGGCCACGAAGATTAGCTTAGACTCCCGAAGGTCAACCATTCCGTTAGTTGTAATTGATGCAATATTGTCATTACTTAAGGAGGATTTACACTAGTGCTTTTTCCCATATTTGTTTTGCCCAACTCTCATCTGCCAGCTTCTGTAATATACTTTTTATCAACATTCTTTCACTACGCGCCAGGGGTATACGGCTTGGTTAACTTTGAAGATGGTGTTCTTGCCTTGGAAATTGTTCATGAGCAGATTAAATATGTGGCTGAGATTGTGTTAATATTGACAAGGAGTTGATAATTTGTGTTGATATAATGTATTTATGTATTGACAACTAGACTGGAGATAGATTATTAAAAGTGATAGAATTTTATTAAAAGCATATTTCAGGAGTTGCCAGATCAGAGTTGTGGGAAAAGGCACTTTTTGTGATACCGGCTTAAGCTGTACTGATTAAAGTCTTGTGTGTCTAGATAAATAGAAGGCAGTGAGTTCACTATAGACGCTAAGTTGAATCTCTGAACGGACCTCCAAGCTTATCACAACATTTCAGTTTAACGGCAGGGTTGTGGGAGTCTCAATTCTGTTATATTATATTTATTGATTAATTTTATTTTGTTATTATTATTATTATTATTATTGTGTGTGTGTGTGTGTGTGCGTGCGTGCGTGCGCGCGCTTATTTTTGGGCCGTGCAGTCGCGGTCATTTTTACTGTGTAAACTTCCAAAGTTATTTGGGATTAATTGAATCTCCTTATTAATTATTTACCTGATATTTGAATTTAGGAGGTTTGTTTCATTATTTCGAGGCTATAAGAATTAATGGCCGCGACTGTACTGTACATGTAAAATTCTGAAATCCGAATACAGTCAAGAGATTTTTTCAGCGACTCCACAACCCTGTTTAGCAGCAAACGCATAAAACAGTACTGTTGGTTTATTCCTTGTACCTGAATACTTATTTTGTATATAATTATTGTAGCAGCCAGTTAACAGTATTCTTAGTGTGTCCAGCGAAGAAACTTGGTTGGTATGCTATAAAGATGTACAGGTATTTGTAAATATGAACACATTATGCTAAGTTTGGAAAATGAAGAAGAAGAAATGTTTTGACTGTGTGTATAAATATAAGTACTCGTTGAACATAAGAATTTTGACCTCAGTATTGCATAGGGTAGAGATTAGTAGCTTTAAGATAAAGAATTAATTCGTAAGTTGATATATTCTATGAATCAGTGTTAGGAATTTTAGATCACTGAGTTGACCGAGAGTAGTATGTAAATATAGCCAAGATGTAATTTAGAGAAATAATTTCAAGAATTTTTAACATAGTAAAAATAATCATGTGCTTGATTACTTGTATGTACAGTCGGATGCCATAATCTCTAGGCCACTCATAAATATTTGTGGACTTCACCTCTTTCTAATTATGGAAGTATATCTCTGGAAACAAATTTATGAATAATATTTTCTATACATCAACTACAAAATGATCTATACTATTTATTGATAAGCAAGTTATAACCAAAAATATATCCGGATAGTTATAATTGCATAAAGAAAAACATAGGGGGTCCACGAATTCGTATGAGTGGGCTAGAGACTATGGTATCAGAGTGTACAAAGCTCTTCAAGTTCAAACCTTTTTTTCATGATGAATATGACTGCAACTTATTCTATGTGTGTGGCGACCTGAAGTTGCTATAGTAAATGTATATTATAAAATATTACATTGTATCACTGGTTGAGCGTTGTGATCAGAGTTCATCGGTAAACATGTTTGAAATCACTTAAGCAATGCATATACTGTATGTAAATTATTGATACATTGAAATGCTAGGTTCCATACATGAATAGGTAAGTTTTTTTCTCTCTAATTAATGAAGGCATGCAAACCTCCATGGTCTATTTTTTAGCTTTGGTATTGGTTTGAATAAGTTGATCTCCTGTCTTCATCGGCCTCCCTCTCTGTGCAGCTATCTCCACATTTATAAACGTATTTCAACCAGTTATCTCCATCCAGCTTCTCCACATAGTTATACTTTTAAGTTTAATTCTTCTAGTACCTATACGCTCTTCATGTCCCACCTGGTACTACTCTCTTTGTCGTTGTTGGGGGGCTTGGGGGCCGGCGACTGGAGCTTGATGGGGGATGGTTGTGGTTAATTTCTTCCCTCGAGATTTCGTCGTCTATCTATCCATCTATTGCCGGATGCCTTACTCCCCTTAATGAGGGTGGCCATACACAGAATACCCCCAAGCAGACCTATTCCCTGTAAGAGGGACAACCCGAGCCAGTTTACTGAAGGACTTGCAGGATTGACCACTTAATTAAGGATTCGTCCGACTCCGAGGCCCTCTTGTGTATCTTGTTAGCAATATTTTTCTACAGTAGTGTTCGGCTAATCCATCCACTAACCTGCCTTAACCTTAGGTAAGCAGTACGGATTTGTATCAGGTTTACTCCCCTAGACAGGTTGCCGACCAAGGCTGACGAGTCCCATTCACCCGGATTTTTATAAGGTTGTCTCCCCTAGATTGGTTGCCGACCAAGGCTACCGAGTCCCATCCAACCAGCTTGACAAATTTTGAGTAGTTTTTCTTTCCAAGATCTTTCTTTGTTTTTCCCCTTCTATTCTTATTCTGTCCCATACGGTTGTCCTTGGGCAGCCTATATCACATGCCTCCCTGGCCTGGCTAGGTAGTAGGCTCCTGACCTGATTTGTCTCTTTGGTCGCTGCTGCAACCGAGCTGACTCGATTCCTCTCAGTAGTGTATTTTTTTTTGCATCTCGCTGTGATTTTTTTCTACCTTAGAGGGCTTAGACCTGATGTCTCATTCTTCGCCCTGATCACTTCTTGGTTGGTGCTGCAGTGTAGCAGTTCTTGCCTCATCCTTCGGCCCTGACCTATAGGAGCTCTGCTTTGGAGCTCATGTGGTCCGGCTGAACTGGTGAAATGGCGAGAAATGTCTGTGTGTCTTCATCTTCCTAGATGTGTTCCCATCCTGCCCTTCCCTATCTATCTTTACTTGATTAGTTGTCCATCTTGATATAATCCTTCGGGCCAGTCCTATGAGTGTTCTTTTGTGGAACTCAGTGGTCTGGTTAAACTAATTTTATGAAAAAAAAAAAAAAAAACGACATTCATGTTTGTAACAAGGTATTCTGTTGATTGTATCTTACATTTTGTTGGTTGGGATGCCCATATCTACATTCTGTGGCTAATGTTTTGATCAGGGAATACATATTTACTGGTAATGTGTCACTTGCCAGCATCATGTCAAGGTGGTTGACAGTATAGCCCGAGGCACCAGTAAGGACATATGGCCCTGTAGTTCGGAGCAGTGTGCTGCTTCCAGCAGTCTCATATGGTCCCTGGAAGTGGTAATTTGGTGCTGGAGCTTGAAACTCCTACCTAAATGCTTTGTTGCAGTTGGGGATTACTCTTTCTGTTTCCATAGCCACCTTTGGGTGACCACGACTCACACATGCATGCGGTCATGTGGGCTTGTATCTAGGCCTTTTGAAATATATGTTTAAATTTTCCAAGTGGATTTTGAGCAGTTCCCCCGCTGGAGTGTGTTCCTCACATGGTTAACTTGGAGGGTGGTCTCTTGTCTTGGAAATTGGTCATGCAGGGATTGCATTTGTAGCTGGGATTTATTTAGGCTTTCAAATAGTTGATGTATTTTCATAAACGATAAGCTTGCGTGTAGGCCTATCTGTATGTTTTTCGCCAGTCTCATTAATTTCGTTTTAGCCTGCATATATCTTCCACTTTTATTGGTCAAGTTTCACAAACATAATCTTTCCCATTTTTCACACATGTGACACACAACCTTCACTTTAAACGTATTAGTTACATATTGTATGTACTGTATGTATTTAGCTATTTGCTCAGGCATGCCTGTTTTGACAACCAGTGCTTCTCAGATGCACACAGTTTCTGCATATGTGTGTGCTTGACGATCAAATAGGAAATCTTCAAAAACAATTAAGTTTGTCTAACTACCAGATGTGGGATGGTTGACCCCCACCCCTGGTCACACAGGCTAGGAAAATGTGGGAGAGGTACAAATCGTGTGAGCACTAGTAGATACTATATGTGTAGAGAAAGAATATGTTAGAGTGGTTATGTTTTGGGTAATACGTATTTGCCTAAAATTCTGAATCGATGTGCCACTATTAAGAAATTGGGTCGAAGCATAGATATGATATCCTAGTGTAATCCCCTTTGTAATCCAGTAATTGGAGGGATTCAACTTTGTTCCCGGGAGGGAGTAATTATAGTTGTAGTGCACGAGAAACACCACCATAACGCCACACAGGTACATGTCCTAATTTTTTAGAGATCCAATTCTTGTGAAAAACAACACAAAAATAAATAGTAATAAAACATAAAATCACCTCTTATCCTAAATATTTATATAATTTGTGACTAAAATGAGGTTGGTGGACAGGACTTGTTTGTTTATAGTTAGACAACCCTTTTATACAAAGGAAAACCTTGAACAAGGGACACCACACAACCAACAAACCTGGAAGCTTTTCCAGCAACCTTGGTAGCAAATTATCTGGTTGGAATAGGGTCTGCGACAGGACCATAAAAGCATCGTCCACAACAAAACTGAAACGAGAGAGGTGACCCCAGCTTGGTGAGGGGTCAGTCAACGCGCATCCTGGTCTGCCGAGCCTGACTTGGTTTGCATGGCCTACTAGTCCACCTCTTTGCCATCATGACGTGTACAGGACAAAACTCGTGGCATTGGAATCCCTACACTCCGAAGTGTGTCATGCCTCCTGGCCCCAATGGTGGTGTAATGGTTAAGGTGGCAAAAATCTGTGTGTGATAACCCAGGTTCGAATCCCGGCGGATCATATATACTTTAATTAATTTCATTGGGGGTGTTTGGTGTTGTGGTGAAATTAATAAAATATAGATTAAGGGTGGTTGTGGCTGCACAAATCTCGCAACTCCCAGATTCATTCTCCGGAGGGTCTCCGGATAGAAACTGGGGACATTCGAACATTCTTGGATGATGATTGACTGCTCTCTTATTCTGTAGAGCATAGGAAGCGGAGGGTTGACATGGTGGCTCTCGTTGAAGTGAGGTGGCTTAGTAGTGGCGAGATCAGCTGTGATGGTTACACATACTGCACTACTGATCTAGCTGTAACAATGGGACCTGTTATGAATGGGTTTCTGTAACCAGATATCCCTGGCTACTTCTGCTGTGGGGTTTATGGTGGATGATGAAGGCATAGGGCAAAGTAGTCGAAGTTGAAGCACACACTGGGTTTTATCTCTTATTGGCTCCTACTGACATGAAGGATCTAAAAGATCAAGAGTTCAAGACCCGTTTTATGTCAAACTGAACTCGATTGTGGACCAGTGTCACTCTTGGGATACATTAGTTATTTGCAACTTCATTACAATTACTAGCACTGCTAGGACTGGTATCTAGAGTAGCGTCCCTCTTCATGGTTCTGGCATTATGAGTGTCAGAAGTTCTCTCTTCCTGAACCTGGTAGGGTCAACAAAATTTATAAAGGGAATTATCATATTGAAGGGTTTATTATACCGTCAAAATAATTACAATTTAAGATTTTATAGATGGAGGGCTTGTCATTATGCAGGTAGTCGAGCACAGTTGAACATACTCAATATTTGGTCTAGTTATAATTACTATTAGGCAACTCATTAGTGTGTATGTGTGCGTGCTGTAATAAATTCAGTTATCTGTATAATATGGTGTCGTATTTTATTAATTTCGTCCTTTACACACATGCATATTATGATCCTGAATGTAATATCAGAACACATTTTCAGTCGTTTGAACTGAAAATACTTTGGTAGGATAATTTAGTAGCAAATTGGCCGTCAAAACTTGAACCAAGAAACTGGAGTATTATATAATGTTATTGCAGATTCCCTGAGTAGTTTTTTGTATCAGATCTGCAAGAACATCCTGTGTAATGTTCGGGTATTCTATGGTAATAACATATTTTAATGATACCAGACATGGGACTAAGGGAACGATATAATTATATATGATATACTGTATATGTATGTATGTATTTACTCAGGCCCATTCCCCACTTTATTTTATTTTATTTGTATTATTTTTTATATAGATATAAAATACATTATCATGACTATGGGATTAAAAACTCGTATGAAGCGAATAATGTATCTAGTCCAATCCAAAAAATATAGTCCCAAAATTGAACAATATTAAATATTGTCTCAAATCGATTTAGTGCAATTATATCAAGATAGAAAATCTGCATTTTGCTCTCGTCTCTAATCTGCTTAAGGGGGGGGGGGGGGTCACCGTTTTTATTTGTTTTTATCTTTCTCTCCTTTTCTCTCTTTTCCTGGCTTGTATCCATTCAGCCAACTGTTTTAAGACGTTTATCCCCATCCAGGTGTCGATTTCTTCCTGGCGAGCGATAGGGAGCCAGCAGTCTATGGAGAAATCCGGCGACGGAGAAATTTTTCTATTGAAAAATTTACAAATTTAGCTTGCTGTCAAAACAAAATAATATATGCTGGATCGCTACCGCTCGCCAGGAAAATATTGACACCTGATGGGGGTAAACGTCTTAAAACAGTAGGCTGAATGGGGCCGAATGAATACAGGCCAGAGAGAGAGGGAGAGAAAGAAAAAAAGCAAGGTGGGCTCCCTTAAAAAGATATATGTGATCCTCTGTGGCCTTGTGGATTAACAAGAGGACATATCTGGATAGGTACGTTCACACATGCAGACTGTGTTCAAGTAATGTAATAAGATACTCAAAGCTCAAATGCTAATTGAGGTCATCCAAAAGCTTATATTTGCTCAATGAGGCCTCTGAAAATCAACAGGTAGAAACGGTAAACATTTGTGACATTGATGGGAGCTGGTAAGATATTGGTATATTTATGTATTTATTTATGCATTTTTTTTAGTTTCCTCGCTAGACCTCCATCAATATTATAGAAATACCCCTTAGACCACCCTTCGAGATAAATTTGTACAGTTTGCGGTAGAAAATGTCACGGCCGAAGACCGCTTCCTCCAAATATTATAGGTTCGCTTTCGCTCGCCATGAAAAAATCGACACCTAAGTAGCCCGAGAGGTCCTATTATTGTCAAAAAAAAAAAAAAAAAAAATGGGGTGTAAGATCTCAAAATCGCCAAACTAGTGGAACGAACGTCTTAAAAAACTGAAAACTAGTGGAGCTAAAGATAAGGGAGAAGGGGGGCCAGAACACCCCACCCTCTCCCCTTAAGCATCACTATGGTCCTGTACAGTCGCGGCCACTAATTCTGGTACAATACATTATGAAGCCAAAAATTAACCTTCAGCACCATGACGCCTTTCTAATTTGATTCTGACTCGTATGAGAATATTATATGCAGTTTAAGAAGAACCTGTGGTATGAAGAGAGTTATATTGATATTCATATTGATATCATAATATGCTTTCATTAATTTAATTGGAGGTGTTTGGTGTTGTGGTGAAATTAATAAAAAGTAGATTACCCCTATGAGTTCTAGAGGTAGTATACAAACTAAAGAAAATCCTCATGGTAACCAAAATAGAATGAAAATATGGTAGTGAAGGGGTTAATAAGAAGATTTAATTCGGCTCAAGACAGCTTCAGAAATGTGTGTGTAAAAACTAATGCCCGCGACTGTACAGGTGGCCACATAAGTTCAATTCAGTTCTCCGGGATCTTATACCCTGTACATGTAGGAATATATTGCGCATGATTGAATTACGAGTGTAGTTTCTGATGCAGGGGGTTAACTCATCTGATTAGTAGTTCCCTTTCCAATGTTCCCTTACCCACTCTAAACCACTGTTTGGACACTTGATCCTCAGTGTTTTGGAGGACAAGCAACCTAGAAGGGTCACTAGACCTGTTGTTGCTTGATTTCCTTTGTACTCCTTTGTACTCCTTTGATTAGTCAACTGATAATTAAAATAAACCACCCTCGCAATTCATTCATACTATTACTTTCATACATAAGATCACAAAGAGGAACAGAACTTACGTGGCCAACTGTACATTCTAAGACTCATCGTGGAGATTTCCACTTGAGGGATATATTTATTGACCTCTTTCTTCCTCCTGTTTAGCCCCGTTGCTTTTGATATTTTAAGACGTTCGCTCCATCAGTTTCGCCATTTTCAGAACTTTTGCCCCACTGTCAATTTTAAGACCTTTCGTGCCATTTAGGTGTCGATATATTCCTGGCGAGCGATAGCGAGCCTGTATTTTCAGAGGAACCGGCCTTCGGCCGAGAAATTTTTCTACCGAAAAATGTACAAATTTATCTTAAAGGGGGTGTATTTTTAAGCGTGATGGAGGTCTAGGGAACAAACTAGAAACCTCCCCTTAACCCTGGCACAAAATAAAGAACCTCCGAAATGTAAATTAGTAGGCAAAGAATAAGTGAGAAGATTCAATTCAGTTCGGGATAGCTTCGAAACCATGAAGCCACGATATATGTCCTGGAGTGTACAGTCGCGCTAATAAGTGATGTCTCGGCACCAAGTATGTTTTGATCAATAATTGGTATCGGCAATATCTAAGCTTCATTTCTTCATATCGAGTGAAATATACAAACCTGTTCCTACACTTAACCACCCTATTCAACATCTGACAGACATTAATACAGCACAGAACAAGCCAAACGTAATGACAGCTAGGACATGACTTATTAGCGCGATCGTACTGTATATCAATAATTCAGTTAGGTATACTGGAAAACATCAGCAAATTTGAGAATGGTTCACAATATGGGTTTTTCGCCTCGGCAAATATTTGAACCGTCATGTTGATTTGACACCAAGTCATGTATGATAGACAATTACAAGATTGAATTAGACATTTGATTGAAGTTTTGCTAACATACTTTATTTACTACAATTGTATGTTCATTATCCAGTTAGGCTAGTTACATAGAACCGTATGCAAAGTTAATGATTTCGGTGCATCAGTTACAATTAATAATAGAAGAGTGCTATATTGACTCGAAACACCCAAGCAAATCCCTGAATTAGAAAGCAAAAGGCGCATTTTCGCGAGCATTTTATGGGTATGGGTCGACCTGGGTGTACCTACTACCCAGGTCGACCCAGGCCTGGTTATGTTTTCGCGATATTGAGACTGGTCTGACCTAAAGATCGGGACAATGTAAACTGACTTTACCCAGGCCGGATTATGGCCCTCTGATTGGCGGAGAAATTTCAATATGGCTGTTCCAATAAAGATGCACTGATAGAGGATTTGCTACCCTTTTTTTTTATTCTAAATATAATTATGGAATGTGAAACATTACTGTATATTTGGTATATTCGGATTCTTCTCGACGCGATAAATCCAATGGCGCAAACCGATTTTAATTCCTCCCATTTTTGTGGCCTTGGGAGATGTTTTAAGATTTTACAATACTTTACAAGGAATTTGACAAATTTGTTTTTTATGTTTTGTGGGGTTATAATAGGTCGAAATCGCCTGAATTAATTTTTGGGAAAATCCAAATCTATTTTTTTCAATAAATGCGAGATAATTTAACTTGTGACCATATCGTTGGAATCCTCTCGAAGCGGAGAGTTCCCAAAAATTAATTCAGGTGATTCCGACCTATTATAACCCCACAAAACACAAAAAAAAACGTTTTGGAAAATCTTAAAACTGCTCTCAAGGCTGCAAAAATGGATGGAATTAAAATCGGTTGGCGCCATGGGATTCATCAAAATAGAAGAAGAAAAAAAATCTCCCTTTTAATGAGATTTAGGCTCTGAGGGAGAGTCATAATTTTTTAACATAACTGTACAGACTAATTCCAAAGGACATGGTCGTTTTATCTCCAAGTAATTTCATACACACTATACTGTATATAATCCAAGTTATATTCTGTAACTCAAAAAGGGCTAGAGCAAATGAGCTGTCAATTTCCACACCTATTTCTTAGCCAAGTCTTCCTATTTGGTAGAAATATTAGCTCGATTACTCTAGTCCTTCTTGAGTTAGGAGAGGGTATAGGTTACGATTTCTGCCCAACCTAGAATTAACAGACTATATTAGGGTAATACTATATAGCATGGGGTGGCCCATTATCCAACTATGTTAACCCCTTCAAACTCATATGACGCAGAGGTTGCCAGATTAGCAATAATAATAATAATAATAATAATAATAATAATATTTATTCAGTTAGCAATTTACAGAGTTGGTACCACATAGTATGTTACAAATATGATATGTACCAGCTTTGCATAATTCCAACTATGGATAGCCCAATAAGGCCGTTAGGCGTATTTCCATTGGGGTCCTTGTGGGATTAGGTTAGCTGGGGAAAAGGGGAGGATAAAAGAAATAGATACTTTAGAGAAAGTATTTCTAGGGGGTTATTTTAAGATACCTTACATCCTATGGAAAATATCAGTAATCCGTAATCAGTAATCATTTCAGTTTGGTTTGCCTATCTCTTATGTCGTATTTAGTAGTAGACATAAGCTTGGTGCTCCCTTCTCGCAGCTGTCCGGTTCAGGTGTTCTTCAGGCTACGTCTGAAGGAATACAGTGTTCTCTTTTCACGTACTGACTGGGGTAGGTCGTTCCAGTCTTTGATGGCAGTGAAGAAGAATGTTTGCTTACCCTGTCCTTGGATTCTCGGGACCTTAAAATTAAACTTCCTGTTTCTTGTATTATGTCCACTCCTCTCATTTGCTTTAACAAAATCACTCTTAAGATACTCTGGAGCTCTGTCATAGAAAATGTTGAAGGTATTAGGGAGCCCGATTTGTTTGGCCCTGTCAGAGACATTAAGCATGCCTAGTGACTGAAGTTGTTCTTGGCCAACATGTGATCTGGGTCCTAGGTTCAGCATGAACCTAACCATTTTATTTTGAGTGACCTGAAGTTTGTGCTGTGCTGATTTAGATGATGCAGAGTACCAGGATGACACGAATAGTCAAAATGACATTGAACAAGCGCTTGGCAAAAGGTGTTTTTGGTCGCCGCTGGCAAGCATCCCACCTGTCTATACAGGTATTTTATACGTGCTCTACACTTACACAGGATAGATTCCAAAATTGTTTCACCTGACAAACTCTAGTCCAGTTTTAGTCCGAGATATTTAACTTGTGACACTGTTGTTATAGGAATATCATTACAGTTGACCGAGAAGCCCACAATGTCTTTCAGTTTGCGTTTTGTCCCACATAAGATGGCTTCCGTCTTGCCCAGGTGAAGAGATAGTCTATTGTCCACTATCCATTCACTACATGATTCTATAGTTCTTTGGAAAGTGAAGCGGCAATACTAATTGGGTCTTTACCTGAAACCAGAAGCACGCTGTCGTCAGCATACAGTAATAATTTACACGAGACGCTCAGTTCCATGTCGTTCCCATAACAGAGAAAGAGTAAGGGACCAAGGATGCTTCCCTGCGGGACCCCACAGTTAATTGGCATAGGATCAGATATATTATCATAAATTTTGAACTCTTTGTGTTCTACCACTAAGATAAGATTTAAACCAGTTCACAGACCCAATGCCCATTGCTTGTAGTTTATTACATAGGATATCATGGTCTACTGTGTCAAACGCTTTTTGTAGATCAATAAGAACCATACCGGTGTAGTTACCTTTAGACATTTCTTTACGAATGTGATCTGTTTAGTGGATGAGACAGGAGTCAGTCGAGTACATGCATCTGAAACCTGATTGAAACTTATAAAATAGATCATTTTCTTTGAGGTAGTGTTCAATTTGGGTGTATACCGCTCTTTCAAGGATTTTAGGTACAATACATAATATGCTAACAGGTCTGTAGTTGCCAACTTCTAGTTTATTTCCTTTCTTGAATAGAGGGGTTACAATAGCTTCCTTCAGTTCAGCAGGTACAGTGTTGGTGTTAATTGACAGGTTGATGATGTGGGTTAGGGGACCTGCTATACCAATGGCTCCTGTGACGCATGTCCAGTGTGAGCATGCTGTACAGAACGCCTAGTCATGCCCCACTCTCGCTAGGATCGTCAGGGCAGGAACTTTGGCTGTAGTCTATGTAGAGTTTCCTAACTTAGTTCATGTGAGCCGTTGTACTATAAGTATTATGAATATGTATTTTGTTTTCATCTGAGTCAACGAGTTCTATTTTATATCATTAGTTATAAGTATTGTGTGTAAAACTTATTTGTAATGATGGGAGGAGAAGCAGCCACAGTTGGGGGTCAGTGGGTGCGCCAGGCGGGAGGTGGGCCTAACTCACTAGCACTCCCCCCTCCCCCCTCAGTGCTAGGGGAGCCTTTGTCTATCCCAGAGGAGAGAGAGAAATTACGTAATGGTTGTCAGTGGGCGGTCCTTAGTAGTTCACGTTGGGCTCACTAGAGGGCCGGGTATAAAAAGGGAAGTCTAGCCATTTTTTCATCAGAACTCATTAGGCAGAGCGACTTCTCATTTCCCTTGCTAACTATATATATTCTTCTGACTGATGTGAACTTTCTCTACTACCTTACATTCTTATCTCCTCTTTTCCCTGCCTGTTTAACTTCCATGGTCCCGTTGGTGCAGAGCTAGTCAGCCAACGTATTATCGCTGGAGTTCTCAGAGATACTTGCCTATTAGATAGCCTATTTTGGAAGGGTTAACTTAGAATAGGAGTGATTTATGTTTGTTGCACTTTTATATGCATTTCCCCGTGTGTTATTATTATTCCTGTTTTCTGCTAGTCTAGGTAATGCTAGACTGGGGTAAGGCTTTTCTGTGTTACGAGTTGTTGTTTGATGCAGTGGTTAAGCGATAAACCTGCATAATCGTTTCGGTTCAGTGAAGCCTAGGTTGTCTTCGCGGCTGACTGTGTTGAGTTAATAATTTACAGTGCGTGAGGGCAAGAGCCTAACCACCCTGTATTTTATTAACAGTTTGTTTTTACTTTGTCAAGGAGCCGGGAGAAAACCAGATACAAGGGATCTGGATTTCTCAAAGTGCACTTGTTAGTTTTAACGTAATACTTTAAACAGTCGTGAGGACTTCGCTAGGCTACGAGCCGTTTTTGCTCAGTCACTGCTACCTTTTGCCTACAGTACCCCAGCTAGACTTTACTCGATTAGTAGATACAGAATAGTATTGAAGCTTTCCTTATGTATGATATTGTTTATGCACTATTGATTTCATGTGTTGCAAGCTTGGCTACTTTAGTGATTAGTGGCCCACGAGCACAATCCGAGTAGGCTATTGCCGTTGCATTTGCGGAGTACTTCCTTTTAATGTTTGCCATTTACTATTGCATATTCTTTTAATTATTCTTATGCCAATTTAAACCTTTAATAGTATTTAATTGCCAGTGTTTTTTGCTTATTGAATTACTGTTCAAAATCCGATACGTACTTCTTACGAGCATCCGAGAAGTATCTAACTTTTTTCAGAAGATTCCTTGCTCGATGCTTAAGGACTATTAATTAACGTAACGTAATAGTGCCGATCCGAAGTAGAGGGTGGAGGACTTCTTAAGTTCTTAGTGAAGGGTGGATTACTTCGGCTTCGGCCAACACTATTCTTTGGTGTTGTTGTTTCTTACTTCTTTGTTTGATTGTTGACCAGACTAGATAATTCCTGTCTCTTTATTAGTCTGTTGTTGAACACTAGTACCGAGTTCTTGTATACCCCGTTATAGCAGATTGAACTCTGGAGGGTATTGGTGTTTTTTGTTCGGCTGGCAGTACTCAGGGGTTGGGATCGTGTGTTTCCGTTGTGGCAGCGAGCCGTATTCGAGTCCTGATTGAGAGCCCTTGTGTACCCGAGTGCCAGTTCGTAACAAATGGCGACCTTGCTTAGGATTTTGTGAACAGTATACATTTTTGCAGAGTTGTACAACATTTGTTTGTTTGTATTTTAGCGTGCATATTGAAGAATATTTTTTTTGTATGGCAATTAGTAAAGCATTTAAGAGACTCCAGTTAATTTAGTAATTAGTGCTTGCATAGGAAGTTTAACACTTTTGTCTCGAGAATTTTTTTGTGGACTTCAGTATGTCGTGCATTAGCACTGACGATGAGCGAGAGATGTCATTTGAAGGTGTGCCGTTAGTAACCAGTGAGGAGGATGCTAGAGTTTTTGTGAGTAAGCGGTACCACGTGACGGAGGAGAGGCTGACTGGGGTGGATGTTTGTGGCTTGCACCTGATAGCCAAGGTTTTGGGCATTTCCAATGTAGTAGAGATGTCCAAGGGGGAGCTGATTTTCTGGGTGTTGCTTGGGCGACATGGGGTTTCGGAGGAGAGGGCGTTTGGGGGGTTCCTCCCCAGATCCCCTCTCACTCGACTCCCACAGTGCCGTCCACTCAGTTACCGGAGGTTAGCACTCTCCCACAGAGGGATGAGAATTGGCAGATTGGAGTGCCCTCGGGTGGTGCACATGGTGGTTCCCCAGTTTTTGCCCCCCCTCCTTCAGTAGTGGCAGCTCCCTCTTCCTGCCTGTCTCCAGATATGGTATTTAGACTTGAGCTTGCTAAGATTGAGGCTAGGAAGCAGGAGATTGAGGCTAGGAAGCAGGAGAATGAGACTAGGAGGCATGAGATTGAGGTTAGGAGGCAAGAGGATGAGACCAGGAGGCATGAGGCTGAGCTTAGGTACGACTCAGAGAAATATTGTGCTAAATTAGATTTAGATAAGACTCGTGCAGAATCGACAGGGACTCGGATGGGCCGTGAGGGCCAAGTAAGAGAACAGTCCTTGGCCCAATTAGTCAAATTGGTGCCGGTATTTAGTGAAACTGAAGTCACAGAATTTTTTAATCGTTTTGAGAAGAAGTGTAGGGAGCATAATTGGCCTGAAGAGAAGTGGGCAGCTCTAGTCTCCTCAAGACTTACGGGTAAGGGTCTGAAGGCTTATGATGCACTGCCTTTAGAGTCTTGCATTAACTACCCAGAATTGAAGAGAGCTGTCCTACGGGCATACGAGTTGCAACCGGAAACATATCGATTGAAGTTTCGGGGTGTTACAAAGACTAGGGAGGCGACCTTTCTTGAACATGCCCGGGACTTAAAAGATGCACTTAAAAACTGGACACGTTCTGAGAAAGCTGAGACGGCAGAACAGTTGACTGAGCTGTTTCTGCTCGAGCAGTTTTATAAGTGTACTGGTGCAGAAATGACTTTAACTATTAAAGAAAAGCAACCAAAAACCCTACAGGAGGCAGCTGAGATGGCTGACCTCCGGCTATCACTAATTCGTGGGTGCGGGTCTGCCCAGCGTAGTGAGGCAGGTAACAAGGGGTGTGATGCCCCACCCCCCCGAGTTAGTGGTATACCTTATGCAAACAAGTACAAGAGCCATGATACCAAGACTGACCACAAGACTAGCACCGTCCCGTTTAAGAAGGGGCCGGGCCCTTCCCAGTACCAAGGGAAGCCCAAAGGAGAGTTGGAGTGTTATCATTGTCATAAAAAGGGGCACTTTGCAAGAGTCTGTCCTAGCAAACCACCTACAGCAGCTGTGTCTTTGGCCTGCAACATTGGTGTGTCTCCGAAGTCATCTGAGTTTGCCCGGGGCAGTTCGTCAGAGGCTGAGGCACAGCCAATGCAGAAGCACCTGGGAGGCTCGAACCCTGCTCAGGATGTTTTTTGCGACCATAGAGGGCGGGGTTGCGTGATGTGGGCGGGGCGCAAGCATGGAGTAGAGGTCTTGCGTGATACAGGTGCTTCCCAGACTCTGATGAAAAACTTGACTGGCTACCCTATAAACGCGGCTCGGGTGGTAGTGGTGCAGGGTATTAATGCAACTCGGTCATACCCGCTGGTGCGGTTGGAGTTGGAGGTGGATGGTGTGGCACGTGAATTGGATGTCGGGATTGTGGAGAAACTGCCTTTGGAGGGCGTCGACCTTCTTCTCGGCAACGACTTTGCAATGCCCGCTTCTGAAGTTCTACCCTTAGTCGTTGCCGAGAGGCCGGCCGACGTGAGTAGGGAAGAGCAAGAGTGGGTCGAGCGGTGCCAGACACAACCCATGGCGTGTGTTGTCACCCGAGCTCGGGCAGCTAAAGTGCCACAGCCTAGTCCTCCGTCTTCAGACCAGCGGAGGAACGATCAACAGGAGGAGGCTAAAGCTGGAGTTGGTTTTAAGAGTTTTGACTCGGCGGCTCTCCTGGGTGATTCAGTATTAGCACCATTACTTAATTCTGGAGTAGCCCCTGGGCCTGTCATCGAGAGTGACGAGGCTGGGCATGACGAGTCTCCACGACAGCAACGTTATGTACATCGAGAGAGACAGAGGGAGCAGCCCAGTATCGGGGAAGGTCATGCATTGCTCCGGGAGCAGTTAGATCGCTTGGCACCCTCAGATATACGTCGGTTGCAACTAGAGGACCCTGAGCTCCAAACGTGTGCTAATGGAGCTGTAGAGCTCGACGAGGACGGCGATGCACAGCCAGGAGATTTTTTTATTTTATTTAGATTTTTATTTAGATTTTATCTATAGGCGTTTTCAAGACCCTAAACGTAGTTGGCAAAAGGGGTCTGGAGTAGTGGACCAGTTGGTGGTGCCACGGGAGTGCAGGGATAGCCTACTGAGGTTGGTGCATGACATACCACTGGCAGGACATCTAGGGGTGAGAAAAACGGTGGCGGCTTTGGGGAAATTGTTTTGGTGGCCGGGGATGAAGTCTCATGTGCAGTCATGGATAAACTCATGTGATATTTGTCAACGTGTCGGGAAACCGAACCAAGTTATTCCTAAGGCTCCGTTACACCCTATTCCTGTGATTGGGCCACCCTTTAGTAAAATTATTGTTGACATGGTTGGTCCACTCCCTCCCACTAAGGCTGGAAATAAATTTTTGTTAACCATAATGGATGTTGCCACTAGATACCCCGATGCATACCCTATGAAAAATGGAATGGCTAAGACGGTAGTCAGTAACTTGTTGTGGTACTTCTCAAGGTACGGGTACCCGGAGGAGATTCAGTCTGATCAGGGATCTAATTTCACCTCCATGTTCAAGCAAACAATGCAACAGCATGGGATACGAGCAGTAGTATCGTCAGCGTATCACCCTGAGAGTCAAGGGGTGCTTGAGCGGTGGCATGCTACACTTAAAAGCATGCTCAGGTGTTATTGTGCTGACAACGGTATGGATTGGGATCTTGGATTGCCTTATGTGCTGTTTGCTGCTCGGGAGGTACCTGGTGAGAGCCTGGAATTTAGTCCAAACGAGCTGATTTTTGGACACCGTGTCAGGGGCCCCCTTAACATGCTGAAAGAAATTTGGGAGGGGACTGTGCAGCCTTGTCCATTATTAAAGTATGTGCTTGAAAGCCGTGAGCGCATGCTTAAGAGTCTGGAGATGGCAGGTAGAAATTTGACAGAATCACAAGCTTTGATGAAGGACAGGTATGATCGCAAAGTGAGGCTCCGGAAGTTCACTGTAGGACAAGAGGTATTAATTTTGTTGCCTTTGGTTGGTAACGCCCTCTCTGCGAAGTACACTGGACCTTATAAAGTTGTAGAACAAATTTCAGACTTAGATTACCTTGTTGCCACTCCAGACAGGAGGAAAAAGAACCAGTTATGTCACGTGAACCTTATTAAAGAGTATGTGAGGCGCCCCTCTGAGCCTCTCACTGTCCCTGTGTTGGCTTGTTGCAGCCGTGGTGGAGAAGGAGAGGGGGACAGTCAAGCTTCAGAGGAGGATAGCTGGGATCAACATGTTTCAGCGGATCAGTGGGCGGGGAACTCGAGCCTAAGGGCTGACGAGGCTATAGCTCATTTGCCTGAGCCGCAGTTTGATGCTATCCGTCAGTTGTTCGGTTCATACCCCACTGTATTTGCTGAACACCCAGGCCTCACTACTCAGGCTATGCATGATGTTGACGTGGGGGACCATCTACCCTTTAAGTCAATCCCGTACCGTGTGCCCCCCATAAAACTACCAGCTCTGAGGGATGAGTTGGAGTATATGCTCGGTAGAGGGTTGATAGAGAAAGGCACAGTTAAGTGGACTTCCCCCGTAACACTGCAGCCTAAGCCAGATGGCAAGGTACGCTTTTGTATTGATTTCCGTAGGTTAAACGGTTTGACTCCAACTAACCCATATCCTCTTCCTCGGGTTGATGATAGTGTTGACAAAATTGGTAATGCTCGTTTTTTGTCTAAAGTAGATTTAGTAAAAGGTTACTGGCAAGTACCTTTGTCCGAGCGTGCTAAAGAGGTATGTGGTTTTGTGGTGGACGGGAGTACCTACCGGTGCAATGTTATGCCTTACGGACTTAAGAATGCACCAGCAACGTTTCAGAACCTGATGAATGAAATTGTAAAGGACATTCCAAATTGCACCGTATATTTGGACGATGTAATCATTTATGATGACGACTTTGAGAGCCATTGTGAGCACCTTGAGACCTTGTTCCGGAAACTTAGTGAAGCAGGTCTGGTAGTAAATTTGGCAAAGTGTGACTTCGTAAAAGCCACTGTGCAGTACCTTGGGTTTGTAGTGGGAAGGGGACAGGTGTGCCCTCCTCAGAACAAGGTACAGGCTATCAATAAATTTCCGCACCCAACAACCAAGAAGCAGATTATGAGATTCTTGGGTATGATAGGCTACTACAGACGCTTCATAAAAGGTTACTCAACGGTGTTGGCACCTCTCACAGATTTGTTATCTAAAGACAAAAAGTTTTTGTGGGCACCTGAGTGTGAAAAGGCTTTCACTTTGGTGAAACATTTGCTATGTACTCACCCGATACTCAGGGCCCCAGACTTTAACAGGCCTTTTCAGCTGGCAACAGATGCTAGTGGTGTAGGGGCTGCTGCCGTCTTGCTACAGACAGACAATGAAGGTGTGGAACACCCAGTAAGTTTCTTTTCTAAGAAGTTCAATGCTGCACAAAAGAACTATTCTACAATAGAAAAGGAATTACTGGCGATTGTGCTGTCGCTCAGGCACTTCGAGGTGTATGTTCCAGCCTATGGCCCAGTCGTGGTTATCTACACTGATCATCACCCTTTGAGATTCCTGAATCAATTTCACAATCGCAATATGAGACTGACCAGGTGGTCTTTGATGTTGCAGGAGTATAACCTGGACATCCGTCATATTGCTGGATGTGACAATGTGATCGCGGATTGTTTATCAAGGGTGGATGATCAGTCGTAGGCTATCACAGGTGTGTGGGTTTGAGTGGAGGAAAATAGGCTGCCCTTATAGTGCAGCCGGAAAAAACATATTAAAATATAAAAATCATATAAAAACTCTTTCTTTTGATATAGGTAATCGTATAAGTTTGTCATAGCCTATAGAGTTTGAGTAGTCCACGAACGATCAAACGGCTGAGCTGCTGTAAGCTCGCTCTGGGAGCATGATATTGTGTCTTTTTGCTATTGTTGGGAGGAGTTATAAAATGTGATTTTTTTTTTAATAATAAGATGTGTTTTGGTGATAAACTCAGCTTTGTTTTAGTGCCATGCGGTCGCTGGGTGTGAGGGGCTTGATGGGGTTCTGTGTTTGTCAGATTTGAGCTCAGGGTTGAGCAAGTAAAATCTTGGGGGAGGTGTGACGCATGTCCAGTGTGAGCATGCTGTACAGAATGCCTAGTCATGCCCCACTCTCGCTAGGATCGTCAGGGCAGGAACTTTGGCTGTAGTCTATGTAGAGTTTCCTAACTTAGTTCATGTGAGCCGTTGTACTATAAGTATTATGAATATGTGTTTTGTTTTCATCTGAGTCAACGAGTTCTATTTTATATCATTAGTTATAAGTATTGTGTGTAAAACTTATTTGTAATGATGGGAGGAGAAGCAGCCACAGTTGGGGGTCAGTGGGTGTGCCAGGCGGGAGGTGGGCCTAACTCACTAGCACTCCCCCCTCAGTGCTAGGGGAGCCTTTGTCTATCCCAGAGGAGAGAGAGAAATTACGTAATGGTTGTCAGTGGGCGGTCCTTAGTAGTTCACGTTGGGCTCACTAGAGGGCCGGGTATAAAAAGGGAAGTCTAGCCATTTTTTCATCAGAACTCATTAGGCAGAGCGACTTCTCATTTCCCTTGCTAACTATATATATTCTTCTGACTGATGTGAACTTTCTCTACTACCTTACATTCTTATCTCCTCTTTTCCCTGCCTGTTTAACTTCCATGGTCCCGTTGGTGCAGAGCTAGTCAGCCAACGTATTATCGCTTGAGTTCTCAGAGATACTTGCCTATTAGATAGCCTATTTTGGAAGGGTTAACTTAGAATAGGATTGATTTATGTTTGTTGCACTTGTATATGCATTTCCCTGTGTGTTATTATTATTATTCCTGTTTTCTGCTAGTCTAGGTAATGCTAGACTGGGGTAAGGCTTTTCTGTGTTACGAGTTGTTGTTTGATGCAGTGGTTAAGCGATAAACCTGCATACTCGTTTCGGTTCAGTGAAGCCTAGGTTGTCTTCGCGGCTGACTGTGTTGAGTTAATAATTTACAGTGCGTGAGGGCAAGAGCCTAACCACCCTGTATTTTATTAACAGTTTGTTTTACTTTGTCAAGGAGCCGGGAGAAAACCAGATACAAGGGATCTGGATTTCTCAAAGTGCACTTGTTAGTTTTAACGTAATACTTTAAACAGTTGTGAGGACTTCGCTAGGCTACGAGCCGTTTTTGCTCAGTCACTGCCACCTTTTGCCCACAGTACCCCAGCTAGACTTTACTCAATTAGTAGATACAGAATAGTATTGAAGCTTTCCTTATGTATGATATTGTTTATGCACTATTGATTTCATGTGTTGCAAGCTTGGCTACTTTAGTGATTAGTGGCCCATGAGCACAATCCGAGTAGGCTATTGCCGTTGCATTTGCGGAGTACTTCTTTTTAATGTTTGCCATTTACTATTGCATATTCTTTTAATTATTCTTATGCCAATTTAAACCTTTAATAGTATTTAATTGCCACTGTTTTTTGCTTATTGAATTACTGTTCAAAATCCGATACGTACTTCTTACGAGCATCCGAGAAGCATCTAACTTTTTTCAGAAGATTCCTTGCTCGATGCTTAAGGACTATTAATTAACGTAACGTAATAGTGCCGATCCGAAGTAGAGGGTGGAGGACTTCTTAAGTTCTTAGTGAAGGGTGGATTACTTCGGCTTCGGCCAACACTATTCTTTGGTGTTGTTTCTTACTTCTTTGTTTGATTGTTGACCAGACTAGATAATTCCTGTCTCTTTATTAGTCTGTTGTTGAACACTAGTACCGAGTTCTTGTATACCCCGTTATAGCAGATTGAACTCTGGAGGGTATTGGTGTTTTTTGTTCGGCTGGCAGTACTCAGGGGTTGGGATCGTGTGTTTCCGTTGTGGCAGCGAGCCGTATTCGAGTCCTGATTGAGAGCCCTTGTGTACCCGAGTGCCAGTTCGTAACACTTCATCTCGTAGAAATTTGGCAGGAATTTTGTCTGGTCCTGTGCTTTTATGTACATTTAGGTTAGAGAGCTCATCAAAAGTGTATTTTGGTGTAACATTTTGCAATCCAAATGTGTTCGGGTGTATGCCTTTATCTCTGTAGAAATTTCGAAAGGTGGCCGTTGTTGTCGTGTATTTATTGAGAGGTTGCGGTAGGTTCTGAAATAGAGTTCTCTCACTCTTATAATTACCTCTCCAAAATTAGTTTTCTGCCCACAGCTAACTCAAAGACAACTGCAGAGGTTGAAGTAACTAAACTAAAGGTTTCTAAATACCCCTGATGGTAACAAAGGCTTTAACGCCTTACGAGCGGGCCCGTCAGTAACTTCTACTACCCACCAAGCGGGTGGTTTTACCCTAAACGACCTTGTTTCCGTGCTCTTTTTCATGCATAACCAACAGCCAAAGCGTAATACAATTATGTATCCCTGAAAGTGCGATAATTGAGCTTTCCAATGACACCAGAACCATCCTTCTACGACCACACGTTCTCTTGCAACGATCGTGCAAGACGAGTGCAAAATCCCTAAAATACGGTAATTTCCTTACATAATTCCCTGTGTAGCGAGGCAGTGGGTGTGGGTGGGTGTGGAGTAGATGTCCGTGCCGAACGGTCATGAGCCGACCTACGACTTAAGTCCACCCCGCCAGACAAGGGTTAAATTATCCCTAATAGGCTCAAAATTGCGTCATATGTCGGAGATGGTTAAACATGCCCCCCAACTACCATATTTTGTCATTAACATAACCTAACCTGGGGGCTGCCGCCCCCAGATCCCCGCTGGTCTTAGCATTGGTATAGAAGACAAAATACTAAAAATACGGTGGAAAAGGAAAACAAAATATATCTTCACTGATTCAAGATGGCTGCCATTTTCTCTTCCACCCTTACTTAATCCACGAAGTCTAAGGAAAAATAATTTAATTTGCGCCGGTAATGACATTATACAGTAGAACAGTATAAGAATGGTGTACGGATCACAAAGATTGTATATATTACATAATTATCGAGGTACAGTCTACGACAGAACTGCTGTCATGGCCTGAGGCAATGTATTAGTTCACTTATCTTTTAATAGATGGCCCTTTAATCGCTTCTAATAAAAGGGAGGGGTTGATATAGAGGTTGGAAGGAGGAGGAGTCAAACGTGTGTGTGTGCGAGAACAGCACACAGAATAAGTTTATTATAACATAACACACAGGCTATATTATGAGATTAGCTCATGCTGGATCACAAATAAGTAACACACATCAGGTGTTGCGTTATTTATGGAATTTAATATACAGACAATCAAGTTTATATCCTTCGCACTTCCCATTCCCTCTCCCTTTCACCCCAACTCTCCTTCTTCACCCGCTTTCTCTCCCCTCCCTCCCATCTCTCTCTCTCTCTCTCGGACGTAAATGATGCCCTCTAAAATACGCAGATTAATACTATGCGATTGTTTTGAATTTTCATATACATAATAAATGTTAGGGATGGCTAAAATAACAAACATGTATTGATTAGGAATAGGATAACTAGCGAGGCAGCGAACAACACCTATTGCTCGCTGCCTCGCTAGTTATCCTATTCCTACTTAAGCTACGATTCCCGAAGAACACGTCTATATGTGTTTGTATATATATTAAGTGTAACAATATGTGACGTTAGCCACTCCGTTAGAACCACATGGCTTGTCCTACAGTGACTCGCTAGGATCGCCAGGGCTGTGGATGTGGCTACAGTTGATGTATTATTGTGTGCTTTATTTCATATGAAAGCTCGTGTCATGGGCAGCCCAGAAAGGCTTTATTTTCGCCCATGTCAAGGCTTTATATATTTAATTGCAAAGTATATGTTTTATCATTAAGTAGTAATGATAGGATTTGAGAGAGAGAGAGAGAGAGTAGAACAGAGTGAGAGGAGGCGCGTAGTGTTTTTGCCATGCTCGATGACGTCACGGCTGGCTGGCCTCTTGGGGATTGGTTGGAGGAGTTTTTTACCATGCTTGGTGACGTCATGTTTGGCTGGCTTCTTTGGTATTGGCTGAAGGAATTGTTACCGCTTTGTCTACGCGGTGCGAGCTAGTGCTAGTATATATACAGCTCTCTTGCCACTCTCTCCCTCAGATCTGGTTTCTAGAACGCATCCCTCTTATCCCTTTGATATCTGTCCCCCTCTCCGCACCTGAGAACCTTTTCCTCTGCCTATCTCTCTCATTTTCCATATCTTTCACCACCTTTTATTAATATTATACCCCCTCTGGTTAACTCTGCATAATCAGCTTAATGCTGGCCAGTTGTATTGTGCGTTAAGGTCTTATATAACCCATGTATGTTAGTTGTTAAGATAAGTTGATCACGAAGCATTGGTTGGCATTTATATTGTTCAGTACCGCTTCCTATAATTATTAGTGTTCTGCTGGATTAGATAATGCTAGACTAGGAGTCTGATACTGTAAGGTATTGTTTCCGATGGGTGTTGGCTTTAGTTAAAAGCTGCACGACATACCTGAGAACTGGAGTTGATTGGGTAAATTCTAGTCTGTGTGCCATTGAGAGTAGAGTATGCACGAATGAGGGCTTTTTGCCTATACCATCCTGCACTGTTCTAAGCTCGTTGTTTGTCTTTGAGGGACGCCAGGAGAATGCTTAATACTTCGGTATTACGGTTTCTCAAGAGAGCTACCCTTCCCTATAACGTAATATTTGACGCACAGGCTTGAGATTTGCACTAGGCTATGCGGCATGCCATGCGCACCAGTATCTCGTATCATTGACTCTAGCTAGACTTTATCAGTCACAGTAGACATTAAGTATATTAACCCAATTACTCTTATTATGAATACCCGTTTATGATTACACAAGCATTTCGCAGCCTAGTTTGATGTATTGAGACACAAACGACTTAGGCTCTTTTTGTTGATAGGAATACTGCATTGTCGTGGCGATTATTATTGTTGTAGCGTTTAGGATATTCTTGGCTCCGACTGCATTATATATCTTGCCTTTTTGTGTGCATAGCCTGCACGAGCATTGTTCCGCTGCCTGCCTTTTTGGGTTCCATTTCCGATTCGAGCATCTTGATAGCATCTAACATTTAAAGAAGATTCCTTGTTGGTGTTGAAGGACTTTAGTGCACTTTCTTTCATGCAGGAGTGCCTGACATTTATTGATTAAAGTAACGTAAGCTGTAACTTCTCTTACCACCTTACTTTGCATACCATAACCAAGCACCTTCGGTTATAGGTAGTAATAGGCTGTTTTCACATAACATTAAGCCTAGAGTAGACGCACATTTATTGAGAGTTTAATAACCTATTATTGCATATAGAACTCTGGAGAGTATTTGTGTTCTTTGTTCACTGGGAATATACATCAGAGGTTGGATCTAGCGCTTTCCGTTGTAGCATTTATGCCATTACTAGTCCAATTAATAAGAACCCTGATATATTTAAACCTCAGTCATAACAAATAACACTTAGGACTCAAGTTATTTGTGTTGGCTTAAGGAATAAGTTGAATAATACATATAATTATGACCTCCACAATTTGTAATGTTTGGGGAGACGGCGCTTCAACCTCTCTCCTCTGTCCATCACATGCAAGCACCAACCCACCCACACCCACACTCACACAGGATACAAAACACACACACACTCACACCCGATAACATAAAACGCACATCACACACATGATCACATACAACGTAATGAGCACAAATCACGCACACATGATAACATAAAACAAACACACACACACACAACAGTGGTCCAGGCAAACTAAAAAATGGTATTAGCATTATTGAGGAAATGCTGCTGTCTTCAGTACGTGCCATGGTCATGCTGAGCCTTACGACGTATACAGACTAATAACACACATAACAAAGCCACTACAACAATTTCGTCTCTCTCCAACCCCTTCTCCCCTCTCTACACTCTTCAGAAAATAGGAAAAGTAGAAAGTAGCTACGAGGTGCCGTTGTAAAGGCTTATCCTTCAATACCTTCACCTGACCTGACCCAATCCGGGGTTTAGCTGGTCTACAAGGGTGTGTGACATGAACCTAATAGAGAATTTGTGGGCCATCATGTCATGGAGTGGAATGTAGTCCAGGTTAGGATTGGAAAGGGCGGGAGGAGTGGGATCGGGGGGGAGGGGGGGTGAATCCGTCGCCGCTCTAATATAAGTTTGAAAATGTTTAAATCAGCTCCAACGAGAATACAGGAGGTAGTTGATGCAGCTTGTGGGTGGAGATCATATTGATTGAATAAATATAAATTGTAAATGTTTACATTTAAGAACCCTATATATTATATAATGTGTATGTGTTTCCAATGTTCACCGTAACATAATGATGGTGAAATAATACATATTAAATTAAATTCAAGGTAACATACACAGAGCTATAGTATACTTTCAATTATGTTTGGAGGATAATTTAAACAATTCGAAGTAAAAATATGAAAGCCTAAACAATTTATATCAACTTTAAAACAACATAACCAGATTGCTTGGATTATCGTTAATTGTTCAATTCGATGACTTACTTTATAGTAAATCATTACAATGGGTCGCGCCGAACTGCTTACTGATAGTGGGAAGCCACAGTAATTAAGCTAGTAATTAAGAATCCACTGAGAAAAGTATAATGCAATAATCATAGCGTGGCATATTACATGTTAAGGTAGATTATGAATTGGTCAACCACAGTGCTGTGAATAGTGGTATGGAAGAAACAAATATTTACTCTAATATAAACAAAACAAAAATATTACAAAGAAACACGTTTCGGCTCATCTAAAGTGTTTTCTCTAACTGAGCCGATATTATCTTGTATTTATGATATATATGTTTGGTTATAATTTGGTCCGAGCTAGATTACAATGTGATCCAACTTGTCTTGATGCGTGGATTGTAACATCCCGTTTCAATTACTTATATATTTATACGATTGTTCACACTAACCAGGACGCCAAGGTTGGCAACTTTGAGTGTTTTGCAACGGAGCATATCTATTAATTTTCTATAACACATTGTATAAGGTAAAGAATAGAATATGAGTTAATCATTGAGAATCAGTAAAGGTAAAAAGAACAGTATTATTAAAACACCAAAGCAATTTTTATGGACAGCTTTGAACACGTGATGAGGAAAATTATATATTCGGTTAGGAGAGAGAAGGGGGAGAGAAAAAGAGAGAAAGGGGGAGATAGGGGAAGGCAGCAGAGAGAAGGAGAGGAGGGGGAATGGGAAGTTCGAAGGATAGAAACTTGATTGTCTGTATATTACATTCCATAAATAACGCAACACCTGAAATTGTGTGTTACTTAGTTGTGATCCAGCATGAGCTAATCTCATAATATAGCCTGTGTGTTATGTTATAATAAACTTATTCTGCGTGCTGTTCTAGAACACATACACACACACACACACACGTTTGACTCCTCCTCCTTCCAACATCTATATTAACCCCGCCCCCTTTTATTAGAAGCGATTAAAGGGTCATCTATTAAAAGATAAGTGAACTAACACATTGCCTCAGGCCATGACAACAAGTTCTGTCGTAGACTGTACCTTCATTATAGTATTAACTGAACCTTGTTCGATTGGAGTTATAGCCGAAAAGATTTGTGGGCATAGAGACTGTAAAAAGAAAGTGGATTGAAAAAAGTTGGCGAAACCGGTATTCTGTATCATCATTCTACGGTTTAGTCGGCGTCGTTGCGTCGTATTCAATGGTAGGATTTATTGGACTCGCTTGCCTTCATAGCTCTCGAATCGTGTTGTAGCTGTCAAATTTAGCTTAGGCCCCCTATTCTTTAGCTTAAATAAAGTCTGAGGTCACTCTGTACGTATGTGAAGACATTATATACATGAAGAAAGCTTCTATGTTGTACGGTGACCGATAAATAGGATTATAGCCTAGCAGTAACGAGGGTTTACGGTGGAGTTATCCCGTACCAGTACCGGTATGTCTCCCAGTGTTCCTCGCGGTGTAGGTGTGGGTTCTGCGGGAGATGTGGCGGGATTGTTGCCGCAGGAGCCTACTAACAAGTAAGCACCAAGTAATAATGCTGTATGATGACCTCTATCCTAATTATAGCCTAGCATGACAAATTGACAATTATTAGGGCCCTATCCTAATAGGCTAGCCTAGGCTGTGGGAGTGAAATGGTTGGGCCAAGGCTAGGCCTAGGCTAACCTTTTTAAAGTAGGCTAATGGTATCTAGCTTAGCCTATTATTTAAAGGCTTGCTAGGCTATAGCCTAATACGCCAGCCTCTGCCTGTCTGACCCTGTCATAGCAATTAGAATAGCGGTATCTAGACACTTCGAGCGGAGTGCGGAAGTGCATTCGCGCGAAGACGCATACGAGCAAATTGTTATGGTCTAGGCCTAGATTATATTTACGAAACCGGCAGATATTGAATACCTGTAGGCTAGCCTACTATCACCTTGGTTAGTATTACGGTATCTTACTGTCTTAGGCTAGGCCTACACATTTATTAATTTGTCTTTTGATGTTTTTAATAGGCCTAGCCTAGTTAAATTAAAGTACCAGTAGGCTATGCAATTGATATCATAGGTATACGACTTGTTATTGTAGTCGATTATATTTACGATAACGGCAGGTGTTAAATACTAGGGTAAATGTCTATAATTGCACCTATACGAGCTAAAACAAATACTATTGTATTTAACAGGAAGGTACGACAAGGTAAGTGATGTGGTATAGGTGGCAATATGCGGAAATGGATTATAAGGGCATTCTGCCCCCTTTTACAAAAGTCTATCAATCTAGATGTGACACGGATTTTACAATGTTTCAGAGAGACATTAGCCTAACCTAACAATCTTACCTAACCTATCCTAGTATTATGGGTGGGGGCTGCTGCCCCCACACCCCTGCTGGTTGGGTAAAACGGTATAAATCCAGTTGGGGTGGAGTGAGTAACCGTAGATTTTTGTAAGGGGGTCAGAGGGGGCGGAATGCCCTTATAATCCATTTCCGCATATTGCCACCTATACCAAATCACTTGCCTCGTCGTACCTTCCTGTTAAATACAATAATAATTTGTTTAGCTCGTAGGCCTATAGGTGCAATTATAGAATAATTCGGAATTTATTTATTTCTACACCGGGTCGAAACCATCGATATATTATTTAGACAAATATGTTAGTTAGGTCATGTACTTCATTGCCATATATGTCCACCCCGTCGGTAATTCATTATAAAAAAATCCCTAAATCTCGCACGGCTCACCCGATCTCCATTTTCTGTTGCGTTGGTGCGGGACGGCCACCCCTCTCGCTCCATCACCTTCATTCATTGGTTAGGTTAATGACAAAACTTGGCTCGGATTTCATGGATTTAGCGGGGGTGTGGGGGCAGTAGCCCCCACCCATAATACTAGGTTAGGTTAGGTTAGGTTATTTGGTTAGTGTAATGACAAAACTTGGCTCGGATTTCATGGATTTAGCGTGGGTGTGGGGGCAGCAGCCCCCACCCATAATACTAGGTTAGGTTAGGTTATTTGGTTAGGTTAGGTTAATGACAAAACTTGGCTCGGATTTCATGGATTCTTCCAATATTACCCCTTTATTTACGCCTCTTACCCCGCAATTTCCCTGATCTTCATAGCCCTCCCCACTATCGGGGGCCGTGTCTTAAGATTGATGGATAAGACTTGTTTTGCATTTTCCGATGGGGTTCATAAAAAAACACAACTAAAAAACCCCAAAACAAGGAACAAAAACTAAAAAATACTTGTAAAAATCGTCCCCGGTGTAAAAGTAAATATTTACCAATAATTCCAATACTAGGCCAATTAACTTGGGTGGAATTATCTTTCACATTTATTCATTTGACTTTCAATGTTATTTATAGTTAAATTGAAGTATGCACTGACTGTTATGGCTATACGATTTGTTATTGTAGGCCTAGTAAATTTGGGGTAGGATGTAGTGAGCGAGCGTACCGCCATCTTTGTTTACATTACGCGTAGTGGCGTCGGACCTTTCCCATCATGTTCTTGTCTATTTTAAGCTAACCTAATCTAACCTAGTATTCATGTAGTAATGACAGGGGTCAAATAGCAGAAAATATAGCGTCGAAATAGACGGGAACGTAAGTGCGATCGCCCTATGTAAACAATGACGTCCGTACGTACGCCCGAACTCTACATCCATCCCTAAATTTGGGAAGGATGTAGTTACCGGGTGTACCACTACCGACATACAACATAAATCATCTATAGCCTACAGTAGGCCTAAATACTTATAAATCTATAATACTAGGTTAGGTTAGGTTGTTTGGTTAGGGTAATGTATTTTTGTATCCAAAGGCAGTCAAAATAGACGGGAACATGATGGTGAGCGTCCGCGTAATGTAAACATGACGGGCGGTACACCCGGTAAGTAACTACATTCTTGCCGTAAATGTTATTTATGATAACGGCAGGTGCATTGACCACTTGTGAGTTTCAGGCTAGGCTATAAGGAAGTTATTATTATTATTATTATGGAGCCATAAATATTGATATAAAATAGCCTAGATATACAATAATAATGTAGCCCTAGGTATTTGATGAATAAAAGGTATGTTGAATTGGGGTTTATGTATTTGTGAATGTACAGTACAGTACTGTACTATGACCATGTTTTAGCTGGTAATTCTTCTAAATATCGATGTCTACAGCCACAACTTCCTTATAGAACAAAACTCGCAAGTGGTCAATCGCCACAACAATCGCACAAGAGAGCATGCTGTTTTCCCCGAACATCTTTCTGGCAAAAGGTACACGGGTGGTTAGGAACGGCGCCGGTACAGAAGGTGTTAATGATCTTTAGTTATAGGCTATTTATGAAATATGAACTCGGCCGGGTATATTAGACCCCCACCTGAGACTGATCGATAATACAGTAATCAACACAACACATGTGATGTGTGTTCACGAATCGGGTTGGTGAAGATTATTTTATATTAGTTTATTATGAAACATAGCTTAACAGTATGGCAAGTAACCTTAATATTACTTGTAGATAAAACATAAGTTTTGTTCGGTCGAACAGGTATTAGCTGAGCTCGAACAAGTATCCGCTCGAATAGGAACACATTCGCTCGACTGTCCATCCGCTCCATCAGGAATTCGCTCGAAATGACTCTCATTCAGCATAGCCCAAAAGGTTGGTCGTGGAATTCACAATGACTTGAGGGGAGGCTCCTCCGCGTGACTTATTGAAATCATCGTGTATGAGATCCACACAGTCACACACCCTCTCTTTTTCTTCTTGGGTCGACCGACTAGCAGGCTGCAGGTAAGCCTAGCCTAATTAAACCCCATGACCTGTTCACTATGTCACCCCACCAAGGAGTAAGAGGTCATAAATACAAGATCTTTGTTCCCCACACAGAAACCGAAGCAAGAAAAAGTTTTTTCGGCAAGAATGTAGTTACCGGGTGTACCGCCCGTCTTGTTTACACTACGCGGACGCTCACCATCATGTTCCCGTCTATTTTGACTGCCTTTGGATACAAAAATACATTACCCTAACCAAACAAGCTAACCTAACCCAACCAAGTATAGATTTATAAGTATTTATTTTATTTTAAGTATTTATAGATGATTTATGTTGTATGTCGGTAGTGGTACACCAAGTAACTACATCCATCCCGGTTTTTCTCCTGTCGTATAATCCATCAGTGGAACTCCGTACCAGCTGAAATAGTTGATTCCCCCTCCCTTGTTCGAGTCAATTCAAATCTAAATTGACCCAACACCTCCACACCTCACTCTTCAACCGGGGTATGGACATTTCGTCAAAAAACCGTTTCGTCACCAAATTTCCAACCCGTTTCGTCACCACTATGTTTATTAGTACAAAAGGCATTATTAGTAGCTGGGTTCGAAACTCATAAACCACTCCAATGTATATTCTCGCCCAAGATGTCACTAAAGTACGAAAGAGAGCGGAATGTAGCGAAATATACCGTAATATATTGTTCCATTTCGCTTCGTATCACTCCATTCCGAAATGGAACGAATGACACATTCTCATCTCGGGGTTTTTTTTATTTTATTTTTTATTATTATTTTTTTTTTTTTTGGCGCTTGACGGGATGTATGAAAGCTTACCCGAACATAGAAACATTACCAGACACTTTAACCCTCGTGGCCCGGCTGCCTTTCTAAATGACGGAGGTCGTATCCGGGCGATCTGGCTGAAAATCAACAAAAGTAAACTAAGGCTAATCTCGCTTAATATATTACCTACATTAATGAAAGATATATAAAAATGTGCGCCTTACCTTGCCGCGTAGAATGGCGTTAAGTAGAGCTCTCTAGCTCAACTGGTTCCGGAGTGATGGTGATGGAAGTGGAGGTAACTTTTGCCGCATATTTACCTCGGCGCGTCCGAACACTCAACCGCGGCCCCGGCTACGACGCCCAGTTGCACTCGTCGCTCCACCCGCAATTATGCCGGGAAGCGATTTCTATCTATCTATCTATTGCCTGATGCCGTGATCCCCGAAGGGGTGGCCACGAACGAACCGCCCCCATGCACCTCTGTCCTCAGTCAGTCGACGCCCCTCCCCCCAATCAGCACCGCCTTCGTTCATGTACTTCCTCACTCCATCCTGCCACCTCTCATTCGGTCTACCTCTCCCTCTCTGTCCCTCCACCTCGCTCTCGTACACCCTCTTAGTCATTCTCTCGCTTTCCATACGTTCCATATGGCCGAACCATCTCAAGTTGTTCCTTTTCACACTTTCCAGCACATCTACCTCCACACCACACCTCCTTCTTACTTCCTCATTAGTCTGTCTATCCCTCCATGTAACTCCGCACACACTCCTTAAGTATAATTCATTTCCACTGCTCTCACTCTTGGTCTGAGTCTCTCAACCAACGTCCATGCTTCGCTTCCGTAAGTCAGTGTCGGGATTACCACACTGTCATGCAAGGACTTCTTCACTTCCATACTGACCACCCTATTTCTTGTTACTGCTTTTAGCATTCCTACAACCCTCTTCCCCTGTTGTACCCTCTCCCGCACTTCTTCATCCATAGTCCTATCTTTACTCAACACACTGCCCAGATACTTATAAGAGTTGACGATCTCCATAGCCTGACCGTTCAGCTTCACCTCACATTCTGTGACTTCACCCCTTTCGAAGACCATAACCTTGCTCTTCCCCGCATTTACCTTCAAATTCCGTTTTTCGCACACTTTTCCAAACTCATTTACCAGACCCTGCGATTTGATAGTGTTATTATGCTATTTATTATAGTTATTATGTTATTTTCATGAAGTTATTTGTGTCTGTCACTTATTACATACTTTTATTATTATTATTATGATTATAGTGTCACTTTCACTGGACTTTGATAGTTGATGGTGTCATTTTCACTTATATGTATTGTTAGGTAAGCTAACAATATATATACAGTAAACCCCCGCTCTTTCGGACTTCAATCTTTCGGAATTCTCAGACTTTCGGACTAGCATTTCAATTCGGGCTCATGGTTCAGCCTTTCAGATTTGTCCGAAAGGCTGAGAAAATACCTCCGTCCTTTTCAGACTACATTTAACTTCGGACTCATGCTTCAGCCTTTCGGATTTGTCCGAAAGGCTGAGAAAAATTAAATCGCATTCGGACCAAAGAGCCGAGTTTCGGACTTGTCTGGTTAGGTGAATGTGTATTCGGACATTATTTCAGCCTTTCGGATTTGTCTGAAAGGCTGAGAAAATTATTTCGCATTCGGACCGAAGAGCCGAGTTTCGGCCTTATAAACTTCGGACATTATTTCAGACATTCGGACAAGTCCGAATGGCTGAAGTGTGAGTTCGGACTCGGCCCTTTCGGACAGGGGTCTCCCCCAATTAGTCCGAAAGAGCGAGGGTTTACTGTAGTGTCACTTTCACTTGTTCATATTGTTACGAAGGCACTTATTATTACTTATGTGTGTCTCTTTCACTTATACTTAGTTTTATTATTATTATAGTGTCACTTTCACTGGACTATGATAATTGATAGTGTCATTTTCACTTTTATGTATTGTTAGGTAAGCTAATAATATATATAGTGTCACTTTCACTTGTTCATATTGTTATGAAGGAACTTATTATTACTTATGTGTGTCTCTTTCACTTATACTTAGTTTTATTATTATTATAGTGTCACTTTCACTGGACTATGATAATTATTGATAGTGTCACTTTCACTGTTATTGTCACGGGCACTTCAAAATTGTTGGAGAGTGTGAAACTCATTGAAGCACCGTCCAGCACACAGTGCCACTTCACACTCGAGGCATTCCCATGTGGTTTTGCTCAATTTGCGGGGTCTGCGAGTTGTGTGGCTGCACACATGGCACCTCTTCTGACTCCTAACTGTACTACCTGGTGCTTTGAAAGGAAGGGGGTGGAGCTGGTGCCTCCTGAAGAAGTCGGCACACCCCGTTCTGTCCAGCTGGCCTGGTCCTTGTAGTGGTCTCCCAGGTTCCGCATGCTTAGCCAGGAGCTCAAGTATCACCTGCTTGTGGAACTTCCGCAGGGACTTGTACTTCTTGGCTCCTGGAGTCCTCAGACAGTAGATGTTGTAGGCATTGAGGACCGACATATCTACCGTATGCAGGATAAACTTCTTGTACCACCTGCAAGATGTTCGCAGGCAGTCGATGAAGCCCATCTGCATGTCGGACTTGTCAACGAGGCGCATGTTGAGGCTGTAATCCAGGACAGCAGCTGGTTTCTGGACGGGGTTCTTGGTTCTTCGGTCCACCTTCCCTGTGGCGACCATCTCGGCCTTGTGGCATGTGCTGAGGAGGTTGACCTTCCGCTGGTCATGCCAGTGGATGGAGAGGATGGGGCCACTCTTCTTGTGGAAGATGTCCGTCTTCTTCGTCTTGGTTGGGTAGCCTGGCATGTCCTTCCTCTTGGCCTTGACTGTGCCGACAGTTCTGGTCTTGCGGTCATGGAGGTACTTGGTCAGGATAGGCGACGTGTAGTAGTTATCGGTGTAGAGGATGTGGTTCTTATGGAAGTGCCTTTCCATCATCTTCTTTACTACAGTGCCGCCAAAACCAATGTGGGGGTCAGTCTCAATTTCTCCACCCCTGCCGCTGTAGACCACAAAGTCCAGCACATACCCCGTCAAACAGTCGCAGAGGACGAAGAGTTTGATGCCGAAGCGGTGTCTCTTGGACGGGATATACTATTGGAAGTGCAGCCTACCACGGAACAGGACCAGAGACTCGTCGAGGCACATCTTCTGGAAAGGAATCGGGTAGGTAGTGAACCGATGACGTATCATGTCATACAGCTTCCTGATCTTCCATAGTGTGTCAGTAAGGTGGACATGCATGTTGTTGGTCAGGTGGAGATAGGAGAGGATGTCAAAGTACCTGTCCCTGGACATGTACTTGCCAAATGCTGGAGTCATTATGAGGTCGCCAGTGATCCAGTAGTCAGCCAGAACGTGCTTCCTTATATGTGTCATCAGCATTGTGAGTGCCAAGAACACATATAGTTCTGCCACAGTGACAGCTCTCCATGCCACCATCTTGGCACTGGTCTTCCTCCCAAGAAAGTTGGCACAGATAGCATGGTGGTTATTTGTCTCTTCGACGAGGTATTCCATGACTTCATTGTCATAGAAGCCACAGAAAAGTTCACTGGGGGTAGCATCTGGGCCACAGGGATATGTTGGTGACACCCCGGAACCCATCTGTACCTCGTCAAAGGCAGGACAATCTGGTTCAAAATCAGCCCCATCTGTCCACACAAACAGGTCAGATGCTGATGCTCGAGCACGTGCAGCAGGCACGCGCCCTGGACGCCCTTGGCCATGCGGACGCCCTGCACGCCCACGCCCTGCACGCCCACGCCCACGCCCAGGGGCAGCGGCGTCGGCAGACTCGCCACGTCCACGACTTCGCCCTCTAACTTGTTTTGTCGGGACTTCCTCTTCCTGTTCCTGTTCCTCTTCCTCCTCAGGCGACGTCAGGTCATCTGGGGCAATGTTGGGGTCGTCAGCATCCTTTTCAGGAGACAATTCTGGTGACGAAGTGACCGGGCGTCGGCAGCATGGAGCGCGGGAGGTTCAACAATGGGAGCCTCGGCCTCGGGAGTTGGGCTCCTTTTGCGGCGAGCCGAGGGCTTCTCCGCATCAAATAATGCTCTGTGGTGCGTTGAGGGCTGTGGCACACTACAAATACCACTTGAAGAGGCCCTTTGCTCATCCTGAAGGAGAGATGAAGCCGAGGGCTGTGGGTGACCCACGCGGCGTCCCGGGTCAAGGCGTCGGGACAAAGGAATGCGGGTGGTTGCTTGACCAGGGTCGGCGTCACTATCACTGTCTTCCGCTTCCCTAGCCTTTTCTGCTGCTGCTGCCCTGCGTGCTTTTTTAGCTGCACTTTTCACCAGAGATTGTTTATAAAAATATTTGCCCACTTTCAAGGGCGTACGGGCAGCCAAAGGAGAAGGTCCTGGGCTAGGGCTAGGCCTAGGCTGACCTAGCAAAGATGGCGAGGGGGTAGGCCTAGGTTCTAGCACACTTGGAAGTTCAATAGCACCTTCCTGAAACACTTCCACATCAGGATCATCACTACTGTCTTCCCCCTCAAATAAATCCACATTGTCGTCGTCTCCAAAACCAACGAAATTGTTATCATCGCTTGCACTTATAAATTGTTCTTTGTCCACCAAGCTTTCGCCACTGCTCTCTTCAATATCAAAAAGTTCTCGCTGTATAGCACTATCACTCAACAAACGTTTCACTTTCTTTCGTTGAGCTTTCTTCTCGGTTGCAACAGGCGTCGAAGTTGCGAGCGGGGTAGCAGTGGGGCGCGCGGGAGGTTGCACCGAATCGGACGCGTCGGAATTCATTTTGTAACTATAACTCGCTATGGCGGCCACGTAGGAACTGATAACGGTAGTAGTTGAGGCTTGGTGGCGCTGCGATCGCCCCTGCAAAGTAAAATTTGGGCGCGCGAATTTTGAAGCACGCTTTCAAGCACAGGGATTTTATAAGGACACCCGGGGTCCAGCCCATCTGCCGCACTGTCATTTTAAAATGCTGCCTGGGCTGAAAGGGTTAAGGAAGATGGAATTTGTCTCATGCATTTTTAAATTCCGATGATCGGACAAAACCTTTAGCCTTTATCTTGATGAATGGAAAGTGCCAAGAAGATTATGACAAATTAATCAAAGAAATTAAGGATTTAATCCCGGAGCCAGAAGTCGAAGAGGTTGTTCTAGATTTCGAAATTGCATTGTGGACAACTGTTAGGACTGTGTTTCCCGAAAAACACAGATTATATGCACCAAGGGTGTTGTCTGTATACAATTGGTGTGGATTTCGTCGCCTTATCAGAACTAACTATGACGTAGAAGGATGGCATCAGCGACTTAACAAACAAGCAGGGATAATCAACATTGTGTTATACGTTTTAGTTCCCCGGCCTACTCCATAAAGAAGCAGTCTTTGTTAACTTAAATTACAAAATCGGCTAGTTGCCGAGCATAAGCTGAAATAAAAAAACACGACATGGCAATCTTGAAATACAACTATGTCTCTGGAAACTGTGGAACAATTATGAAATGGCAACAATTAAGAAGGAGCGAGTATCGTATTATAAATAAGACGATGTTCTGACAAACGATATCAGAATCTAACAAAACCATATCAGATAAATATATACCGTACCGTCCCATAATACAATTTGGCAACTAACCATTAAGTTTTCATCACAAATTATGACCATAGGCCTAAATACTTAAATCAAGGTCCAATGGCCTTGAAATGGTAGCGGCTAATTATGGTGACGAAACATCCGAGATCGCGGTGACGAATCGGGTCTAAGAGGTGGTGACGAAACGGGTTGGTGACGAAACGTCCTGTATCCCTTCAACCCATAAAATCCCCTTTCCCATTTTTTAGCAACATCTCAACCCCTGATAAAGTACCCCATCATATTATTGGTCCGACACACACTACCAGTCACCCCATTGTCAAGCATCACCAGTACATGTAAATGTTGCATCTGACTGGCGTGTCATGCTATCTCCTGGGCTGCCTGATCCTTAGCCTGTCATGCGCTACCGATTGGTGGCCCGGCCCTACCAGGTGAGTAAACCAGGCGTCTAATTATCCCCCTGCTGGTAATATAGGTCTATAGCCTATGATGATGACAATAAAGTCATGAGGGTGATTACTGTATCCCACAGCCAGCTGTTGAGTAAATTGTTTTGTTACCGACCGCGGGATGCAATAATGGGTTGATTTGAGGGGAGCACCCTCTTGACTTATTGTCAACATCGTATATATTACCAGCAGGGGGCAAATAACAGTTAGCCGGAGATAATTATGAAAAAAACAAAAAAAATTAGACCGCAATGACCGTACAACTTATGTAAACAAGGTGACGCGTACCGCGGCATACGCCCGCTAACACCATTCTTACCTTGTATTTTCCCCCATAAGAAATTACCTTTGTATCTCGATTATTCAAACCTCTCAAGTTTTTTTTTGTGGTCCCTTTTGCTATTGAGATTGGCGAGCCTACTATAATATCAGAAATCTAAATCTGAAAGCTAATATTTTGCCATTGTCCCCAGGCCTGTCTCTGCCTACGCCCTGTTCTTCCGAGACACCCAGGCAGCCATCAAAGGTTCCAGCCCCAACGCTTCCTTCGGTGAGGTGTCCAAGATCGTGGCCTCCATGTGGGACTCACTGGATGCCGACCACAAGAGCGTTTACAAGAAGAAAACAGAGGCGGCCAAGAAGGAATATTTGAAGGCCTTGGCAGCCTACCGCGCCAGTCTCGTATCCAAGGTGAGAAGGGAATTTTTGCAGATTAATCCTAGTTTTGTGGTTTGCATGTTATTTTTTTTTTAATAGGATCATTTATATTTTATATATAGGCTACATGTACTACTGTAGTAACATTGAAAATACTTAAGACTTCTAAAAGTACGGTACTGTACATGTTAAGTTTTTGCTATCCTACAATTTGAAGATTTTGCCAAAAACACTTTCAATACCGGTACATAATATACAGTATATACTGTATATCCATGAATATTCATCAAGTGTTGGTTTCTAGTATACTGCTATTACATATCTTATAATGGATCTGTAGTTTAGGTATCATACATTCACTGATAAAATTAAGTTTAGAATGCTTTAATGGTAATATCTTCCATGTTCAAGTTGCTTGTGAGCATTATCCAATGTGCAACTAATTTGTATCTGTTAGCTTTGAATGATGAGGGGGGGGGGGGAAGTAATGATGGCTTTCTTTTTTATATATATTTCAATCATTTGCAAAATATAGCCAAAAGTTTAAAAAATAACTATTTGCTTTCTTGTCCCCTTCCTTTAACCTAAGAAGTGCGCATGGGGGTAATTAGAAACGTCCCCCTGTGCTGACGTACTTGAGCTGTTTCCATCACTAAAATATTCATTTTACCATAAATAGCATTAATACTTATCCATACGCACCTATTATGGGTTGATTATAAAGGTATTAACCTGAAACTACAATAAAACGAGTGAAAACAGCGTTTGGATGGTCAAAATCGGCAGAGCTGGGCACCACAAACAAAAAGTCAAGTCAGCAAACACAAATCAGCAAACCCAGAACATAACTTCAGCAAACACAAATGTGCAAACCTTGTGAAATTTCTAGTCCTCAAATGCAAATATGCAAACGCAAACCGTTTTTTATTAATTTTAAATTTAAACTACAGAATCAAGGGTAAATCAATAAATTCAATCTCTAATGTCAATAAATATATATATTTACTTAAATATAATGTTGCCCAACTTCCATGGACCTGAAGGATATACATACAGGCTTTTAAAGCTTGGAAATTGCTGTAAATTGCCAAAACATTCCAGAACGTCACCCGCAGTGAAAGGGTTAATATATATAGCATAGGCCACTTAGTTTGCCCACATGGGCAGTAAAACGTTGGGGCAACTTGTTTATGGGGAGAGTGCTTCAGTAATAATCAGTATTCGCAATTCCGCACCATTCAGGAGGTACGCCGGATCACAGAGGTGCAAGGAGGCAATTTATTCGTGGTCGCCCGTTTGGGAATGGCAATAGGCTATATATGCCTAGATAGGTCTACTTTAGATAGATTAAGTAATTTAATAGAAAGTAGCCTAGACCTATTAATTTTAATGCTCAGAATAAAGGCCTAGCTTCAGATCAAAATTTAATAAAATTTTATTGTAGGCTAAATTTAGTCTAGGCCTATATGATACTTTCAAAATTAACACTTTCTACTTGACACTAATAAAAGAGTGTGATTATAGGCCTAGGCCTATACATAGAAGTTAGAACATGCAATATTTAGCCTAGGCCTACATGCTTTGAGGCATTTTGATGGAATTAGTGACTGATTATAGCCTAGACCTAGGCCTAGGCTATATATTAACCCTCTCCGACATATGACGCAATTTTGAGCCTATTAGGGATACTTTAAAGCCTTTATTACCATCAGGGGTATTTACAAACCTTTAGTTTAGTTACTTCAACCTCTTCAGTTGTCTTTGAGTTAGCTGTGGGCAGAAAACTAATTTTGGAGAGGTAATTATAAGAGTGAGAGAACTCTATTTCTTATTGCTAATCTGGCAACCTCTGCGTCATATGAGTCTGAAGGGGTTAAAGTTAGAACATGCAATATTTAGCCTACATGCTTTGAGGCATTTTGATGGAATTAGTGATTATATCCTAGACCTAGGCTATAGGCTATATATAGAAGTTAGAACATGCAATATTTAGCCTACATGCTTTGAGGCATTTTGATGGAATTAGTGATTATAGCCTAGACCTAGGCTATATAATTATATAGAAGTTAGAACATGCAATATTTAGCCTACATGCTTTGAGGCATTTTGATGGAATTAGTGATTGACTGATTATAGCCTAGACCTAGGCTAGCCTATATATATAGAAGTTAGAAAATGCAATATTATTTAGCCTACATGCTTTGAGGCATTTTGATAGGATTAGGGTAGCCTAGGCCTAGCCTAATAAAATTACTTATATTAGTAATTAGCCTATAGGCCTAGGCTATAATTATTTAGAAGTTAGAACATGCAATATTTAGCCTACATGCTTTGAGGCATTTTGATGGGATTAGTGATTATAGAGCTAGGCCTAGGCTATATAGCCTAGCCTATATAGAAGTTAGACTTAGCCTAGGCCTACATGCTTTGAGGCATTTTGATGGGATTAGGGTAGCCTAATAACATTAGTTTAGGTTAAAAATTAACAATTAACAAAAATTAACAAGCCGTAGAACTAGGGCAGCTGAGAGCGCCCATGAATTTACACTTTCTCCTCCACAATGCAGAACTTCTGCTTATCAGAATTCATTTATCCCCAGAGCTACTACTCTTTGGAATTCACTTCCCTCGAATTGCTTTCCACAAACTTACAATCAACAAATGTTTAAATCCAGTTGTTACAAACATTTTATGAATGGAGGATGCCTTTAGGCACATGGACCTTTTTGTTTTATCTGTGTTTTTCCTTCCTCCGTTCATTGTCTCTTAAAAAAAAAAAAAAAAAAAAAAAAGCTATCAATCAAATTAACGATAGCCTAACTTTATAATCTTAAATTAGGCTAGATTATAAAGTTATAAAGCCCTTCTCCAGAGACATCTTCTTGGTAATTACAGGCCCATAGGTTTTTAGGTGGGGCCAGGGGTGGCTTAGGTCCTCGATTTCTGCATGCTCTGCAGCATCACTGTCAGATGATGGTGGTGAACTGCTCTCCATGCTGTTGGCAGCTGCGGTAGGCATGATGGTAGACTCCATGTTCACTTCAATAGGCCGAAAATATAAACAAAGTTGAAGTGCTAGCAGGTTGGACTGCTGTGTGTTGTAGGTGTTAGCTCGACGCTTGCTACTAAGTAAGTGAAGAAACCGTGAAACGTGAAGAGCCGATGTATAGGCCTAGATTCCAGAACACAGGTAGTTGGCTTGGTCACATGACTTTTTTTGACTGGAGCTGCAGGAGCGGCCCAGGGCTGGCTGGCGGCTGGAATTTTTATTTTGCGGACTCTAGGTTTGCAACATGGGGGTACTTCCCAGAGGTTCAAACCCGCAATAGGCAGCCATTTTGACGCCAACGCTAATTCGCCAACAAAATGACACTTCCGCCATGGCGGAATTGGCTATTTGCGGAAGTGTTGGCTAAAGTGCCCAGCTCTGAAAATCGGAGATACAGGCCGCGAGTTATATAATGTATGGGTGAGGCAACCTGCTTTCCCGCCAATATCCCCCAAGGCCACTGAGACACAGTCGATCGATACTCTCTCTCTCTCTCTTGCACTCGCTTGCTAACAGAGATGACAATGCCCTTGTCAACTCGCTAATGTTAGCACGAAAATATACCTCAGAATAAGGGAATAACAGGGAAAATAGGTGATAACTGAAGGAGGGGAGGAAAGTGGGGAAGGAGGGGAGGTAGAGGAGTGATATTTTGCATGGCCCAGGGGCCATTTTTTTTTTTGTTTTTTTCGATGTTTAAAGTTGATTTTTGTTTTCTCTGACTCTTAAGAGTCTTCCCGCAGTCCGCCGGGGAACTCTTAAGAGTCTTCCCGCAGTTCCCGGGTTAATGTGGTAGGTAGGAGTGTAAGTTATAGCGCAGTTGGAATATATGTACAGTTGGTCATAGTTCCAGCTGACCCACCCTCGCTCTGGGGCTCGCAGAATTATCTGGCAATACTGGTGTAGGAAGGAGGTGTGTCTTACAAAGATTGGGATTGGTAGATCCGATTTCGGCTATATCATTGTTAGAACATTACCGGTACTAAACAAGGGAAAGTAAGCCTATCTCAAATAAAAATGCATACATCGCTATGTATGATCCCGAACATTCACCCAAAGTTCGTAGATTTGCTTAAATATTCAAGTTATTATATCCACTGATTGGCAACGCATATAAAACCTGCTGGCTGCCACAACATACTTTGCTCGATTTTATAAGAATACACATTTCTGTTTTATTGGTGGCTGCTTAATGAAGGAGCATTTAGTCTTCACAACGTGAACATTACATAGTCTAATTTGCAGTAATATACAGGACAGACACTGGTAACACATTAATGGCAAGTGGTATCCCTGCACCACTACACCAGTATTGCCAGATAATTCTGCGAGCCCCAGAGCGAGGGTGGGTCAGCTGGAACTTTGACCAACTGCACATGCTCAGATTAATATGCAGGATTCGAAACTGCATAATAAATCGTAGGCTTGTCCTTATTTCTTTAACTGTCTTGATAGCGTAATGCATAGTGCGCGGAATTTCGATGTGAATATCCTGGGTTCGAGTCCTCGGAGTGCCACATGTATTTGTTGATTTCATTAATTGAGTTTAGATGTGAAGTAGGTTGGTGTAAAAAACATAATAATTAATGTATATGACACCCTGTTGAATTCGGTGCACTCATTGTCAATTTATTCGTTCTTCTGAAATGCA
>CM064548.1:12161580-12188383 GCA_032716605.1 Paralithodes platypus | reverse complement strand
GAAGTCTAGCCATTTTTTCATCAGAACTCATTAGGCAGAGCGACTTCTCATTCCCCTTGCTAACTATTTATATTCTTCTGACTGATGGGAACTTTCTCTACTACCTTACATTCTTATTTCCTCTTTTCCCTGCCCTGTTTAACTTCCATGGTCCCGTTGGTGCAGAGCTAGTCAGCCAACGTATTATCGCTTGAGTTCTCACGAGATACTTGCCTATTAGATAGCCTATTTTGGAAGGGTTGACTTAGAATAGGATTGATTTATGTGTATTGCACTTGTATATGCATTTCCCTGTGTGTTATTATTATTATTCCTGTTTTCTGCTAGTCTAGGTAATGCTAGACTGGGGTAAGGCTTTTCTGTGTTACGAGTTGTTGTTTGATGCAGTGGTTAAGCGATAAACCTGCATACTCGTTTCGGTTCAGTGAAGCCTAGGTTGTCTTCGCGGCTGACTGTGTTGAGTTAATAATTTACAGTGCGTGAGGGCAAGAGCCTAACCACCCTGTATTTTATTAACAGTTTGTTTTTACTTTGTCAAGGAGCCGGGAGAAAACCAGATACAAGGGATCTGGATTTCTCAAAGTGCACTTGTTAGTTTTAACGTAATACTTTAAACAGTCGTGAGGACTTCGCTAGGCTACGAGCCGTTTTTGCTCAGTCACTGCTACCTTTTTGCCTACAGTACCCCAGCTAGACTTTACTCGATTAGTAGATACAGAATAGTATTGAAGCTTTCCTTATGTATGATATTGTTTATGCACTATTGATTTCATGTGTTGCAAGCTTGGCTACTTTAGTGATTAGTGGCCCACGAGCACAATCCGAGTAGGCTATTGCCGTTGCATTTGCGGAGTACTTCCTTTTAATGTTTGCCATTTACTATTGCATATTCTTTTAATTATTCTTATGCCAATTTAAGTCTTTAATAGTATTTAATTGCCAGTGTTTTTGCTTATTGAATTACTGTTCAAAATCCGATACGTACTTCTTACGAGCATCCGAGAAGCATCTAACTTTTTTCAGAAGATTCCTTGCTCGATGCTTAAGGACTATTAATTAACGTAACGTAATAGTGCCAATCCGAAGTAGAGGGTGGTGGACTTCTTAAGTTCATAGTCAAGGGTGGATTACTTCGGCTTCGGCCAACACTATTCTTTGGTGTTGTTGTTTCTTACTTCATTGTTTGATTGTTGACCAGACTAGATAATTCCTGTCTCTTTATTAGTCTGTTGTTGAACACTAGTACCGAGTTCTTGTATACCCCGTTATAGCAGATTGAACTCTGGAGGGTATTGGTGTTTTTTGTTCGGCTGGCTAGTAACTAACCAAATAGCAGCATTGAAAAAATTCCTAATTTCAAGAAAGCAAACTTTCATAAACTTAGAGCTATGTTTAAAGAAACTGACTGGAGCTTTTTAATTAACAATAACGACATAAATACATCTTGGAAATTATTCGGAACCACTTGCCTAAAAGCAGTGCAGAACTGCATACCATCGAAAATACGGCGTACAGGCCATAATAATAAGCCCAAATGGTGGAATAAAGATATTTCAAACTGTCTGCTTGCTAAAAAGATTGCTAATGATGGATTAAAATCCTTACAAAATGACTAAGAACGGGTGAAATTTGTAGAGCTACGACGCAAAGCCAAAAAGTTAATTAAGCAAAGTAAAAAGACCCTGGAGTTACATGTTGCGAATCAAAGTAAAACAAACTTATTCTATAGTTATATCGGAAAGAAAAAAGTAGTTACTTCAACTGTTGGACTGTTAGTCGATGAAAATGGAGAATATACCAAAGACTAAGTACAAATGAGTAATACCCTCAATACCTTCTTTGCATCAGTTTTTACAACCGAAGACCTCGGTGATATCCCTACACCATCGCCGATTCAGATTGATAATTCAGATGTTCTAAGCATTATCACCGTTACAGAGTGAGAAGTATTGAATTGTTTAGATGAACTAGAGTTAAATAAAACGCCTGGACCTGATACAATCTCACCTGGAGTCCTAAAGGAAGCTAAGGATGAGCTCTCTAAACCACTGACATTGCTATTCAATAAATCCTTGCAGTCTGGGACTATGCCTGATCAGTGGAAGCTAGCCAACGTAACACAGATATTCAAAAAAGGCAGCAAATCCCTACCCAGTAACTATCGTCCAATTAGCTTAACCTCAGTTGTATGTAAAATGCTAGAAACTGTCATAAGAGACAGACTCGTAAATCACTTACAGGAAAATAACAAAGATACTCAACCCCGGTTTTCATAAAAAACGTTCCTGTTTAACAAACCTCTTAGACTTCTTCCACGATATCCTCAACCTCTACGATGAGAGTAAAGCTGTAGATATTACATACCTTGATTTTCAAAAGGCCTTTGACAAAGTTCCCCACAAACGTTTACTGCTAAAACTAAAAGCGCATGGAATACAAGGTGTTGAAATGGATAGAAAATTGGCTCAGCGACAGAAAGCAAAGAGTAGTCATAAACAGTAAGGCATCTAAATGGACCAATGTAAGTAGCGGGGTACCCCAGGGATCGGTACTAGGACCAATTATCTTTCTAATTTACATAGACATAGACGAGGGTCTCACCTGTACAATCTCAAAATTTGCTGACTATACAAAAATTGCAAATAGCGTACTCTCAAAAGAACAAGTTGACGATATGCAACACAATCTAGATAAGTTGTCATGTTGGGCCCAAATTTGGCAAATGAGTTTCAATGCGGATAAATGTAAACTCCTACATATCGGATACCGAAATGAGAAAGCAAACTATTTGATGAATGGCACTCAGCTTAAGAATGTAAACAGAGAAACCGATCTGGGAGTAACAATATAGAGTAACCTAAAACAGACTGGTGATGGGCTGGTCTATCAGAGTGAGACCTGAGCGATCTCTGCCATACCCATAGCTTACTCTGACTGTTCCTTTTACTTATATATTTTCTAGATCTCGAGTGACGGCGTCTCTTCCGTGGATTGACCTCCCAATCTACCAAGATTGGAAGCTAAAGCGTCACATTATTCCTTTGCCCCTCAACTTTCTCTTCATAATTGCTGAGGGGCACAGGGCCCTGGGTGGGGCTTTGGTTTCCCGGGCGTTTACGCACCCTCTCAGCCCCCCGCCATGGAGTGGCTTCGGTCACCCAGGCTTTATTGTGGTCGGCAGGGAGGGTTCTGTGGGGTCGCTCGTTTATGGCCTTGGCCTTACTCGGGGCCTTGGGGCTGTTCGGCCAGGCAGCTTGGGGAACAACAACAACAACCTAAAACAGAGTCAACAATGTTCAGAAGTTGTTAAGAAGGCAAACAAAATAAATGGCTTTATAGGCAGGTCATTTGAGCATAAATCCAAAGAAGTTATCCTAACCCTTTACAATTCCTTAGTCTGCCCTCTTTTGGAATACTGCGTTCAATCCTGGTGCCCTTATTACCAAAAATATATAGACTAGCTAGAACGAGTTCAAAGTAGTTACCAAAATGATACCTAGCCTAGAAGGGTCACTAGACCTGTTGTTGCTTGATTTCCTTTGTACTCTTTTGTATAAGCAAACTCTAGAGTACCTAGTTTGGGTTTGATAATCTAGTGTATCTTTAACCCCTTCTTTACTGGTGATGTACTTTGTATTATATTCTGGCAACTATTAGACTATTTGGTACAGCTTAAGAAAGACTTTTACTCATTTAACACCTTATTAGCGGGCTAGGCGGTCTAGCGGACCGTAGCGCCCAGCGGGGTGTTTTTACCCTAAATAGGGTTGTTTACATCATCATTTTCATGCCTAAATAAGATCCAGAGCGTAAAACTAGTATCTATTCCTGAAAGGGCGTAAACAGAGCTTTCCAATGACATCCGAACCATCCTTGTACGACCGCTGGTTCTCTTGCAACGATCGTGCAACAAGAGTGCAAAAACCATGTAATTAGGTACTTTCCCTACATAATTCCCTGTGTAGCGAGTGAGAGAGGGGAGGGAAGGGTGGGAGCCACCTCAGTTGGTCCACGGTGGTCGTGCGGAGCGGTCATAAGGTTGCTAGGCTCCTCGCACCGCTCAGCTCTCTCTCAGCAAAAGTGCTGAAAATGGCGCACGACAAAAGTTGTGAACCGCCACTTAGTCCAAATTTATTTCACACGACATAAGTTGCGCGCTGACAGTTAGGGGTTAAAGGCTACGGACTATCTCAATTAATCCTTTTGGCTACCATATATCCTGCCTAAGCTTCACAAAATCTTCTAAATGTAGCTGAACTATAAAAAATAAGTCGCCGGTACAGAAGGTTAAGAGTATCTCATACTTTTATCAAATTCAAATTCTATTCTGGTAAGTGGGATTTTAATTATAACTTTAAAGGTGGGGGCTCATGGGTTGAGGTAAACGTGGACAAATAATCGCCAACCTGCATATAATTATCTTGTAAAATGCAAGTCACTGAAATAATTATTAACAATGGTATAAAGGATTTTGCGGATCGTCTATACCGGGCCTGTGACGTCATAGTGACGTCACACCAGTATCCTTATCCTAGACTGGATGGTGGACTTACACTCTTGTGACGTCACAGGCCCGGTATAGACAATCCACAAAATCCTTTGTACCATTGTTAATAATTATTTCAGTGCCATTGCATTTTGCAAGATAATTATGTACAGCTTGGCGATTATCATTCCATGTTTATCTCAACCCATTAGCCCCCACCTTTAAAATATTTTAAGGTTAACCCTCTCACGTTCTTGACGCAATTTTGAGCCTATTAGGGATGCTTTAAAGCCGTTGTTACCGTCAGGGGTATTTAGAAACCTTTAGTTTAGTTACTTCAACCTCTGCAGTTGTCTTTGAGTTAGCTGTGTTGAGCTTATTAGGGATGCTTTAAAGCCTTTGTTACCATCAGGGGTATTTAGAAACCTTTAGTTTAGTTACTTCAACCTCTGCAGTTGTCTTTGAGTTAGCTGTGGGCAGAAAACTAATTTTGGAGAGGTAATTATAAGAGTGAGAGAACTCTATTTATTATTGCTAATCTGGCAACGTGAAAGGGTTAATATTATTATTGTTACCCAAAACTTTTTAAAACTACTGACTTTAATTTTACCACAACAAAGGTTTAAAACTTTACTAATAAATTTCTCATTTACAGAATTGGACCACCAATGGTTGGAGTTTCCAGGCGGTAACTGCAGCTAGGGGTACTGTAAGCTTACTTTGTGGAGCCTACTGTAAATCTGATTAATGGGCCGGTTTCCTATTGTACTAGCAAATCTGAGTATAAGACTTATTAATAAAACTTCTATTTACTTGTGAGTTTCTCTATTCCTCTTAAGGAGAGGTTTCCACTTGAGGGGATTTTGTTCGAACTTCCTTCTCCCTGATGTTTATCCCCATTGCTTTTGATATTTTAAGACGTTCGCCCCATTAGTTTGGCGATCTTAAGAACTTTCACCCCCTTTCTGTCAATTTTAAGAATATGTATTTTTTTTTTTTTTATATATTCCAACTTACTTCCTCTCGGGCATAGGCTGAGAGCCTTAACATTCACCGCTTTTACAATGAACAGTGAAGCCCGTGAGGTCTTGTTCCAGTGAGTGAGACATGTGAAGCACGTAGAGTACAACGAGCACCTGCCATCTTGCCTTCACATGAGGCACGGTGCTCACTCATGGCCCGAAACGACCCCATCTCTGAAGCCACCTCGTTCCCGTGCTTCACTGTCTCATCCCCTACACTCGGACTCTCACACTTACACACACACAACGCCACCTGTTGAGCAGATAACTCACCATGCATTGCACCCCTATAGCATATTTTGAATATGGGAATATTCATACAGTGCTATTTAATCAGGGAACAATGAGGCTATTTTATTGACGTTTCGGTGGGCTTGTGGTAATGCACTGATACTAGGTACAGCACAAATTCCATCCCAATAATATCTTCCCATTGATACATCGGGATTTGAACCCGGGACCTTTGGATTACCAGGCCAGTGGCAAGACCACTCCACCACACCTCCCCCATTTAGGTGTCTATTTTTTCCTGGCGAGCGATAGCGAGCCTGTAATTTAAGGGGAACCGGCCTTTGGCCGGGAAATTTTTCTACCGAAAAATTTACAAATTTATCTTTAAAGGGGGTCAAGGGGGAGTAATTTTAAGCTTGATGGAAGTCTAGGGAATCAACTAAAAACCTCCCCTTAACCCGGGAACTGCGGGGAGACTCTTAAGAGTTCCCCCGGCGGACTGCGGGGAGACTCTTATGAGTGAGTGAAAAAAAAAATCAACTTTTGACATCGGGAAAAAAAAAAAAAAAAAATTTGGCCCCTGGGCCATGCAAAATATCAGTCCTCTACCTCCCCTCCTTCCCCACTTTCCTCCTCTCCTTCAGTTATCACCTATTTTCCCTGTTATTCCCTTATTCTGAGGTATATTTTCGTGCTAACATTAGCGAGTTGCAAGCAGGGTGTTGTCATCACTGATGGCAAGCGAGTGCAAGAGAGAGAGAGAGTATCGATCGACTGTGTCTCAGTGGCCTTGGGGGAAATTGGCGGGAAAGTAGCTTGCCTCACCCATACATTATACATCTCGCGGGCTATATCTCCGATTTTGACCATCCAAACCCTGTTTTCACTCGTTTTATTGTTGTTTCAGGTTAATACCTTTATAATCAACCCATAATAGGCGTATATGGATAAGTATTAATGCTATTAATGGCACAATGAATATTTTAGTGACGGAAACACCTCAAATACGTCAGCACAGGGGGACGTTTCCAATTACCCCCATGCGCACTTCAGAGGTTAACTAATGGAGGGGTAGCATATTGAGACATGATACTATGATATGAGACTATTAATATGATAATGAGTCAGGTGTCCTTTTTAAGCTTTGGGGGTAAACTTAAATGCTCGACAACGAAAACTGCAGAACTATCAGTCTTCATGCTGTAGACTTCCTGAAGATTTTCCTTCCATTAGTTTGGCGATTTTAAGACCTTTCGCCCCATTTGTAAATGTATAGAACTTGTGTGCCATTTAGGTGTCAAATTTGTCCTTGAGTGATGTCGAGCCTGTAATTCTGGAAGGAACTACCGAAAAATTTAAAAATGTATCTAAGTGTTACTTAAGCTTGATGGTCTAGTGAGGTGTGTGTATATATATATATATATATATATATATATATATATATATATATATATATATATATATATATATAGAGAGAGAGAGAGAGAGAGAGAGAGATAAGCACTACCCCCTTAAACGATTTAACTACTTAAGAAGGATCTGTGGGGGTAAACTAAAGGTTACTAAATACCCCTGATGGTAACAAAGGCTTGAAAGTATCCCTAATAGGCTCAAAATCGCGTCATATGTCGCAGAGGGTTAAGAAGTCTGGCGTTTATACGAAGCCAGTTATTTAATCTTTTCACTTTTACATGCACCTTCCAAATTACACGCCCCCCCCCCCCCATGCCCCCTCGCTCTCTCTCATAACTATTCACCCATATATTTAATTATTATAGACTATCATAAAACTATTTATCTAATTGGCTTAGGAAGTCTCTCTCTAGTGTTAAATACTTATACTAATGCAAGTCTTCACTCGCATACCGCTTCCCAATTGCGAGTTTCAGGCTATAAGGAAGTTGGAGCTGTGGCCATCAATATTTAGAAGAATTATCAGCTAAAATAGTCATAATACATAATTATATAAATACTTAAAACCAAATTCACCATACTTTTTATCAATCAGAAACTCACATTATTATTGAATTTTTCTTTAATATCGATGTTCACGGCTCCAACTTCCTTGTAGCCTGAAACTCGCAAGTGGTCAATTACCCCCCCCCCCCCCTTATACCCACTCTTTTTAAGAGGTTTCTAGTTTGTTCCCTAGACTTCCATCAAGCTTAAAATTACACTCTCTAGACCCTCTTTCAAGCTAAATTTGTACATTTTTCGGTAGAAAAATGTCCCGGCCTAAGGCCGGTTCCTCTTAAATTACAGGCTCGCTCTCGCTCGCCAGGAAAAAATTGACTCCTAAATGACACGAAAGATCTTAAAATTGACAGAAATGGGGCAAAAGTTCCTAAAATAGCCAAACTAATAGGGCGAATGTCTTAAAATCTCAAAATCAATGGGGCTAAACATGAGGGAGAAAGGAGTTCAGTAAAAACAAAATCAAGTGGAAATCTCCCCTTAAACTATCTACGCTATTATTAAGCGTTGCGGCTATCATTAGAGGAATTTACTAAGCTTAGGAAGACTCTCTAGGAATCAAGGGGCCGGATTTATCGTATTCTGAATCATTATTATTATTATTTCCTCCAAACTATCCCCCCTCCCCCCCCCACACACCTCCTCCAATACCCCCCTCCCTCTTTCATTATATTATATTCCCGTATACAATGACTGACGCTAGTTGCCATCGTTCAGGGCTAGCATTAGATGATTTGGTAGCATTCAAGGAGACATCAGGACTCTTCTTCTTGTTACCTCTGACCGGGTATAGGCTATCCTAGTGTTTACTAGCCTATACCCCTTTGAAAGGACATTAGCCTAACCTATCCTAGTATTATGGGTGGGGGCTGACGCCCCCACACCCCCGCTATGAGACATCTTTGACAGATTTTTGGTGTATTTTTCTGTGAAAAGGGTATTTTTTCAATTTGTCAATAACGAAAATCCTCCATGCGGACTAGCCTATATGGAGAAGTATGTGGCGAATCTGTTGGTGCCTATTTTCCCTAATAAATTGTTTCTAATAAGGCGGATGTATTGTCCTTGAAGATTATCGATGATTTTACTCAGCTTAGGAAGGGTCTCTAGGAATCAAAGGGGTAAAAAAAAAAAAAAAAAAAATCCCAATCTATATACCCTTTCACCCCCCCCCCCCCCCCCCCCCGCCAACTCTTCTTCACAACCATTCGGCCATGTTGTTAACCCGTTCGAGATACAATTAGGCCTTTATTTTCTGTTTCCTGGCTATTATCAGACGATTTTTTTCAGATTAGGAAGGGTGTACGTTGTATGTAAGTCAGAGGGTTAGTTTAGTCTTTATACCCTTTTATGTCTCAGATCCTTCCTAAGCTGTATACAAATCGTCTAATGGTAGCAGAATAAACTGTCAAAATGCGTCATAATCTTGAAAATGTTAACGCGATCGCTGTCAGTTAGTAACGCCATGACAAACCAATCTATGAGTAGTGAATACAATCAGTCCACGGATAGTCAAATTTTAACACAAACACGAATAACCTTTATTGTTTATCCTTATAGTCAAAAACACAAATACCACTTATATCTATCACAATCCTTATACTATGGCGAAGAACGATAAAAAAAATCGGAATTTAATATACCCTACGTTACATTTTGTTAGTTACTCATATAATCACGTTTTCTCTGTACACCGCTTATAGAAAATGTCACATTAAGCGGTAAATAAAGTATTGTATCACTTGCTCAGAATTATGCACTTTCTTAAATCGAGTAATTATTTAATACTCCCAATCATCATCATCACCACTCACCAGACTCACCCCAGCTGGCCAGATACACATGCACTAATTATAACAGCAACCCATACCATCAAACACATCATAGATGACTGCATTTCACACAACCACTCACGCCAACAACACAATCTACACTCAATGAGAGCTCTGTGGGAAAGCCTGATCGTGGCCATGGCCTTCCTCAGGGACTCGGGGCTGTTCGGCCAGGCAGCTTAGGGAACAACAACAACAGCTTGAAACTCGAAACAGTACACCTATCAAAAACATCAACGACGCCGTACACTCTTTCAATACTTATTCAAAATACAGACATAAAACACATCCCTAGAGGTAACAGAAAGCAACACAAACCCGATTTTACTAAAGAAATTCAAGGCCTCATCAGACAATGCGACACACTAAAACACTGCCCAACGTCCCACACACAAGGCACCCCACAAAAAATACATACACTAATAGTGCGTTTTTCAAAGGCACAAAAAGGCATAGATTACCAGACACAACCAGACAGCCTCCCGAGATTGTCTGGTAGTCTTTGGTCAGCTCGGCCAAGACCAAAGATTAACGGACTCTGGGGGTGTGGCCACCAGCCGGGAGGCAGGACTCTGGTGACAGTTTCAGCCACTCACAGCCTTCGTTACAAGGCATGATTCAAATGTTAGACAACTGAGGTGAGTGTTGACAGGGGTGAGTGTTGTAAATATTTTATCCTTCATATGTTTAAAATTATTATTTCGAATGAATTAAGAGTCCTTTGCATTCCTATAGAGTTGAAAAGTAATATTATTGTTTAATTAACAATTTTTTTCTCTGAATTATGCTTTTTTATTATATATATTTAAAAATTATAGGTCTGCCATAAGCAACTTGCCAGTTTTTCAAAACAAAAGTTCTATGGTCCACAGTGTCTTTGAAAAATGCGCTATAAGCAATCAAATTAACACCAAAATACTAGAACAACAAACGCTAAACTGTAATACTTACCTTCAAACACTTTATCACAAAACAAAAACCAGCAAACTCTACAAAACACTAAACGGCGTAACACTCTCCAACAGCAACACAACACAATCACATGCTGTCATCAAAACAGCAGACACCATTATTACCTTCAAACAAACAACAAGCAAACATTCTCATCAATCATTTTTCACGAGTCAGTCAGCTAAACCCCCACCATGACAATCGACGAGTCATCCAACGAAAACGACTATTCCCTACAGACCCAGACTATGCATCCTTCATTAACAGTCCGACTAAGCACATCGTCGACAACCTCAAACACTCATCCGCCTGTGGCCCAGACAAAATAAGTAACATACACTTTAGACACCTGGGACCACAAGGCATTCAAGCACTCACCAACATATCAAACTACAGCAATTCACGCAACACAATATCCAACATCTGGAAGCATGGTGTCATCACCACAATCCCCAAAACCAAAAAAAAAAAAAATATGCTACGTCGCTACCCTCCTCACACTGCCCCATCAATCTCCTTTGCACCGCCTCAAAGAGTTACCGAACGCCTCATATTACAACTAACCACACCTCACATTCTCATAGCTACATCACAACACGGCTTTAGTCCACTACACTCCACAAACACCCTTCTTACAGACCTCACACAAAAAGCTTTTGATGGCATCAATTCAGCTAGGTCACCACACAGAACACTTCTCGTTACAATTGATATTAGTAAAGGTTTTGATGCCATTCCCTTCCACAACCTTACAAATAAAATGCTCAACACAAACATGCACAATAACACAAAAAGATGGCTGGCCAACTATCTAGCAGGCAGATGTGCCCATGTAAGATTTGCTGGCCAGTCATCGAACATCAGAAACTTCCCTCAGGCATCCGGTTTGTCACCAATTCTTTTCAATCTATGCTTGCACGACCAACCCATACCCCGGATACACATAGCCTCTTACGCAGACTACATAACACTCACATGTATACATAGAGACGCTAACAGAACCACACAACTCCTCCAACCGTACTTCAACACACTACACGACTGGTTCGCCGCAAAAAAACTCAAATTAGCCCCAGCCAAATCTACAGCAACTCTTCTCACAAACTGGACAGTAGAACATAGTCGACACATCCCTAGCCTCACCTTAAACAACATCCTTATAACACACACACACACACACACACACACACACACACACACACACACACACACACACACACACACACACACACACACACACACACACAATCATTAGTGTAACATACGATACAGGAATGTCATTTAAACAACATATTACAAACATAAAAACAAACTGACACCAAGACTAAACGCCCTAAAGTCACTTGCCCACACAACATTTGGACAAAACAAAGAAATTACCAGCACAGTATAAAAACAATATATACATTCAGTGATGTTACTGCTTTCAGCGTTCCTACAACCCTCTCCCGCACTTCTTCATCCCTAGTCCCATCTTTACTCAACACACTGCACAGATACTTAAAAGAGCTGATGATCTCCATAGCCTGACCGTTCAACTTCACCTCACACTCTGTGACTTCACCCCTTTCGAAGACCATAACCTTGCTCTTCCCCGCATTTACATTCAAATTCCGTTTTTCGCACACTGTTCCAAACTCATTTACTAGACCCTGCAACTCCCATTCATTATCGCTCATCAGAACTGTGTCATCCGCAAACAGCAGTATAGGCAGCTTCCACTTATTTCCCTCCCTTTTCAGCAATACACCAACATCCACTGCTCTTCCTAGTATTTCTTTCATGACTCCATCCATATATACAGTAAACAACCACGGGGACAACACTCAGGTCAAAGAACTCGCTCTGCTCATTCTCCACACGTACTGCCGCCTTTGCACCCTTATACATGCTCTTCGCTGCTTTCAGAAACTTGCCATCTACTCCGTATATTCTAAGTACTTTCCACATGCCTTCTCTATCCACTCTGTCATAGGCCTTCTCCAAGTCCATAAAGGCAACATACACCTTTTGTTGCTTCTCCAGATATTTCTCCACTTCACTCCAATTCAGGGTAAAAATCTGATCTACACATCCTCTTCCCTTCCTAAAACCTCCCTGCTCGTCGCCTATCCATTTCTCCGTTCTCACTCTCACTCTCTCAATCACTACCCTACTGTAGGCTACACCTTCCCTACTACGCTTAAAAGACATATTCCACGGTGGTTACCACACAGTCCTCTCTCCCCTTTGCCCTTATATAGGGGGACTATTATGCCAGTCTTCCAGTCATCAGGTGCATTCCCCTTCTCCCATGCTAGTTTACATATTTTCCATACCCATTCGATCACTATCTCACCACCATATCTCAACATTTCCCCACACACTCTATCTGTTCCTGGTGCTTTCCCCAACTTCACTCTTTTCATGGCTTCCCACACTTCTGACCTCCTGATCCCCACCTCCTCCACTACTTCTCTTCTCCGTCCCATACCATATCCAACTATGGCATTCTAACAAAGATAACTATATAATTTAGGGTCTACATAACAAAGTCATTAGTGACGAACAATGATATTGATCCTTGATGTTAAAGCGGTTAATTAACACACACAAACCCCACCAACTCCCACACCACATAACCTCAGCTACCCCCCCCCCCCAACATCCACAACTTCCACCACACAATCAGCACCAACATCCCCCACCACCACCATCGAACCCACACAACGAAACACAATTTATTACTATAATAATAATAATAAAGTAGACGTGCCGTTTTGCCCAAAATCAAAACGGCATACCCAACTCTGCGATGGGTTACCATCATCACTACTAATACCATCATCAATAACAATCACCATCATCACTACTACTGCCATCATCACTACAACTGCCACAATACTGTTGTCATACCCATTACTATGATTATAATCACTACTACAATTACAATCATCACTACTACTGTCACCATTGTCACTACCATCTTAATCACTACTATCATTATTGATATTACAACTATCAACCATCATTACTACTATCATCACCACCATCTTACAATCATCATTACTACTGTTAACATCATCACTACTACTGTCACAAGTATTACCATCATGTATTCTATCACCATCATCACTACTACTGCCATCATCACAACTATTGTCATCATCACTACAACTTTGACCATCATCACTACTACTCACCATCATCACTAATACTCACACCATCATCACTACTGTCATCATTATCACTACAACTATCATCATTACTTGTCACCATCATCACTACTATTATGACCATCATCACTACTACTAGTACTGTCACCATCAAATCTACTACTGTCACCATCATATCTACTACTGTCATCATCATCACTACTATCATCATCATCAATACAACTACAACCATCATCACTACTATTATCACCATCATCACTACTATCACCATCAATCCCACTATTACTACCATCACTTCTAATGCCAACTAAACTAACTTAACCTACTGTAGCAAATGCGGAGCGAGATGATTTCGCCCCCAGAACGAATGCGTTCTTAGTGTGTGAGGAAGGGGCTCACATACAAATAACGCAATCATTGCTGGGGGGGGGGGGGGGAACCATATTTTGGACCTAAGATCATAACTATTGCATAAATTCAAACAATCTTTTTTGACTGACGTTCGCATTCACGCAACAAATGTTCGTGTGAAATTTGGTGAAAATCCGTCTAACGGTCTAGGAGGAGTTTCGAGACAGACGGACGACGACAAATTGTTTTGGTGGTACCCACTATACGGGGGGGGGCGATACCAAACTCTGCTTACGCAGAGTTGATAATACAACATAAATTGAATCACAAACCCGCATCGCACTCATTTGAATGAATGAATACTAAAGACAAAACTAAGACCCACTTCAAAAACACCACAACATACATACATAAAAGTTTAAAGACTGTTTTGTCCAAAGAGAATGTGTTTACAGTCTTACTTCCTAATGCAAAAATACACGCCATAAGACGGCACAGACGGAACGCACAAGGAGGCAGGTTATTATACTCATACACAAAAACATTCCCTTCACTAACACAACACATCACACCAAAGCAACTCACACACAATGACAACACCGGCCTTATAAATCCAACCCATACAAATAAAACTACACACCACATACAACATACTGCATCATGCCTACCACATTACACAACTTAACAATTTATAATATCACAACCCTTTACATGATTCTGTGTAACACTAACTTCAAGAAAAGGTCTAGTCATTTGATCACGTACAGTTCTGGGGGCACCAGTAGCCAGATAGATTATTACTTCTTGGTGAACAGGGGAGACTGGAAGTTTGTTTGGGATGTAAATCAAAGCCTTCAACACTGTACCTCAACACACACTCATACAAAAAATACTTAAGGGGATTTTTTTAGTTGATTCCCTAGACTTCCATCAAGCTTAAAATTACTCCCCCTAGACCCCCTTTCAAGATAAATTTGTACATTTTTCGGTAGAAAACTTTCCCGGCTAAAAGCCGGTTCCTCTTATATTACAGGCTCGCTATCGCTCGCCAGGATAAAATCGACACCTACATGGCACGAAAGGTCTTAAAATTGACAGAAATGGGTCGAAAGTTCTTAAAATCGTCAAAATAATGGGGCGAACGTCTTAAAATTAGAAAAGCAATGGGGCTAAACATGAGGGAGAAAGGAGTCAAGAAAAAAATCTCTCAAGTGGATATCTCCCCTTAACACTACACAACAATGACAAGAAATGCCTCACAAACTTCATCTCTGGCTGACATGGACACATCACCTACAGGAACCATACATCCAAAACACAAACTACCCAACGGTGTCCTTCAGAGAGCAGTCTTATCACCAACATTTTTACCCTTTCCTCCACAATTTCACACAACCTAAACCGACACATGAAACACATCCTTTCATATACAGATGACCTCTCCATCACATCACAACAGCCCAATAACGTACAAGCAACAAGCCACCAACAACATTACCTTCTGTAACTAGAACAATGGCTCCTACATAATTGCATGATATTTTCACTCCCCAAAATCATCCATCACTTGGCTTACCACAGACAGACACAAATCGCGCTATCACCCACAAGTCATATTATTCAATAAACCACTCCCCCGAAACCAAACTCCAAAATTACTTTCTGTAACTAATACCGGGTGGATGGGACTCGTTAGCCTTGGTCGGCAACTCATCTAGGGGAGACAACTTTATACAAATCCAGGTGGATGGGACTCGTCAGCCTTGGTTGAAAACCTGTCTAGGGGAGTAAACCTGATACAAATCCGTACTGTTTACCTAAGGGTAAGGCAGGTTAGTGGATGGATTAGCCGAACACCACTGTAGAAAAATAGTGCTAACAAGATACACAGAGGGCCCCGGAGTTGGACGGATCCTAAATTGAGTGGTCAATCCTGTAAGTCCTTCACTAAACTGGCTCGGGTTGTCCCTCTCACAGGAAATAGGTCCGCTTGGGGGCATTCTGTGTATGGCCACCCTCGTAAGGGGAGTAAGGCGTCCGGCAATAGATAGATAGAACTAATGCCACACACATGACATTCACTCCACACAAAGAAAACAAAATCACCAGAGCCTTTCAAAAAATAAATGCCCTCAAAACCCTCACAGCCAGGTCTTTGGCCAACAAACATAAACACTCTCCATATTTTACTAACAGTACATCAGCACTACCAATGCACTATGCAAGCTTGGTCACACTACACCTTACACACAAACACAAACAAATTCATATTATCACCAACCCAACAATTAACTTTCAAATAAACCTAATCTATGAAATCAATGAAACTAATGAATACATGTGGTACTCAAAGAATTCAAACCTAGGATACTCACACCAAAAGTCTGCGCACTAACCATTATGCTATCAAGACAAACCACTCAAAATCATAACAGGGTGCACACAAGTCACATACATGCAGAAACACAGATCCTCCCTCTAAAGACTTATTTAGACAAGATAGGATACAGTTCTAGCCCACAATCCACTTCACCCATGCCACTCCCCAACACATCAGAGTGAGAGTTGAGCGATCTCTGCCATACCCATAGCTTACTCTGACTGTTCCTTTTACTTATATATCTTCTAGATCTCAAGTGACGGCGTCTTTTCCGTGGATTGACCTCCCTACTGCCAACCTAGAAGTTCGCAGATTGGGAGCCAAAGCGTCACATTTTTCCCTTGCCCCTCAACTTTCCCTTCATAATTGCTGAGGGGCACAGGGCCTTGGGTGGGGCTTTGGTATCCCGGGCATTTCCGCACCCTCCTTAGCTCCCTGCCTTGGAGTGGCTTCGGTCACCCGGGCTTTGTTAGTGGTAAGCAGGGAGGGTTTTGTGGGGGCGCTCGTTTATGGCCTTGGCCTTGCTCGAGACCTTGGGGCTGTTCGGCCAGACAGCCTGGGGAACAACAACAACAACAACAACATCACCCACCTCCACCTCGAGACATGAAACAAACACCTGCCAAAAAATACAACCATATCTATACCAAAATCCCACCCACACCTCCAAACACCAACACACACAATCATATATACACATACCTTACCCAACAAACCATCAACAACAGTCCACACAGCACTATCCTAAACTTTCCACCTCCCAAGATTAATCCAGCAGAAAACGCGCTTGCCAGAGAAACCCGAGTCACACTCGCACACCTCAGGTCCGGTCATCAACCGTCACTACAAGATGCAATTCAAGATCCTTCTTGTCTCTGCATGCTGTCAACGGTTCCATGTCACTTCAACCAGTAGACCATTTCAACCAGTGCCAAATTAACCCAGATCAACCAAACCAGTGACAAAATATAGTACTAACCTAACCTAACCGTATTGGTTGATCTGGTACTGGTTGAGAGCTACTGGTTGAAGTGACCAGTCACCGCTGTCAACATCCCACTGATTATACAGAACATTTAATACTCCACTGAACAACACTTGTTGCCCCACACTGACATAACTTCAACATCACCTCACTTACGAGATCTCTGGACCCAACCGAGAAAGGTGGTGGACTACCTGGATGCCACAGGATTCACATAAAGGGCATTTTGGGGCAACAACAATTGAGACTGACAATACAGGCCGATTGACAAAACAATATGTTTACATGTTAAAGGTACCTACTCACTGCGGCCATTTTCCAAAAGCCCCCTTTTTTACCCTTCTGCCCACCCAAATCCGACAAAAATCACCCCTCACTGACACTCAACCTTAGTTTTCATAACTAAACATATAGGCATACAGTAGGTTGACATTTCTACTGCAGCAACTAACCTTTTTTTGTGTGTAGTGATGCATAGCTCCGCAGTGTGACATCACGGCGCCTCACTTGCCCAGCAGCTCTGGCCTGTTATTTTTGTCCGTGGTCCAGGATGGGTCTGGCCCGGCGGCTCACACCGCACTCCTAGATAAAGTAGATCATTAACTCCCATCCAATCACCAATTCTGTGCAATCTCTCTCTCTCTTTGCCGCAATGGCATTGCACTGTTTGCGATACCACCCCCCTGGCTGCAAAGGACGCAGCAATTAGTCAGCAGACCTTGGATGACCTGACGGCTGCCCTAGTTGGTGAAGTGAAGACTGCCATTGTAAACGAAGTGAAGGGTGCCCTTGCTGCGGTGGCTGTGGAGATAGAGAGTATTGGTAACAGAATGGATATCCTTGAGACTAAAGTTGCTGCCCCCGACATTCCCTTGTTTGCCAAGATAGTTCAGCAAACATTTGAAGAGACCAAAAGGAGCCGACCAAACGCACCACTGAGGTGGTAGATGGTGTAAAGAAAAAAACTGTCTGGGACCATCAGGTCCTGGTAGTGAAGCCAAAAGACCGATCCTCCGAGCCAGTAAGCCCACCAGATACAAAGGCAATCGAGACTGCTTTGGCTTCGGTTCCGGTTAACAAGTTAACTAGAACTGATTCAGGTGTACTGGTGGTACGACTTCCATCCAAGAAAGCCAAAGAAGATGCAGGGAGGGCCATCAATCAGTGTTTGGGGGTGGACAGTGCCTTCAGTGTCTCCGAACCAAAGAAGATGATGCCAAAAATGACTCTGGTAGGTATTGCTAATGACGCTGAGGATAATGAGATCATTCCCAGCATCCTCAACAAGAACCCAAGAATAAAGTCCCTGGTCGACGATGGCTTAGCTATGAATTTGCTATTCACCAAGCAAAAGAGTGATGCACACACAAAGACTGCGGTAGTAAAAATGTCACCTGAAATACGCTCTTCCATTGTGGATGATGGCAATTCTGTGTATGCTGGACTTGTGAGATGTCGTGCATACGATCGCTTCTGGGTAACACAATGTTACCATTGCCAGGGCTTTGGCCATACCAGTGACAGGTGTTATCGGAAAAATGAGGATCCAAAATGCAACTTCTGTGCCGGTACTCGTAACTCAAAAGACTGCACCAACAAGACTTCCCCCAAATGTATAAATTGTATGAGCTCCACATCAGTTACGGAGCCGCCAAATCATTTCGCCTCAAGTAGAAATTGTCCTCTAATGACAGCTCAGAGAAATAAAGTTATTGAAAACACCAATTTTGTAGGTTAAAAAAACTGAAAAATGCACACGGGAGCCGGTTGAAACTGGGTCTGTTGAATGTTCGTTCCTTGCGTAACAAAATGGATCATATTTGCGAGATCTTGGATGAATGTAACCTTGATGTATTATGTCTCACTGAGACCTGGTTGTTCGAGTCAGATCTGAATATTATCCAGGCGGCATTGCCTAAAACCCATTCCATAATAAATGTTCCCAGGCCTAGGGGAGATCATCCGGGTGGTGGAGTGGCAGTTGTCTACTCCACATCTCTGGTGAATATCTTGCAAATAAGCCATAACCCAGCCCCTCTTTATTATGAACTGTTGGAAGTGGAAATAAAACTCCATCAACAAATTCTAAGAATGGCAGTTGTCTATAGGCCTGGCCATCGTGGCACAGATAGGGGTTTTATGGAAGAGTTTGGGCAGTTTCTCGAGGAATTTTCTGCTAAAACCGGAAGACTTTTGATATGTGGAGATTTTAATTACTGGGTTGACAGCCCTCATCTGAAGCCATTCTCTCCTGAGTTCCTTGAGTTGACTGATCAGAACAATTTTGTAAACCATGTGTCCCACGCAACTCATATTTTAGGACACACCCTTGACTTGGTTTTCTCTCCTGTGGGTTGTGGTGGTGTTCTGGATGTTGATGTTGAGAATGCTGACCCTAATACCTCTGATCATGCTTTGATTACTTTCAGCTTTGATTTCCCTAAGCCACTCACACATGAAAAAGTAATCAGATTTGAAATGCACTTAAATTAGTGTTCGATCATCACTGTCCAGAAGTAGAGAAGAAAATCATAGCATATTAAAATCAGTTACGTGGCTCGTACGGTAGGAAATGGCGGGAGAATAGGAGGGGGAGGTACCGTAGTGTGTGTGTGCGAGCCGGGCCGGTAGGTGTGAGAGGGCCAAGACAGCCGTGCGGCCGGTGGTGGTGGGCTTAGTGGGGATACTTTACACCCTTAGTTCACCGCCACTTTGAACCTTCATTACTCCGGTCGTATGGGAGCTAGAGGCTTGAGATTTATGTGAGACACTCCTTAGGATGTATGCCGTACAATGCCATACTCAGTTTTCACCCTAGTGCTCCCGGGCGGGTGGTCATGCGGGGGAGACGAACTTTCGACCCCCCCCCCCCCCCAAAATGACCGAGGTGAGTTTTTTTTTTTTTTTCATTTCTCACCATTCTCTTCCATTTTGGCTCAACAAATTTTATTGAGGCCCCCCCCCCCCCCCCCAAAATATCCGAGGTGAGTTTTTTTTTTTTTTTTAATTTCTCACCCTTGTCTCCCATTTTAGCAAACAGAAACAAAAAGTGAAAATGGCTTGGGACTGGGGTGAACAAAATATTATAACTAGCCGGGGCTCAGCGGGTTAAAATAGGCCAAGGGGGCCTAAAAATAGGTCAAAATTTAAAAATATATATACCGTTGAATCCGCAACAGCGAGACGAATCCAAATATGTAATAATATTGACAAGTCAAAATTCGACCAAAATCACCCATTTGCCTGGGTTTTTTGAGACAAATATTTTTTATTCTGGCCGAATGGCTGGGCGAAAATGAAATCTACAACCATGTCTAGAAGCAGCTCGGCGAGAAAAAACGAATGGCACCAGTTAGAATTATCTATGATTTATAGTTTGGGCTACATCGGACTTTTAAAGTCCAAAACACGGCCTGGGCCCTCCAGGAAGGCGAAGTCAAAATCGAAATCCTAAACTAATGGTCCAATTTTAATTCTGTTTGCGCCATTCGATTCAGCTTGCCAAAGTGTACTAATGGTATAAATTTAAACAACATCCGTACATAAATAACTTGTCTATGGAGTTTTTAAACTTTAAAATAGGCCGAGGGGGCCTAAAAATAGGTCAAAATTTAAAAAACAATATACCGTAGTCAAAATTCGACCAAAATCACCGATTTGCCAAGGTTTCTTGAGAAAAATATTTTCGATTCTGGCCGAATAGCTGGGCGAAAATTAAATCTAAGACCATGTCTAGAAGCAGCTCGGCAAGAAAAATCGAATGGCACCAAGTAGAATTCCCTAGGACTTATAGTTTGGGCTACAGAGGACTTTTAAAATCCAAACAACGGTCTCCTGGGCCCTCCAGGAAGGCCCAGTCAAAATCGAAATCCTAAACTAATGGTCCGATTTTAATTATGTTTGCGTCATTCGATTCAGCTTGCCAAAGTGTACTTATGGTATAAATTTAAACAAAATCCGTTCATAAATAACTCGTCTATGGAGTTTTTAAACTTTAAAATAGGCCTAGGGGGCCTAAAAATAGGTCAAAATTAAAAAAAACAATTATACCATTGAATCCACAACGGCGAGACGAATCCAAATATGTAATGATATTGACAAGTCAAAATTCGACCAAAATCACCGATTTGCCTGGGCTTAAAAACCCAAGGTTTTTGGAAAAAAAACATTTTCGATTCTGGCTAAATGGCTGGGCGAAAATGAAATCTACGACCATGTCTAGAAGTAGCTCGGCGAGAAAAAACGAATGGCACCAGTTAGAATTCTCTAGGACTTATATAGGCATACACTTTCCTCATAACTACCAAATATCAGAAATCGGCTTGTGAATATTTGACACACAGTATTTGTTCACCTGTTCATCAGTCAGTATAGTACAGTAAAAGCTATTAAAAGTTGCTCTCTACATTTACTCTGAAGGAAGTTAAGGGGGGTCACCTTTTTTTATCTTTCTCTCCTTTTCTCTCTTTCTCTGACTTGTATCCATTTGGCCCCATTCAGCCAACTGTTTTAAGACGTTTATCCACATCCAGGTGTCGATTTTTTCCTGGCGAGCGATAGCGAGCCAGCATTGTATGGAGAAATCCAGCTTCGCCAGAGATATTTTTCTATTGAAAAATGTACAAACTTAGCTTGCTGTAAAACAAAAATATATATATGCTGGCTCGCTACCGCTCGCCAGGAAAATATTGACAGCTGGAATGGGTAAATGTCTTAAAACAGTAGGCTGAATGGGGTCGAATGGATACAAGCCAAAGAGAGAGGGAGAGAAAGAGGAAAAAAGTGAGGTGGGCTCCCTTAACCTCTGAAGTGCGCATGGGGGTAATTGGAAACGTCCCCCTGTGCTGACGTATTTGAGGTGTTTCCGTCACTAAAATATTCATTGTGCCATTAATAGCATTAATACTTATCCATATGCGCCTATTATGGGTTGATTATAAAGGTATTAACCTGAAACAACAATAAAACGAGTGAAAACAGCGTTTGGATGGTCAAAATCGGAGATATAGCCCGCGAGTTGTATAATGTATGGGTGAGGCAAGCTGCTTTCCCGCCAATTTCCCCCAAGGCCACTGAGACACAGTCGATCGATACTCTCTCTCGCTCTCTTGCACTCGCTTGCCATCAGTGATGACAACACCCTGCTTGCAACTCGCTAATGTTAGCACGAAAATATACCTCAGAATAAGGGAATAACAGGGAAAATAGGTGATAACTGAAGGAGAGGAGGAAAGTGGGGAAGGAGGGGAGGTAGAGGACTGAGATTTTGCATGGCCCAGGGGCTAAAAAAAAAAATAAAATACAAAAAAAAAAAAAAAAAATCAATGTCAAAAGTTGATTTTTTTTTCTCACTCACTCTTAAGTCTCCCCGCAGTCCGCCGGGGGAACTCTTAAGAGTCTCCCCGCAGTTCCCGGGTTAAAGCCAAGGCTATTGAAAGCCTAAATATTTATAACCCTTCTGCCCGTTTTCTCATCCCTATTACACTGTATTGTGATAGTTGACGAGCTTAACACTTTCAATACTGTAGTCTAAGTTTTAATTTCAATGAAGATTAATAGGCATTGAATGACATTTAAAGAACAGGTATTGCTTTAATATTTTTGAGCAAGCACTGAAAACATAAAGTGTTATTCCCACATAGTGATTTTGATTAGTTATTTTGTCTGTTTACTGTGTTCGTATAAGCTTTGGTTTGTTTATTTTGCAAGTTTTACATTATAATAATACTGTAACTAGGTAAGTTAATTTAATGTTATGACGACAGAGGAGTATTTAATCTTACCCTGACATAACCACATGGTTCCTGTGGACATGCATTTCAGAAGAACGAATAAATTGACAATGAGTGCACCGAATTCAACAGGGTGTCATATACATTAATTATTATGTTTTTTACACCAACCTACTTCACATCTAAACTCAATTAATGAAATCAACAAATACATGTGGCACTCCGAGGACTCGAACCCAGGATATTCACATCGAAATTCCGCGCACTATGCATTACGCTATCAAGACAGTTAAAGAAATAAGGACAAGCCTACGATTTATTATGCAGTTTCGAATCCTGCATATTAATCTGAGCATGTGCAGTTGGTCAAAGTTCCAGCTGACCCACCCTCGCTCTGGGGCTCGCAGAATTATCTGGCAATACTGGTGTAGTGGTGCAGGGATACCACTTGCCATTAATGTGTTACCAGTGTCTGTCCTGTATATTACTGCAAATTAGACTCTGTAATGTTCACGTTGTGAAGACTAAATGCTCCTTCATTAAGCAGCCACCAATAAAACAGAAATGTGTATTCTTATAAAATCGAGCAAAGTATGTTGTGGCAGCCAGCAGGTTTTATATGCGTTGCCAATCAGTGGATATAATAACTTGAATATTTAAGCAAATCTACGAACTTTGGGTGAATGTTCGGGATCATACATAGCGATGTATGCATTTTTATTTGAGATAGGCTTACTTTCCCTTGTTTAGTACCGGTAATGTTCTAACAATGATATAGCCGAAATCGGATCTACCAATCCCAATCTTTGTAAGACACACCTCCTTCCTACACCAGTATTGCCAGATAATTCTGCGAGCCCCAGAGCGAGGGTGGGTCAGCTGGAACTATGACCAACTGTACATATATTCCAACTGCGCTATAACTTACACTCCTACCTACCACATTAACCCGGGAACTGCGGGAAGACTCTTAAGAGTTCCCCCGGCGGACTGCGGGAAGACTCTTAAGAGTCAGAGAAAACAAAAATCAACTTTAAACATCGAAAAAAACAAAAAAAAAATGGCCCCTGGGCCATGCAAAATATCACTCCTCTACCTCCCCTCCTTCCCCACTTTCCTCCCCTCCTTCAGTTATCACCTATTTTCCCTGTTATTCCCTTATTCTGAGGTATATTTTCGTGCTAACATTAGCGAGTTGACAAGGGCATTGTCATCTCTGTTAGCAAGCGAGTGCAAGAGAGAGAGAGAGAGTATCGATCGACTGTGTCTCAGTGGCCTTGGGGGATATTGGCGGGAAAGCAGGTTGCCTCACCCATACATTATATAACTCGCGGCCTGTATCTCCGATTTTCAGAGCTGGGCACTTTAGCCAACACTTCCGCAAATAGCCAATTCCGCCATGGCGGAAGTGTCATTTTGTTGGCGAATTAGCGTTGGCGTCAAAATGGCTGCCTATTTGCGGGTTTGAACCTCTGGAAAGTACCTCCATGTTGCAAACCTAGAGTCCGCAAAATAAAAATTCCAGCCGCCAGCCAGCCCTGGGCCGCTCCTGCAGCTCCAGCCAAAAAAAGTCATGTGACCAAGCCAACTACCTGTGTTCTGGAATCTAGGCCTATACATCGGCTCTTCACGTTTCACGGTTTCTTCACTTACTTAGTAGCAAGCGTCGAGCTAACACCTACAACACACAGCAGTCCAACCTGCTAGCACTTCAACTTTGTTTATATTTTCGGCCTATTGAAGTGAACATGGAGTCTACCATCATGCCTACCGCAGCTGCCAACAGCATGGAGAGCAGTTCACCACCATCATCTGACAGTGATGCTGCAGAGCATGCAGAAATCGAGGACCTAAGCCACCCCTGGCCCCACCTAAAAACCTATGGGCCTGTAATTACCAAGAAGATGTCTCTGGAGAAGGGCTTTATAACTTTATAATCTAGCCTAATTTAAGATTATAAAGTTAGGCTATCGTTAATTTGATTGATAGCTTTTTTTTTTTTTTTTTTTTTTTTTAAGAGACAATGAACGGAGGAAGGAAAAACACAGATAAAACAAAAAGGTCCATGTGCCTAAAGGCATCCTCCATTCATAAAATGTTTGTAACAACTGGATTTAAACATTTGTTGATTGTAAGTTTGTGGAAAGCAATTCGAGGGAGTGAATTCCAAAGAGTAGTAGCTCTGGGGATAAATGAATTCTGATAAGCAGAAGTTCTGCATTGTGGAGGAGAAAGTGTAAATTCATGGGCGCTCTCAGCTGCCCTAGTTCTACGGCTTGTTAATTTTTGTTAATTGTTAATTTTTAACCTAAACTAATGTTATTAGGCTACCCTAATCCCATCAAAATGCCTCAAAGCATGTAGGCCTAGGCTAAGTCTAACTTCTATATAGGCTAGGCTATATAGCCTAGGCCTAGCTCTATAATCACTAATCCCATCAAAATGCCTCAAAGCATGTAGGCTAAATATTGCATGTTCTAACTTCTAAATAATTATAGCCTAGGCCTATAGGCTAATTACTAATATAAGTAATTTTATTAGGCTAGGCCTAGGCTACCCTAATCCTATCAAAATGCCTCAAAGCATGTAGGCTAAATAATATTGCATTTTCTAACTTCTATATATATAGGCTAGCCTAGGTCTAGGCTATAATCAGTCAATCACTAATTCCATCAAAATGCCTCAAAGCATGTAGGCTAAATATTGCATGTTCTAACTTCTATATAATTATAGCCTAGGTCTAGGCTATAATCACTAATTCCATCAAAATGCCTCAAAGCATGTAGGCTAAATATTGCATGTTCTAACTTCTATATATAGCCTATAGCCTAGGTCTAGGCTATAATCACTAATTCCATCAAAATGCCTCAAAGCATGTAGGCTAAATATTGCATGTTCTAACTTTAACCCCTTCAGACTCATATGACGCAGAGGTTGCCAGATTAGCAATAAGAAATAGAGTTCTCTCACTCTTATAATTACCTCTCCAAAATTAGTTTTCTGCCCACAGCTAACTCAAAGACAACTGAAGAGGTTGAAGTAACTAAACTAAAGGTTTGTAAATACCCCTGATGGTAATAAAGGCTTTAAAGTATCCCTAATAGGCTCAAAATTGCGTCATATGTCGGAGAGGGTTAATATATAGCCTAGGCCTAGGTCTAGGCTATAATCAGTCACTAATTCCATCAAAATGCCTCAAAGCATGTAGGCCTAGGCTAAATATTGCATGTTCTAACTTCTATGTATAGGCCTAGGCCTATAATCACACTCATTTTATTAGTGTCAAGTAGAAAGTGTTAATTTTGAAAGTATCATATAGGCCTAGACTAAATTTAGCCTACAATAAAATTTTATTAAATTTTGATCTGAAGCTAGGCCTTTATTCTGAGCATTAAAATTAATAGGTCTAGGCTACTTTCTATTAAATTACTTAATCTATCTAAAGTAGACCTATCTAGGCATATATAGCCTATTGCCATTCCCAAAGGGCGACCACGAATAAATTGCCTCCTTGCACCTCTGTGATCCGGCGTACCTCCTGAATGGTGCGGAATTGCGAATACTGATTATTACTGAAGCACTCTCCCCATAAACAAGTTGCCCCAACGTTTTACTGCCCATGTGGGCAAACTAAGTGGCCTATGCTATATATATTAACCCTTTCACTGCGGGTGACGTTCTGGAATGTTTTGGCAATTTACAGC
>CM064548.1:12136390-12161480 GCA_032716605.1 Paralithodes platypus | reverse complement strand
AATTGCCGATGCGAATAACTCAATATGTGTTGTAAATTTGAATACAAGACGCAACCATGACTGAGACTTGGCCCTTGCTGTACCGATGACATCCTCTTTATCATATTCTGACAACTATTGGACGATTTAATTAAGCTTGGGAAGCATGTCTACCAATTAACAGAGGTGGGCGCGCTCCGGTGGGACCGGTAATGCGGCAGCGCTCCGCGCTCATCAGACATAAGGTAATGCGGCAGAGCTCACGCGCTCCTTTTGTCAGCAGACCCGATGCGCTTCCCGCTCCGCGCTCCTGTGCTCCGCGCTCCCAAAAATAGGTATATAAAAAACAAAACAAACAAAACAGCTTCTAGAAGTTATTTAATTATTTACTTTTGTCCTTCACTTTGTCCTTTGTCTTTCACTTCACTAAATTACAAGAATTCAAAACATTAAAAAAAACTCAAGTCATGGTGTCTTTCTGAAGTTTAACTGTTTAAGTTTCTCACTTTCTCAGTTTCTGTTATTCTTTATGTTATATCAATGAATCAAATGTCAATGATATGATACGATTGATATCATTGCAAATGTCAATGATATGATATGATTGATATCATTGTGAGTTTGTGACATTGTGACTGTCCATTGATATCTATGATATGACAAAGAATTACAGAAACTGTCCAAACTGAGAAACTTAAACAGTTAAACTTATCAAGCTAACATTCTAACAAGCCTAACAATACAATAACAACAATACAACATGATTACATTGATTAGTATTTACTATTTAGTTGATTACATGATTAAATGAATAATAATTTAATATCATAATATCATTAATAATTTAATATGATATGATTAATTGATTATATTATGATTATTGGACCCGTCCAAAGCTGTCCGACACTCAGACAGTCAGACAGGCTCGGGCTATACCACTGCCAGACTTACCCTTAGGCCCCTTCGTAAGCTGTAACTTGCCCGTAAGGTTTACTTTGCGTTAGCAAAAGCCAAAAAAAAAAAAAAAAAATAACAAGTTAACAACTGTAACACTGTCAGTCTGTCACTATCATAGTATCACTGTATCACAGTTCACTAACACCGTGGGTAACACCGTACGAACGGTACGATGACTGTACACGATAATGACGTTCTTGTACCTGTTGTTGACAGGAAAAATCGCCTCCGGAGCGCCAGAAAGGAGCGCGAATTTCTAGCTGCGCTCCATGCCTGCACTCCGATTTCAGAATTTTGCCGCTCCGCGCTCCTCTATATTGGTAATGCGCACCGGATCGCAGAGCGCAGAGCGCCAAATGGCGCGCACCTGCCCACCTCTGCCAATTGAAAGGCTACAGACTATCTCAATTAACAATATTAGTTAAAATATATCTTACTAAGCTTCACAAAATCGTCTAAATGCAGCTAGAATAAAATCAATAAGACGTTGTCGGAACAGAAGGGGTTAAGCAGGAGGTTTATCTTTAATAGCACTATATGAGGATATTTCTTCACAAATGCGATCTATTCTACATGGATTCAAGTGTTCTCACAAGTTTTCCATAAGGGCAGTTTTAATGAAAGAGTAGATAATAGTTTTGCAATTAATGTTCTGCTTTTTGCAATTAATGTTCTGCTTTTTGCAATTAATGTTCTGCTTTTTGTCTCCCTCGTCCACATAGAAACTAAAATGTACATGAGTTTCTGCAGTACTGTATATACTTGGAATGGACAGCAAAGACTTGGAAATAATATATATTTCTTGTAACGCCTTGTAACATTAAGGGGGGGGGGGACTCTCTTCTCACTCATGTTTAGCCCCATTAGTTTTGAGATTATAAGACATTCGGCCCATTAGTTTGGCGATTTTAAGACCCTACGTGCCATTTAGGTGTAGATTTTTTTCCTGGCGACCGATAGCGAGCATGCAATTTAGGAGGAACCAGCCAAAAAATGCACACATCGAAGGGGATCATTGAGGGTATTCTGTATTAGCTTGAAGGTCTAGAGCTGAAACTAACATAATTAATAATAATATATAACAAAAAAGTATATGCATAAATAAATAAACAAATAAACAAATAAACAAACAATCTAACCCTGGCTATCTCGTCTTCCTCTCTCCCCAAGTATCTCCCCTTATCTCTTCTCTCCATTCCACCGCTCTCTACCTCCATCACTCATCCTATTCAGCCCTAGTCTTCTGTAGTTTGCAAATAGTTTTCATTCGGTGATTTTTATATTATTAAAGCTAACGCCAGACGATTTCATTCAGCGCAAGAGATCTCACACAGCCTTGGGGTACCGTATTATAATTATCTCTTACTCACTTTATCTTTTCGCTCTTATAATATAATATATACTGGTTTCCCCCACCTCCACGATCACTATCGTTCTCCCTCCCTCCCTCCCTCTCCCCCTCTCCCCCTTCTCTCCCCTCTCTCTCCCTCTCTCTATCTCTCTCTCTCTCTCTCTCTCTCTCTCTCTCTCTCGCTCTCTCTCTCTCCCCCTCTCTCCCCTCTCTCTCTCTCCTCTCTCTCTCTCTCCCTCTCTCTCTCGCTCTGCCTCTCTCTCTCTCTCCCCTCTCTCTCTCTCCCCTCTCTCTCTCTCTCCCCTCTCTCTCTCTCTCCCCTCTCTCTCTCTCCCCTCTCTCTCTCTCTCTCTCCCCCCCCCTCTCTCTCTCCTCCCCTCTCTCTCTCCTCCCCCTCTCTCTCTCCCCCTCTCTCTCCCCCTCTCGAACCAATCAATGAAACAAGACGTTCAAATTCCGGAGTGCCCGCGTCTAGGTAAATGAGCGCGCATTAACCGAACAAAGATGATGAAGAGAAACCAGGGGAAGGACAAAGGAAAATGAAATCGCCAGGGAAAATAGCTTAGACCAGAAGTATAGAGGGGAGAAGGAATGGACGGAATAAAGATGGGAGGAGGCGAAGAAGGGAATAAGAATTGAAGAGTGGGAGAGAGGAAGGAGGAGAGAAGGGTGCGAAGGAAGGAAGGGAAGAGAGGAGGGAGCGAAGAAGGGAGGCAGAAAGGAGATAACATGGAAGGAAGGAAGAACAGAAGGGGTGAGGAGGGTTGGCGGAAGGAAGGGAGGGAAGGAGGGAGCGAAGAAGGGAGGAAGAAAAGAGATAAAATGGAAGGAATGAAGAGGAGAACAGAGGGAGGAGGGTTGGTGGAAGGAGGAAGGGAGGGAGCAAAGAAGGGAGGCAGAAAGGAGAGAAGAATGAACAGAAACAGGAAGGAAGACATGGAAGGAGGGAGGGAGGAGGGTTGGTGAAAGAAGGAAGGAAGGGAGAGAAGGAGAAAGCGAAGAAGAGAGGAAAACAGGAGAAACAAATGTAAGGAAGGAAGAACAGGGATGAGGGTTCGTGGAAGAAGGAAGGAAGGGAGGAAAGAAGGGAGCGAAGAAAGGAGAGAAAATGGAAAGAAGGAGGGTGGGAGGAGGGTTGGTGGAGAGAGGGGGAGAGAAAGGAAGGAAAGAAAGAAGAGAGGGAAAGGTGTAGAACCCCTATTTTTCTTATAATTAATTTGTGCTCGGAACCACCTCTCCCTGGCATTCCATTCCTCGGAGTAACGTTCCTTCAATTCCTGTCTACATAATTGATACAAGTAATTATTTGATTGGAGGATATCATTAGGTTCATGGAGTTTCCTTGGATTAAAGTGTTTTTTCCTCTTGTATATTTGTTTAACCCTTTCTTTACAGGCAACGTCTTTTTAATTGTATTCTAACTAGGCTATATTTACACGATTTTGTGCAGTTGAAGAAGGATCTGGGGTAGTAAAAAGAGTTAGGCGAGATAGTTCGAAGCTTGTTATTTGCTGGAAACCCTTTTTAAACTCAGTATAATCGTCTAACAGAAGCCAGAATATAGTTATAAGGATATCAGCGGTACGGAAGCGGTTAAAGGAAAAAATAGGTCATTTATGTTATAAAGCAACAAGAGTGACAAAAATCAGGAAAATGTATAGATAATATTATATATGTAAAACAGAAAGTATAGTAGGGTCAAGGGACTAGAGTTCTCAAAAAGGGCTCCAGTCTAGACACTCTTCTTGACTTACAGTGTGCTGACTTAATAATCCAGAGGGGTTGATAGCCTCTGAAGTCTTATTTTAACTAAAATAGTGGGGAGATAAATACGTATCATAAGAGGAGTTTGATTACACTTTCAGTATTATGACGCATTTTTCAATTTTATCCTGGATATCATTAGACGATATTATACCTTGTAAGACAAATTTGTAGGGAGTCGTGAGGGGTACACACTATCTTATTTAACCGTCTGACTCGCACAGGACCTTCCTAAGCTGTATAATATGCCTAATAAATAACTAAAATATGTTGAAATAGTTATTTAAGTCGATAATACACGAATGCTTTTTCCGGCAATATTTTGGAGTAATTCACATCTGGCAAATTCAAAATTAAAGTGTTATCGGTTATAAGCTACGATACCTAAAATCATCTAACTTCAGTCTAGTTTCCGATAACAACATAAAAAAAGACCCAGAAATAGAAAAAAAAAATGCTTATAGAAAATTGCCAGAATAACCGCTCGTGTGAAATCGCCTCGGTGTTGGTATATTGAGAGGGGTAAGCCAGTGTCACACGAGTACTTTTTCCGGCAAATTTTGAAGAGAAAGTTATTGCTCGTAATATTTTGAAGCTCTTTTGTATTGGATTCTGAAACTAGACTTAAGGGGGGTGACCTGTTTTTGTTCTCTCCTTTTCTATCTTTCTCTGGCTTGTATCCATTTGGCCCCATTCAACCTACTGTTTTAAGACGTTTATCCCCATCCAGGTGTCAATTTCTTACTGGTGAGCGGTAGCGAGCCAGCATATTTTTAATTTGTGTTAGACAGCAGGCTAAATTTGTATATTGTTCGATAGAACAATTTCTCCGGCGAAGCCGGATTTCTTCATATAATGCTGGCTCACTATCGCTCGCCAGGAAAAAATCGACACCTAGATGGGGATAAACGTCTTAAAATAGTTGTCTGAATGGGGCCGAATGGATACAAGCCAGAGAAAGAGAGACAAGGACAGAAATAACAAAAATCAGGTGACCCCCCTTAAGATGGATTATGCTAAGGTGGATGAGTTCTGAGTTGATGGCTTCTGGACCCCCTTCTACCTCATTCTCAACCACATTATTGTTATATGTTATGACATTCACGCCATTAGTTTGGCGATGTTATGACCTTTCGTGCCATCTAGTTGTCGATTTAATCCTGGTCAACGATAGCGAACCTGCAATTTTGGAGAAACCGGCCGGGGCATTTTTCTACCGAAAAATGCCCAAATTTATCTGCAAGGGTGCCTTGAGGGCATTTGTATTAAGTTTGATGAAGGTCTATGGAGGAAACTAAAAATAAATAAAACAATAAAACGAATAAATTAATAAGTAAACAAATAAATAAAAATCTCCCCTTAAATGGCCAAAACAATGCAACTCCATCCAAAATGTCCTGTATTGCCTCTCACCCTCAACTCGGCCCCAGTGCAACATTGGCCCGGTTTGACAGCTTGTTATCAGGACGCCTTTACACTGGCATCGGTAACTGGACTGAGGGTACAATATGCTCACCAACTCTATGGATTTTGGAAGTGTCTGAGAAGGTAGGCTACTTGATCAAAATAACAAATAAAAATAATAATAATAAATAAATAATACTAAAAATAATTATATAGTAAATATGTAAATGAAATAAAATAAATATGGATATAAAAGAATATAATACAATATAATTAATAAATAAATAATATAAAAATATATAATCAAGCGTTGCAATGCACCCAAGGCCTCCGTCGAACATAGAAAAACGTTCCAGCATTTTCAGGCTTAACTTTAGGATGACAGACAACGTAAGCCAACTGAGAGAGGAGGATCGGGTACCAGGCTAAGGTGTATAGATCAGCTGACTGTCCTCATTATGTTGATGAAAATAACATACAAATAGAATACGAAAAAAGTGTGGAGTCTTCAAGGATTTGGAGAAAGTGTGTGATGAACTTACTAGAATGTCGTGGGTCGGGATTCGGAGATATGATGATTTTTACCCTTTCAACCCGAAGGATAACCGTTTCTGCTGTTGTTGTTTGTAGTTTGTTTGTGTTTTGCTGCCAGTAAGCGATTTAAAGTAGATTTGACCTTGCCACCCTGATAACAACAATCTACACATACTTCATACAATATTCTCTATATGTACCAGTCAACGATTGCATTACAATAATAAAGCTAACGACAATAAAACCACATACACACACACACACACACACACAGTTACATACATACATACATACATACATACTCATACATATATACAGACAGACAGAAACAGGTAGATAGATAGATAGATAGAGATAGATAGATAGATAGATAGATACACAGACAGAGAGATAATCTGCATTACAATACATACAATACAATCCTCTATTTATACAAGTCATACAATAATCCAGTTAATCCCATTACAACCCCCCATACATACAAGTCATCTACTCTAATCATCCCCTAAGGAAACTCTACACCTTCACTACACATCTTCCTCCATTAGAAAATCAAGGGCACCGTACCCCCTCCCCCCCCCCCCTTTCCCCCCACCAACGCCCAACTATTTATTTATCCAACCAGGTAAAGGCAATTTGTACAGTTGGTTGAAGAAGTTTTGTTACCGTCACTGTGCTCCACATTTTATACAAACGGCTCATTACATAATTCCAGTAGCTTTAAAGTGGCTGCTTAGCTTTTCTTTATACTTGGCAGTTTCTTCAATATATTTGTGTACGTAACTATGTGCACCGTGTGTATAGTATATGTATGTATGTATATGTATGTACAGTATATACTCAGGCACATACCCCATAGCTGAGGGTTGCCAACTCAAGACAGAGCCCGAAGAAAAACAACATTTAAAGTTCCAGTTCTTAGAGTCCGGGACCACTTTCGCGTTCTCTGTCTCGTCTAGTACCAACATAGTACCCATTCAATGTTCCTAATATATATTTTCTTGTTATGTTGTATGCAGCCACGGAATAAGGGAGTAATTTGAAGAAAAAAACTAATGGTAGACTAGGCTTGGTAGATTGACTGCTTATGTACAGACTGCCTCATTTGGGTGGTAAACCAAACTAGCCGCTCCTCCGCCTTGAGTCTGGCCTGAACCCCTGTGACCAGATATGGTTAATATTGACACTGAGGTCTACCTTCACACACACGGTAACACAACGGTGGAGGTAGGTGTGTTCCTCTGTTACACACACACACAGACTCCGAGGTCTTTACTAGGCAGTCCGGATTTTTTTTTTCTTTTATTATTATTATTTTTTTAAAGAGAGAGAGAGAGAGAGAGAGAGAGAGAGAGAGAAAGAGAGAGAGAGAAAGAGAAAGAGAAAGAGAGAGAGAGAGAGAGAGAGAGAGAGAGAGACTATTAAACTACAGTATATTACTGTCCGTCTATTTTTATCCTGGCGAGCGACAGCAAGCTTGCAATTTTGTAGGAACCGGCCTTCGGCCGAGATATTCTTCTACAAAAAAAAAAAAATGGACAAATATATCTCTGAGGGAAGTCTTTGGGGTAATTTAAGCTTGATGGATATCTAAGGAGAAAACGATGAACACAAATATAATAATAATAATAGCAAAATAATCATTTAAATAAATTAAAATAATAATATATTTACCCCAAAACCACTAAGTCCATAACTTGCATACACACAATGCTTGTGAAATTCACAGTTACACACACACACACACACACACACACACACAAATCTCTCGCTCTCTCTCTCTCTCTCTCTCTGTGGTCCAGCTCCACCACTGTCATCTGTGGAGTAACACAACTGGTGGTCATAACTCATGGGTAGATCACTGTTATTACCGGGGTTATCACTGACTTGCCCCAACCTCACCCTGCCCTTAGTTAGTATACCCTCCAGTCACTTAACCCTTTCTTGTCCCTGTCTCAACCTGTCTCATCCTACCTTACCCTGCAGTCACTATACCCTTCCTTGTCCCTGCCTCGCCCTGCAATCACTTAACCCTTCCTTGGCCGTGTCCTGTCTTGTCTCACCCTACCTCACCCTGCAGTCCCTTAACCCTTCTTCCCTGTCCTACCCTGTTTCACCCTATCTCACGCTGCCTCACTCTGCAGTCACTTAACCCTTCCTTTGTTCCTGCCCTGCCTCGCCCTGCATCACCCTACCTTACTATCCAGTCACTTAACCCTCTCCGACATATGACGCGATTTTGAGCCTATTGGGGATACTTTAAAGCCTTTGTTACCATCAGAGGTATTCAGAAACCTTTAGTTTAGTTACTTCAACCTCTGCAGTTGTCTTGAGTTAGCTGTGGGCAGAATACTGATTTTGGAGAGGTAATTTTAAGAGTGAGAGAACTCTATTTCTTATTGCTAATCTGGCAACCTCTGCGTCATAAATGCGTGAAAGGGTTAACCCTTTTTCTTCCCTGTCCTACCTTGTCTCACACTACCTTACCCTGCAGTCACTTAACCCTTCCTCTTTCCTGTCTCACCTTACTTCACCCTGCAGTCACTAAACCCTTCCTTGTCCCTGCCCTGTCATGCTCTGCCTCACCCTACCTTACTCTGCAGTCACTTAACCCTTCCTTTTTCCCTGTCCTGCCTTGTCTCACTCGGCCTCACCCTACAGCCACTTAACCCTACCTTGTCCCTGTCCCACCCTATATCACCCTGCCTTACCCTGCAGTCACTTTACCTTTCCTTGTCCTGCCCTCACTGCCTCACTCTATTATCTCCCTACCCTGTTTCACCCTACCCATAGTTAGTACCCTGCAGTTCCTTAACCCTCCTCCCTTATCCTACCCTGCCACACCCTATACTGCCCTGTTTTACACTATTATCATCCTATTCTTCTATCACTCACCCTGTCACACCCTACTTTACCCTGTCCAAAGACTGTTCTAACCCTACCGGTAGCCTTTTATCATTCACCCTGCCACATACTACCCTGTCATGTATTACTCTTCTAACCCCACCCTTCTATCACTCACCCTGCCACACCCTACCCTGGCCTGTCCTAACCTATCTTACCCTACCTCACCCTGCAATCACTTAACCCTGCACTGTCTTACCCTGCTTTCACCCTATCCTTTCACCACTCAACCTTCCACAGTTCTACCCTGCCATACCCTATCCTTCCAGTCACTCATCCCATCCTTTTCCCAGCCCTGCCCTGTCCTGTATGCCTCCCCCTGCTTTTACCTTACCCTGCCTCACCCTACCTGTAGTTAGTACCCTGCAATCATTAAGGGGGGTCACCTGCATTTTTATCTTTCTCTCCTTTTCTCTCTTTCTCTGACTTGTATCCATTATGGCCCCATTCATCCAACTGTTTCAAAACGTTTATCCCCATCCAGGTGTCGATTTTTTCCTGGCGAGCGATAGCGAGCTAGCATTGTATGGAGAAATCCGGCTTCGCCGGAGACATTTTTCTATCGAAAAATGTACAAATTTAGCTTACTGTAAAACACAAATATGTATATGCTGGCTCGCTACCGCTCGCCAGGAAAATATTGACACCTGGATGGGGGTAAACGTCTTAAAACAGTGGGCCGAATGGATACAAGCCAAAGAGAGAGGGAGAGAAAGATAAAAAAGCGAGGTGGGCGCCCTTAAACCTTTGTCTTGCCCTGCTTCACCCTGCTATCGACGGTCCTTATCCATCGTATTATCTTGTGCCAGCTAATAGTAGGAGCCTAATTATACATATTGACTGTCTGTATGGCTCACAAATTCTCATCGCTATAGTCTATTCGCTGTAAGTAGGCGAGAAATCATGACCTCTAACCTCTGTAACTCAAAGACGACTAGAGTAATCGAGCTAATATTTCTACCATTTGGGAAGAGTCCGTCAAGAAGTAGATGTGGAAATGTACAGCCCATTTCCTCTAGCCCTTTTTGAGTTAGAGAGGATAGAGGTCATGATTTCTCGCCTACTTACAGCGAATAGACTATAGTTAGACGCAGTTCGTTGGTTATGTGAAGTAACTGTATCTCGTTCTTTTTTAGCTGGCGGTAAATTGCCATGATACCTTTGGATTACCCAGTTCTTTGGAAAATATTTGAACCAACATGTGTTGTTAATCATGCAAACTTTATATTATGATGCAGACATAGTAATTTCAGATTATTCTATTAAGGGAGCCCACCTCGACACACACTCTCACTCTCACTCTCTCTCTCTCTCTCTCTCTCTCTCTCTCTCTCTCTCTCTCTCTCTTTGGCTTGTATCCATTCGGCCCCATTCAGCCTACTGTTTTAAGACGTTTACCCTCATCCAAGTGTCAATATTTTCCTGGCGAGCGGTAGCGAGCCAGTATACAGTATATACTGTATATATAATTTTTTTTTGACAGCAAGCTAAATTTGTACATTTTTCGATAGAAAAATGTTTCCGGCTTAGCCGGATTTCTCCATACAATGCTGGCTCGCTATCGCTCGCCAGGAAGAAATCGACACCTGGATGGGGATAAACGTCTTGAAACAGTTGGCTGAATGGGGCCGAATGGATACAAGCCAGAAAAGGAGAGAAAGATAAACCCCCCCCCCCTTAAGAATCGAAAATTCAGCTTCTGAAGAATTATACATTTCTCCTGTCAAGTGAAACCAATATACTATAGTAATGGGAATCTGTGGGGCATAAATACAGTCAAACTTTATATTAAGGCTCCCACAATGCAATGCCACTAGGGAATAAAGTTGATAAGGACGCAATCTTGAATTACTATATCAACAAACTAGCCAAGCCCAAGAGGTGGCCTAAACTATCTATAATTTGTGGACTACCAACCTAGTATGGAAACAGGGAGTGAGGGAGGGAGGAGGAAAGTATAGAGTAGCCTGGGTGGTTGGTGGCAGGCAGAGAGAGGTGCTCAAGGAGTACAATGTTTCTTCTCTCTGCCTTTTGTTTCTATCATTATACATGTTTTTCGATAATAAATTAACAATAATTTATATTTTTCATAATATACACACGAGTCATATGGGCAAGATGCCTAACACCCCGTGGCTCTGTTAGACTAGCAGTATAAATAGGAAGATGGGGTTAGTGGAAATTTGCAGCATCTCATCCGAGGAAGTAAACTGTGGTAACTTGGATAATATACAGTAGTCCCTGTGTACCAGGCTGGATAACTTACCTGAGATACCAACCACAGGCTCCACAGGACAATGATATGAAGATGAGCACAACAGTGAAGATCTGCGTAGTGTAAGTTTGTAACTTTGAGATTACGTATTAAGTGAGGGTATGCAACGACACACACACACACACAGATACCCCTCCCCCCTCTCTCTCTCTCCCTAGAATTCCCAAATTTCAGAGAAAATCCACAGCATTAGGCGTGCCCTCACCACTACCTAAAAATAGAGGTATGATACTGCAGTTGATAGCGCGGCAGAAAACAAAACCCAGGCGCTCTCCATATTCGGACTTTCAATTATTGCTGCCACCTGTCCAAGACCATCACACTAAGATCACCACAGCTCACACTACTCTCACGAAGATCACCTGAGCTCACACTACTCACACCTACGCTCCTCATATTGGTAGGAACATGACACTCAATGGAAAACAAAATAGTAGTTTGGCTTATGGCGGCATACTATCGGGTAATATATTAACCCCTTCTGTATCGGCGACGTCTTTCAACTTTATCCTGGCTACTATTGGACGATTGTATTCGGTCTAAAAAGGGCCTCCAACAATTAATAGGCTTCGAACTATCTCACTTATCCCCTTTTAATATCTCAAATCCTTCTTTAGCTGCACAACATAGTCTAAATATAGCAAGAATAAAATTAAGATTACGTTGCCGGTATAGAAGGGGTTAAACGACAGGTGCCAACATATATATGCATTTGTGATTTTGGTGTGGTAAAATACTATCCACATGCCCTAGTCAAAATTAACTCCTACATTTATCTTCCAATTACTTTCCCCCAAAGGGGCACACACACACACACACACACACACACACACACACACACACACACACACACACACACATACACACACACACAATAAAACGGTGATAAATAACTAGCATTGGTGTTAGTTTGTTTTTCAGTTCCTCCCTAGGCCTCTATTAAGCTATATATAAAAAAAGACCCCTCTTCGAGATAAATTTTTGAATTATTCGGTTAAAAACGGCTCCGATCGAAAGCCGGTTCCTTTTAAATTGCAGGTTCGCTATCGCTCGCCAGGAAAAAATCGACACCTGAATGGCACGAAAGGTTATAAAATCGGCCAACTAATGGGGTGAACGTCTTAAAATCTCAAAACTAATGGGGCTAAGCATAAGGAAGAAGGGAGTCCAGAAAATAGAAACTCGAGGTACTGGTCAAAAAGCACGGGATCAATAATTGGTAGCCTGTCCCAGTACCCTACTAACTCTGTAATTGGTAGCCCTGTACCTATCATTGGTAAGGTGAGGAAGCAGGGTATCTATAATTGGTGGTATCATGGAGGTGGTTCTCGGTATTGTTGGGTTGGTATAAAGGGGGGTCACCGGATTTTTTTTTTATCTATCTCTCCTTTTCTCTCTTTCCCTGGCTTGTATCTATTCGGCCCCGTTCAGCCAACTGTTTTAAGACGTTTATCCCCATCCAGATGTCGATTTTTTCCTGGCGAGCGATAGCGAGCCAGCATTGTATGGAGAAATCCGGCTTCGCCGGAGAAATTTTTCTATCGAAAAAATTACACATTTAGCTTGCTGTCAAAACAAAAAATATATATATGCTGGCTCGCTACCGCTCGCCAGGAAAATATTAACACCTGGATGGGGGTAAACGTCTTAAAACAGTAGGCTGAATGGGGCCGAATGGATACAAGTAAAAGAGAGAGGGAGAGAAAAAGAAAACAAAGCGAGGTGGGTTGGTATTAAAGGCAGATGGCAGGTATTTTGTGGGTCGACTGTGTAATTGTTTTATTTTTTATTTTTTTAATTTATTTTTTCTATATTCCAACTACTCCCTCTCGGGCATAGGCTGAGAGCCTGTACATTCCACCGCTCAACACGGTGAAGCCCGTGAGGTCTTGTTCCAGTCTGGGGAGTGAGACATGTGAAGCATCCATCATGGCTCGAAGCAGCTCCATCTCTGAAGCGGCTGGTTGCTTCGTTCAAGTGCTTCACCGTCTCACCCTCCAGACTCAGACCCTCACTCTCAGAACGCCACCTATTGAGCAGTGAACTCACTAGGCATTGTCCCCCTGTAACATATTTTGAATATGGGAATATTCATACAGTGTTATTTAATCAGGGAACAATGAGGGTATTTTTTTGGCATTTCGGTGGGCTTTGTGGTAATGCACTGATACTAGGTACAGCACAAATTCAATCCCAATAATATCTTCCCATTGACATATCGGGATTTGAACCCGGGTCCATTAGATTACCAATCCAGTGGCATGACCACTCCACCACACCTGGTCTTGATTATTCGGGTAGTTAGCGGGGTATTGGGGATACGGAGAGGTCTGTTATTGGTGTGTGTATGCGTGTGTGTTTTCGAATGTGTATAAATATGTGCGAGTGTGCTGACGTACGTGTGTGTGTGTGTGTGTTCCAAAAACTGAGGTAGATACTCAAACACCTTATATGTAGCCTGCAATTTGTCCAAAACAGGGAGATAAACCTAACTTCTCAGAAGACATGATGTTAAACACACTCATACACAGAATATATATATATATATATATATATATATATATATATATATATATATATATATATATACCTATATATATATATATATATATATATATATATATATATACAGTATATATATATACTGTATATACAGTAGTCCCTTAACCCTGGTAATTCGATTTTGTTTCAATTGCGTTTGCCATTTTCATGCAATAGATTTTTATTTTGCCTCTTAAACTAAAAAGCAAATAAAACAAATCCTCCACAGAACCCCTTTAAACAAAATGTAAGTATAGTTCTATTGAAAAATGTTCTGGGTTCCTCTAATTTGCTGACTCGCTATCAGCCGCCCAGAAAAAATCGACACATGAATGGGGTGAAATGACTTCTAATTGTCAAACAAATGGGGTGAAAAGTATTAAGATCACCAAACTAATGGGACGAAACAATAACAAAAATATCCCCTTAATGGTTTTAAAATGCACGAGTATTGACAACTGAACACCAACACTCCAAGTTAAATTAAAAACACACTTAATGAATTCAAGGTACGGTAGTTTTAATTGCCTGAGTAGTTATGGAACAGCGGCTATTATCTGGACTACACACACACACACACACATAAACTGTTGAGGAGGAGAGCTAGGAAGGATGTTAGGAAGTTTGGTTTTCCAGATAGAATGGTTGAGAAGTGGAATAAGTTACCAAACGACCTAGTGTGTGCACAAAGTATTCAAGCTTTTAAAGTAAATTATGATAAGTTAAAGGCTAACGGGACACTACGAGAGTAATCTCAATCCTGTAAAATACAATTAGGTAAACGTAAAAACACACACACACACACACACACACACACACACACACACACACACACACACACACACTAAAACGGTGATAAATAACTAGCATTGGTGTTAGTTTGTTTTTCAGTTCCTCCCTAGGCCTCTATTAAGCTATATATAAAAAAAGACCCCTCTTCGAGATAAATTTGTGAATTTTTCGGTTAAAAACGGCTCCGATCGAAAGCCGGTTCCTTCTAAATTGCAGGTTCGCTATCGCTCGCCAGGAAAAAATCGACACCTGAATGGCACGAAAGGTTATAAAATCGGCCAACTAATGGGGTGAACGTCTTAAAATCTCAAAACTAATGGGGCTAAGTATGAGGAAGAAGGGAGTCCAGAAAATAGAAACTCGAGGTACTGGTCAAAAAGCACGGGATCAATAATTGGTAGCCTGTCCCAGTACCCCACTAACTCTATAATTGGTAGCCCTGTACCTATCATTGGTAAGGTGAGGAAGCAGGGTATATTAAGTGGTTCGCCTGTACCTATCATTGGTAAGGTGAGGAATGCAGGGTATCTATAATTGGTAGCCCTGTACCTATCATTGGTAAGGTGAGGAAGCAGGGTATCTATAATTGGTAGCCCTGTACCTATCATTGGTAAGGTGAGGAAGCAGGGTATCTATAATTGGTAGCCCTGTACCTATCATTGGTAAGGTGAGGAAGCAGGGTATCTATAATTGGTAGCCCTGTACCTATCATTGGTAAGGTGAGGAAGCAGGGTATCTATAATTGGTAGCCCTGTACCTATCATTGGTAAGGTGAGGAAGCAGGGTATCTATAATTGGTAGCCCTGTACCTATCATTGGTAAGGTGAGGAAGCAGGGTATCTATAATTGGTAGCCCTGTACCTATCATTGGTAAGGTGAGGAAGCAGGGTATCTATAATTGGTAGCCCTGTACCTATCATTGGTAAGGTGACGAAGCAGGGTATCTATAATTGGTAGCCCTGTACTATCATTGGTAAGGTGAGGAAGCAGGGTATCTATAATTGGTAGCCCTGTACCTATCATTGGTAAGGTGAGGAAGCAGGGTATCTATAATTGGTGGTATCATGGAGGTGGTTCTCGGTACTGTTGGGTTGGTATTAAGGGGGGTCACCGGATTTTGTTTTTATCTATCTCTCCTTTTCTCTCTTTCCCTGACTTGTATCTATTCGGCCCCGTTCATCCAACTGTTTTAAGACGTTTATCCCCATCCAGATGTCGATTTTTTCCTGGCGAGCGATAGCGAGCCAGCATTGTATGGAGAAATCCGGCTTCGCCGGAGAAATTGTTCTATCGAAAAAATTACACATTTAGCTTGCTGTCAAAACAAAAAATATATATATGCTGGCTCGCTACCGCTCGCCAGGAAAATATTAACACCTGGATGGGGGTAAACGTCTTAAAACAGTAGGCTGAATGGGGCCGAATGGATACAAGTAAAAGAGAGAGGGAGAGAAAAAGAAAACAAAGCGAGGTGGGTTGGTATTAAAGGCAGATGGCAGGTATTTTGTGGGTCGACTGTGTAATTGTTTTATTTTTTATTTTTTTTATTTATTTTTTCTATATTCCAACTACTCCCTCTCGGGCATAGGCTGAGAGCCTGTACATTCCACCGCTCAACACGGTGAAGCCCGTGAGGTCTTGTTCCAGTCTGGGGAGTGAGACATGTGAAGCATCCATCATGGCTCGAAGCAGCTCCATCTCTGAAGCGGCTGGTTGCTTCGTTCAAGTGCTTCACCGTCTCACCCTCCAGACTCAGACCCTAACTCTCAGAACGCCACCTATTGAGCAGTGAACTCACTAGGCATTGTCCCCCTGTAACATATTTTGAATATGGGAATATTCATACAGTGTTATTTAATCAGGGACCAATGAGGGTATTTTTTTGGCATTTCGGTGGGCTTTGTGGTAATGCACTGATACTAGGTACAGCACAAATTCAATCCCAATAATATCTTCCCATTGACATATCGGGATTTGAACCCGGGTCCATTAGATTACCAATCCAGTGGCATGACCACTCCACCACACCTGGTCTTGATTATTCGGGTAGTTAGCGGGGTATTGGGGATACGGAGAGGTCTGTTATTGGTGTGTGTATGCGTGTGTGTTTTCGAATGTGTATAAATATGTGCGAGTGTGCTGACGTACGTGTGTGTGTGTGTGTGTGTGTTCCAAAAACTGAGGTAGATACTCAAACACCTTATATGTAGCCTGCAATTTGTCCAAAACAGGGAGATAAACCTAACTTCTCAGAAGACATGATGTTAAACACACTCCTACACAGAATATATATATATATATACCGGTATATATATATATATAATATATATATATATAGATATATATATATATATATACAGTATATATATATATATATATATATATATATACAGTAGTCCCTTTACCCTGGTAATTCGATTTTGTTTCAATTGCGTTTGCCATTTTCATGCAATAGATTTTTATTTTGCCTCTTAAACTAAAAAGAAAATAAAACAAATCCTCCACAGAACCCCTTTAAACAAAATGTAAGTATAGTTCTATTGAAAAATGTTCTGGGTTCCTCTAATTTGCTGACTCGCTATCAGCCGCCCAGAAAAAATAGACACATAAATGGGGTGAAATGACTTCTAATTGTCAAACAAATGGGGTGAAAAGTATTAAGATCACCAAACTAATGGGACGAAACAATAACAAAAATATCCCCTTAATGGTTTTAAAATGCACGAGTATTGACAACTGAACACCAACACTCCAAGTTAAATGAAAAACACACTTAATGAATTCAAGGTACGGTAGTTTTAATTGCCTGAGTAGTTATGGAACAGCGGCTATTATCTGGACTACACACACACACATAAACTGTTGAGGAGGAGAGCTAGGAAGGATGTTAGGAAGTTTGGTTTTCCAGATAGAATGGTTGAGAAGTGGAATAAGTTACCAAACGACCTAGTGTGTGCACAAAGTATTCAAGCTTTTAAAGTAAATTATGATAAGTTAAAGGCTAACGGGACACTACGAGAGTAATCTCAATCCTGTAAAATACAATTAGGTACACACACACACACACACACCGGTCACGGTGGCCGAGCGCGCTTAGTACTCTGTATTGGGAGAGCTAGCTCTGGTGTCGGAGGTTCGATCCCACGCGCCGGCAGGGGAAGTTCTCTCAAAAACTTTCCCTGGCCGTGAAGGCAAGATCTGGGCGGATCGTCTCGGGGGACCCACAAAGTCTCCTGCCCACGTCCTACTCCGTTGGGAGTATGTAGGCGCTCTCGTTAGCTGCCAGGATCAATCTGTTGATCCATTAGGATAAGATCTAGGTTAAGTTTGTGTATTTTCAGCCCCATTGGCTGCCGGCTTGAAATAAACCGATTATTATCTCACACACACACACACACACACACACACAGTCTTAATTAGTGTGAGCTGATAAGTGTGTTGGAGGCTGTATTTTTTATATATAATAGAGGGTATGGGGGCGGGTCTGAAGTAGGGAGGTAGATGGTTTTCCTGCCTGTGTTGACATTATCTATACCCATCACCCAGCTATACTCACTCACTCATCTACCCATCACCCAGCCACACTCACTCATCTACCCATCACCCAGCCACACTCACTCACTCATCTACCCATCACCCAGCCACACTCACTCACTCATCTACCCATCACCCAGCCACACTCACTCACTCATCTACCCATCACCCAGCCACACTCACTCACTCATCTACCCATCACCCAGCCACACTCACTCATCATCTACCCATCACCCAACCACACTCACTCATCTACCCATCACCCAGCCACACTCACTTATCATCTACCCATCACCCAACCACACTCACTCACTCATCTACCCATCACCCAGCCATACTCACTCACTCATCTACCCATCACCCAGCCACTCACTCACTCATCTACCCATCACCCAGCCATACTCACTCACTCCTCTATCCATCACCCAGCCACACTCACTCACTCATCTACCCATCACCCAGCCACTCACTCACTCATCTACCCATCACCCAGCCATACTCACTCACTCATCTACCCATCACCCAGCCATACTTACTCATCTACCCATCACCCAGCCACTCACTCATCTACCCATCACCCAGCCATACTCACTCACTCATCTACCCATCACCCAGCTATACTCACTCACCTACCCATCACCCAGCCATACTCACTCACTCATCTACCCATCACCCAGCCATACTCACTCACTCATCTACATATCCATACTCAATCACTGTTTACACTTTACTATAGTTTAACCGTCCTGTTCTTAAGATCGTTTAAGTCCTACGTCTATAATATTACCACACATACTTTATTAGCTACGGTAGTACAATAGGTTGCACTGGTAATGACAATTAATATATATCTGGAGTGGTGACTGCCATGCCCATTAACCTACTACTAGGGCAAGGGTATGATCCGGTTCACCATATGATGACCTTCAATAGATTACCTGGTTGACAGTTACCCTCTCATACGATAAAATACAGACCGAAATATACAGTACATATTCGTGGTTTTGAACGCATGTGCGTGCGTGCGTATATGTAGGTGAGCATTATACCAACTTGTAAATGTGTATGGTTAAGATCTTTTACTCTGACAAACTCACTGGCTAATCTATTGACCCATAGAAAGCATATATTTGGCATGTAGAAGTTAATACTGAACCAGTATCACAATATATATATATATATATATATAATTATATATACCGGTATATATATTATATAATAACAATAAGTACAAATAATAATAATAATAATAACTAATAACAACAATAATAACAATTAAGACCTATTAAATCCTGTTAACTTAAGGCCATATAATCCTTGTTTCAGAGTCTGCTGCACACAATCCCTACCAACCATAAGAGAGAGGGACACACGGTACAGTCGCCTTCAGAAGTCTGTAGCCCGTATCCAAATATACATAGATTTGGATATATTTCTTCGATCTCTTAAAGGAGGCAAAGTCCTAAACACACCTAAACAAAACCCTGTGCATTTAAGTTTGATTCAGTTTTTGCCAAGAAATGGCATTTTGTCATTATATCTAAGAATCTAAATTAAATTGAAGTTCCGTAGATAGGACAAGCCTTCTATGCGATACTGTTACCCTTGGCTCGACTCCTGACAAAAAAATAAGAAAATAATAATAATACAATAAATAAATAAATAAAACAATAATAATGAATTTAAAACATCTACCTACACAGGCATAGGCCTATTCCCCATTTTTTTTTTTTTTTTTTTTTTTTTTTTTTTTTAAAGCTGGTTGTGGCCGACTCGAGACAGAGCCCAAACAGGGACAACAACAAATAATGAACATAAATATACAAATAAATAAACGATAGCTTTCAATAACGAACATACTTTTCTAGCATGCGTCATATTGGAGACGTTGTTTTATCTTGAACAATCAGAATAAATCCAAATGTAATACCACAAATAACTTCCAATAACTTGATAACTCACAACAGACACAGGAATACGATCCAAATTTGTATTGGCAGATTTGTATAGAAATTTACTATCCGCTACCAATGATCACTCACTCTCACTCTCACTCTCACACTCTCTCTCACACTCTCTCTCTCTCTCTCTCTCCTGGTGGGCGGTAATCCCCATTCTCCGATTGGTTCACACGTCGCCAGTCATTATGTCAGGAATAATAGATTTCAGGTAAAAAATTGAAGAGTGTCTCCCCATCCCGACGGTGACAAACGAAGGGTCAGAGGTTAGTTAGCTACAGAAAAAATTATAGTGTTGAATATTTGTACTATACACGACTTAACTAAACCTAATCTAACCTAGGTAGGTAGGTAGAGGGACTGTGGAAGGTAGGGTACGGCAGGGTAGGAAGGTAGAGGGACTGTGGAAGGTTGGGTACAGCAGGGTAGGTAGGTAGAGGGGCTCTGGAAGGTTGGGTACAGCAGGGTAGGTAGGTTGAGGGACTGTGGAAGGTAGGGTACAGCAGGGTAGGTAGGTAGAGGGACTGTGGAAGGTAGGGTACGGCAGGGTAGGTAGGTTGAGGGACTGTGGAAGGTAGGGTACGGCAGGGTAGGAAGGTAGAGGGACTGTGGAAGGTAGGGTACGGCAGGGTAGGAAGGTAGAGGGACTGTGGAAGGTAGGGTACGGCAGGGTAGGAAGGTAGAGGGACTGTGGAAGGTAGGGTAGGCAGGGTAGATAGGTAGAGGGACTGTGGAAGGTAGGGTACGGCAGGGTAGGAAGGTAGAGGGACTGTGGAAGGTTGGGTAAGAGTAAACAAGAGTGGTGGTGAAGAATTAAGGTGGCCCCCTTTAAAACCTTCTCCCATTACACCTACTCAGCTGCTGCCCTATTTACCTGCCTATACACCTCTACTTACTGTACAGTCACAAACCTTATTAACTATATACCCATTGAAATCTTTGAACCTATAAATCCAAACTCTTTTGTATTTCACTGTTTTATCTCGTATGGGTTCGGTATAGATTCAAATGAGTGTATACTTATTAGGGATTGTGATTGTACAGTGTACACTTCCTACATTTGGCTTCCTATACAATATACATACATACCTAAATTGTCTATACCTGCCCACTTCTACCTCTTATACATCAGCTATACTGTATACCTTCCTATACCTCCACTTCCTATATCTTGCCCAGCTAATGCTCTACAGTATATACTGGTAACCTACCATACCTGGCTATTCCTCCACTTCCTATACCTGGTAAAGGAAATGGAAAGTTTTACTTCCATAATTCAACCCTTCTGACACAGGCTCTAACTTGCAAATTCAACGAAGTCTGGAGGGCATGCGACAGATGGTATTGGCAGGCCACTTCTCACAGATGACACACAAAACTACACATTGGCATATAGTTTATTTTCACATATTCATGCCACGAGCGTGTGGACTTTATAGATACAGACTGTTTTTCTAGTTTGAGTTGACAGAAAACAAATAAAAATAAATAAAAAAATAAATAGGATACTTTATGTCATGAGGGATCTGCCTTGTGTGGGCCAATCGGCTTTCTGCAGACTCCCATTTTATTATGTTGGACGGTTCCATGATGAAATACTGAAACCAACTACATCATCACCGGATCGTACAGCTATCTTGGAATATTATACCAATCATTAGTTATTAAACCTTAATTGATATTTGATAACCTGTTTCGTTACCTTTGACCTACGAGACCCAATGCCCGAACAAATTAAATATTCCAACAGATTATAAGCCATACTTACAATTGCTAATTTGTTACTATTTAATATACTAACACCGACGGAGCCTAGAATCATGGGCATAACAATAAGGTGTGTGTGTGTGTGTGTGTGTGTGTGTGTGTGTGTGTGTGTGTGTTACTCAGTTACTTGTTCGTCAAGGGGAATCCACGCAATGCGAGCTAAGCTCATTATTATCGCGCCTCCTTAACTGGGAATGTATTGCGTGAAATGCATGTTAAGTGTTTTATGTACTGTTGGAATGGCTGTGGATGTGTGTGTAGTCTGTATTGTAGCCAATTGGCGACATCGGAAACGAAGGCTTAGGGTGGATCTGTATGGTACCATTCTCACTATAGACGGTACCGTCTCGCCCGAAGGCTTAGGTAGCCATCAGCTTAGGTGAACCATATGATACCCATCTCGCCTTGTACCATTTTTGCCAACCCCAAATGGGACGTCACAACGTCGTCCACTTATTCCAGGTACCTATTTACAGCTAGGTGAACTGAGGCTAACACATGAAAGGAGACAAGCCCAATTTGTCTCCGCCCGGCCGGGGATTGAACCCCCGACCCCTCGTGTGTGAGACGAGAGCTCTACCTACTAGGCTACGGGCTGTGTGTGTGTGTGTGTGTGTGTGTGTGTACAAAGTCAGTCAACTTGATGGATGGAGAGAAAATGTGTGTGTATGGTAGGCTGGATCTCTCTCTCTCTCTCTCTCTCTCTCTCTCTCTCTCTCTCTCTCTCTCTCTCTCTCTCTCTCTCTCTCTCTCTCTCTCTCTCTCTCTCTCTCTCTCTCTCTCCTCTCTCTCTCTCTCTCTCTCTCTCTCTCTCTCTCTCTCTCTCTCTCTCTCTCTCTCTCTCTCTCTCTCTCTCTCTCCTCTTCTCTCTCTCTCTCTCTCTCTCTCTCTCTCTCTCTCTCTCTCTCTCTCTCTCTCTCTCTCTCTCTCTCTCTCTCTCTCTCTCTCTCTCTCTCTCTCTCTCTCTCTCTCTCTCTCTCTCTCTCTCTCTCTCTCTCTCTCTCTCTCTCTCTCTCTCTCTCTCTCTCTCTCTCTCTCTCTCTCGAAACCTTTTTTACTCTTAATAGTAAATGTAATTGTTGTACTGTTATTATAAAGGCACAAACTTGGGTTCTCAAACACTCAACATGGGATTGCTATATAAGAGTGATGGCAAGGAGTACAAAATTATACAATTAACGGAATTTACAGACTTTCCACAGATTCCCTGTTATATATATCTATATATATACTGTATATATATACTGTATATATACAGAGAGAGAGAGAGAGAGAGAGTGAGAGGGAGTGATAGATAGAAGTTGGAGTCTACTCTCGTTTTGAAGGTTTAATGTATTCTAGACTTCCTGGACACAGCAGGGATACTTTCACAACATACACGGATGTACATACAGAAATACACACACAGGTAGGTACAGTTGGCAGTAGCAAAGGGGTTTTGAAGGGAGGCTCGGCGACCAGTATACTCAAAGGGTTCACCTCAACTTAACAGGTAGGCACAAACAAGCTTGAGGGGAAATGGGCAGTTTTTTTGGTCTATTATTTTTCATTTATTCCTTTATTTCTTAGTTTCCTCGATAGACCTCCATCAAGCCTAACAAAAATCCGCCCAAACCCCTCCTTCAAGATAATTTGTAAATTTGTTGATAGAAAAATGTCTCGGCCGAAGGCCGTTTCCTCTTAAAATGTCAGGCTCGCTCCCGCTCGCCAGGAAAAAAACGACATTTAAATGGCACGAAAGGTCTTCAAATTGACAACGAAATGGGGCAAAAGGTGCTAAAATCACCACATTAATGGACCGAACATCTTATAATCTCAAAACAAATGGGACTTAACACGAGGGACAAAAGGGACCAGAAAAACGACCCATCTTCCCTTAAGACGATTAGCACCATGGAGTCGAAAAGGCGCGAAGACACTGGGTCGCTCTAACCGAGTGTAATTATAGCAAAGGGCCAAGGCACCAACTGGAGCAATTCAAATGATACTCCACGTGGACTATCGAAATTACGTATCGAAATAGTGGAGAGTAGCTGATCCCTGGCTTGTCTCCTCAACACCATAGACCAATTTATTCTATAGTTATTCTATAGTTTATTCTATAGAATTCTATAGTTATATCAGAAAGAAAAAAGTAGTTACTTCAACTGTTGGACCGTTAGTCGATGAAAATGGAGAATACACCAAAGACGAAGTACAAATGAGTAATGCCCTCAATACCTTCTTTGCATCAGTTTTTACAACAGAAGACCTCAGTGATATCCCTACACCATCGCCGATTCAGATTGATAATTCAGATGTTCTAAGCAATATTACCGTTACAGAGAGAGAAGTATTGAATTGTTTAGATAAACTCAAGGTAAATATAACGCCTGGACCTGATACAATCTCGCCTAGAGTTCTAAAGGAAGCTAAGGATGAGCTCTCCAAACCACTGACATTACTATTCAATAAATCCTTGCAGTCTGGAACTATGCCTGATCAGTGGAAGATAGCCAACGTAACACCGATATTCAAAAAAGGCAGCAAATCCCTACCCAGTAACTATCGTCCAATTAGCTTAACCTCAGTTGTATGTAAAATGCTAGAAACGGTAATAAGAGACAGACTCGTAAATCACTTAGAGGAAAATAACATACTTAAAGATACTCAACACGGCTTTCGTAAAAACGTTCCTGTTTAACAAACCTCTTAGACTTCTTCCACGATATCCTCAACCTCTACGATGAGAGTAAAGCTTGTAGATATTATATACCTTGATTTTCAAAAGGCCTTTGACAAAGTTCCCCACAAACGTTTACTGCTAAAACTAAAAGCGCATGGAATACAAGACGGTGTGTTGAAATGGATAGAAAATTGGCTCAGCGACAGAAAGCAAAGAGTAGTCATAAACGGTAAGGCATCTAAATGGACCAATGTAAGTAGCGGGGTACCCCAGGGATCGGTACTAGGACCAATTATCTTTCTAATTTACATCAACGACATAGAGGAGGGTCTCACCTGTACAATCTCAAAATTTGCTGACGATACAAAAATTGCAAATAGCGTACTCTCAAAAGAACAAGTTGACGATATGCAACACAATCTAGATAAATTGTCACATTGGGCCCAAATTTGGCAAATGAGTTTCAATGCGGATAAATGTAAAGTACTACATATCGGATACCTAAATGAGAAAGCAAACTATTCGATGAATGGCACTCAGCTTAAGAATGTAAACAGAGAAACCGATCTGGGAGTAACAATATCGAGTAACCTAAAACCGAGTCAACAATGTTCAGAAGTTGTTAAGAAGGCAAACAAAATAATTGGCTTTATAGGCAGGTCATT
>CM064548.1:12103890-12131390 GCA_032716605.1 Paralithodes platypus | reverse complement strand
CCCCAACCTACCCACCCCACTCCCACCCCACCTACCCACCTCACTCTCACCCCCACCCCTACCCATCTTCAACCACCCCAACCAATCCATCTCACCTCAGACCAACCATAATTATCATTCTGTTCACCGATCTTGCCAATATCACACCCTGATTATCATTCTCGCACCCCGCCCACCAACCTCAAACCTGCCGCTTCGCCCACCTCACTCACCTCTTCTCAGACCCACTGCTCCACCCACCTCAACTTCACCCCTCTCACCTCCGCCTCACCCACCACAACACCACCCATCTCCACCTCACCCATCTCACCTCAACTCTACCACCTCACCCACCACAACTCCACCATCTCACCCACCTCAAAACTCCATCTCATCTCCCCCCCCCCCACCACCCCCACATACACACACACCACCACCACCACTCATATGTATCACTATGCAAGTATATCTAAGGAAACTGGCTTACGGGTGCAGCTTGCTATGGAGTAAAACAATCATAAGTCAATCTCACTGGTTGTCTTGGTTATATTTATGAGTGACTGTACCAACTACTGACACGGCGGGTGCCCAACCCCGAAAAGGGTTGAAATAGGGGAGCTATCCCCCCGCCAAAGGCGGCTTTCTAGGGCCTCTCCTAGCTGATGCTGAGAGGATTGGGTTCTAGTCATGTGGTGATGGGCTGGTCTATCAGAGTGAGAACTGAGCAATCTCTGCCATACCCATAGCTTACTCTGACTGTTCCTTTACTTATATATTTTCTAGATCTCAAGTGACGGCGTCTCTAACGTGGATTGACCTCCCAATCTACCAAGATTGGAAGCCAATGCGTCACATTTTTCCCTTGCCCCTCAATTTTCTCTTCATAATTGCTGAGGGACACAGGGCCCTGGGTGGGGCTTTGGTTTCCCGGGCATTTCCGCACCCTCCTCAGCTCCCCGCCATGGAGTGGCTTCGGTCACCCAGGCTTTATTGTGGTCGGCGGGGAGGGTTCTGTGGGGCCGCTCGGTTGTGGCCTTGGCCTTGCTCAGGGCCTTGGGGCTGTTCGGCCAGGCAGCTTGGGGAACAACAACAACAACTACTGGCATATTCTCCGAGGTACAGTACTAAGACATCACGTAATAACGTCCGTGACTAAATTATCACGCTCTCAATTCTACTCTTCACTATTCATTTATACACCGAACACCTCTCTGTAATATAATTCCTTACACGAACTTTGCACCTATTGTCAATCTGCACCACTTCAAATCCAATTATTTCAAATTGCTCTCGAATGAAGAACGTATTACATGCATGGATTTGTTTTTTACTGAATGTTATTCAATGTTTTATTAGTTTGTGTAATGAATTAATAAATACGCCCTGGGGCTATACTTCTCTGAGACATGATATTCAACACAATTACGACTTCGTATTTCCCTACGATGACAGCTGAGATCGTATTTTTGTGAGCCATACAAAACACGCCTTATGGTATACTTGACTAGTAATTTATGACTAACGTGCTATAATGAGACATCGTGACGCTGAATATGATATGGTGTATCGTCGTAAGTCGGTCATCCGTCGTAACTTTGTGATCACCTTGAAGATCTAGCTCTCAAGGACTTATGAAACTAAGTCTATCTATCTATCTATTTACTCTGGCCCAATCCCCACTTTTCCTATTTTAGTTTTCTTTTCTTTTTCCCTCTTTTTTTCTTTTTTTTTTTGGGGGGGGGGGGCCGACTCAAGACAGAGCAAGAACAGGGAAAACACTAAGTACTCCCTGTAATTCCTCGTAACTCTGTACTGCCGCTGATTGTTTCTTGTTATATTCGAGCATTCTTTATTTTTAGTTTACCCCCCCCCCCCTGAATTTCAGGCTAGCTATCGCTCGACAAGAAATATTAGACACCTGAATAAGTCAAAACGTCTAGTAATCGCCAAACTACCAGGGCCAAGCAGCGAAATCCAAATTAAAGACCAACGTTGGTTTGGATACAGTGAAGAAACTCAGTACGCCCTGTAATTTTTGGTAACTCCGTAATGGCGCTATAGATGGGTGGCAATCAGTCAACCTGCTCAAGATGGTAAGAGAACATTAGGGCCAAGCTATGTCTAGTTAAGGAGGCCATATGTTGGCTTGTGGTAGAGGAGGAGGGGTGGGGCTATATTACGAGTAGTCAGATGGCGCCCCGGAGGTATAAAGGTAGTGAAAGAGAGGTGATGGGATAGAGTGATGACTTGAGTTGAGAAGTGTTAAGCTGAAAGTAAGAGGTGAGTTCTGAAGTGTTAAGCTGAACGTAAGAGAGGTGATGGGGTAGAGTGGTGAGTTGAGAAGTGCTAAGCTGAAAGTAAGAGAGGTGATTTCTGAAGTGTTAAGCTGAACGTAAGAGAGGTGATGGGGTAGAGTGGTGAGTTGAGAAGTGTTAAGCTGAAAGTAAGAGAGGTGAGTTCTGAAGTGTTAAGCTGAACGTAAGAGAGGTGATGGGGTAGAGCGGTGAGTTGAGAAGTGTTAAGCTGAAAGTAAGAGAGGTGATGGGATAAAGTGATAAGTTGAGAAGTGATAAGATAAAATTTGTGTTGGGTTGAGGTGTGTTATGTCTAGTGAGGAGGTCATATGTTGTCTTGTGGCAGTGGTGGGGCGGGGCGATGTTACGAGCAGTCAGATTGTGCCCCAGAGGTATAGGTGTAATGAGGATTGTAATGACTAGTTTGGGAGAGTTCAGAAGGAATATAGAGATTCCTGAGGATTGAAGAAAGGCTACGTGTAGAATGAAGTGATTGCTAGTAAGTTGCGTTCAGAAGAAATAAGAAGGATTCTGTAGTGATAAAATTAGACAGAACGATGTTATTAATAAGTATACGGAACCTACTAGTTACTATAACAAGGGATGGGTAGTGTAATGAGCCGAGAGGAATTTATTGGAGAGTTGTGTTTTGTTGTTCCTTGGATGTGTTTGATGTGTTTGTTGTGTTGTGTGGTGTTATGCTTGTGTTTTGGTGTGTTACTTAGACTTCTGTTGTGTTCAGTGGTGTTGTATAGCGGTGGAACAGGGCGAGGCGGACCCACATTACGAGCAGTCAGACAGCGCCTCCGAGGTATTAGTAAGATGAAAGGTGATGGATGGATAGGGAGAGGTGTGTGTGTGTGTGTGTGTGTGTGTGTGTGTGTGTACTTACTCTAGTTGTACTTACTCTAGTTGTATTGCGAGAGTGAGCATGCTCGTTATTTCCCGCCTCCTATATGTGTAGGTGTTATATGTATCGTTGGAATGGCTGTGGATGTAGTCTGTATTTTTAGCCAATTGGCGACATCGGAAACGAAGGCTTAGGGTGGATCTGTATGGTACCATTCTCACTATAGACGGTACCGTCTCGCCCGAAGGCTTAGGTAGCCATCAGCTTAGGTGAACCATATGATACCCATCTCGCCTTGTACCATTTTTGCCAACCCCAGATGGGACGTCACAACGTCGTCCACTTATTCCAGGTACCTATTTACAGCTAGGTGAACTGAGGCTAACACATGAAAGGAGACAAGCCCAATTTGTCTCCTGTGTGTGTGTGGTTTTTTTTGTTTAACCTCGGGACATGGGTTCTACGTAGCCATTTTTCAAAGTAGATTTTCGAGATCTTTATTGCTTCATTTGTACTGAGCTAGGGAGCGGTACTCTGCGTTACGAGGTATTTGATGAGTGTTGTCATACTGTCGTTATATTATTTTCGAGTGTGGCAGCGCATCATCTATGAAGCGAGAGGCTGACGATATGAGGGACATTATATTGATGTGTCGATGTTACTAGGATACTAAAGAACTACAGGGAAGGGGATAGCATCTCTCAATGATACCCTACCGTTTAGACTGGGGGGGGGGGGGAGACATGGCACAAAATATGAGAGAAAGGGAGAACAATATGAATAACAAAAGAGAGAACAGATAAAGATTAAGAGAGGGGGGGGTGAGAATAAAAGAGAGAACAGACATATAATAAGAGAAAGGGAGAACACAATGGAATAAACAAGAAAGAGAGAGGGGGGGGGGAGGAATATGAATAAAAACAGAGAGAACAGACAAAGTATAAGAGAGAAAGGGGGGAACAAAAAATAAGAATAAAAGAGTACTGGGCTAGCTAGGTCTACAAGGGCCCCGCTCTCTGACAGGCGGGCATCAATAGCTCTTATATAGACCCACCCAAAAAACACGGGGGTAGGGAGAGGGAGGGAGAGTGTAGGTCATTATAATAATAAACCCCACCCATCACATCACCCGTTCCTGATTGGTCATTGATTTTCTGAGCCGATTAGTTTATGGCCGAGAGGATCATCAGCTTGGCAGGACGGATGATAGGGGGTGTAAATAGGAGGCTGTCGGGGGTAAGTAGGAGGTTGTCAGAAAGGAGGCTGTGTGTAAGTAGAAGGCTGTCAGGGGTAAGTAGGAAGCTGTCAGGGGTAAGTAGCAGGCTGTCAGGGGTAAGTAGCAGGCTGTCAAGGGTAAGTAGGAGGCTGTCAGAGGTAAGTAGGAGGCTGTCAGGGGTAAGTAGGAGGCTGTCAGGGGTAAGTAGGAGGCTGTGTGTAAGTAGGAGGCTGTCAGGGGTAAGTAGCAGGCTGTCAGAGGTAAGTAGGAGGCTGTCAGGGGTAAGTAGGAGGCTGTCAGGGGTAAGTAGGAGGCTGTGTGTAAGTAGGAGGTTGTCTGGGGTTAGTAGGAGGCTGCCAGGGGTAAGTAGGAGGCTGTTAGGGGTACGGTAAGTAGGAGGATGTCAGGGGTAAGTAGGAGGCTGTCTGGGGTAAGTAGGAGGTTGTTGGGTAATTAGGAGGCTGTCAGGGGTAAGTAGGAGACTGTCAGGGGTACGTAGGAGGCTGTCAGGGGTAAGTAGGAGGCTGTGTGTAAGTAGGAGGCTGTCAGGGGTAAGTAGGAGGTTGTCAGGGGTAAGTAGGAGGCTGTCAGGGGTAAGTAGGAGGCTGTCAGGGGTAAGTAGGAGGCTGTCAGGGGTAAGTAGGAGGCTGTCAGGGGTAAGTAGGAGATTGTCAGGGGTAAGTAGGAGGCTGTCAGGAGTAAGTAGGAGGCTGTCAGGGGTTCGTAGCAGGCTGTCAGGGGTAAGTAGGATGCTGTCAGGGGTAAGTAGGAAGCTGTCAGGGGTAAGTAGGAGGCTGTCAGGAGTAAGTAGGAGGCTGTCAGGGGTAAGTAGGAGGCTGCCAGGGGTAAGTAGGAGGCTGTCAGGTGTAAGTAGGAGGCTGTCAAGGGTAAGTAGGAGGCTGTCAGGGGTAAGTAGGAGGCTGTCAGGAGTAAGTAGGAGGCTGTCAGGAGTAAGTAGGAGGCTGTCAGGGGTAAGTAGGAGGCTGTCAGGGGTAAGTAGGAGACTGTCAGGGGTAAGTAGGAGGCTGTCAGGGGTAAGTAGGAGGCTGTTAGAGGTAAGTAGGAGGCTGTCAAGGGTAAGTAGGAGGCTGTCAGAGGTAAGTAGGAGGCTGTCAGGGGTAAGTAGTAGGAGGCTTGTCAAGGGTAAGTAGGAAGCTGTCAGGGGTAAGTAGGAGGCTGTCAGGAATAAGTAGGAGGCTGTCAGGGGTAAGTAGGAGGCTGTCAGGGGTAAGTAGGAGGCTGTCAGGTGTAAATAGGAGGCTGTCAGAAGTAAGTAGGAGGCTGTCAGGGGTAAGTAGGAGGCTGTCAGGGGTAAGTAGGAGGCTGTCAGGAGTAAGTAGGAGGCTGTCAGGGGTAAGTAGGAGGCTGTCAGGGGTAAGTAGGAGGCTGTCAGGGGTAAGTAGGAGGCTGTTGGGAGGTAAGTAGGAGGCTGTTGGGAGGTAAGTAGGAGGCTGTCAGGGATAAGTAGGAGGCTGTCAGGGGTAAGTAGGAGGCTGTCAGGGGTAAGTAGGAGGCTGTCAGGGGTAAGTAGGAGGCTGTCAGGGGTAAGTAGGAGGCTGTCAGGGGTAAGTAGGAGGCTGTCAGGGGTAAGTAGGAGGCTGTCAGGGGTAAGTAGGAGGCTGTCAGGGGTAAGTAGGAGGCTGTCAGGGGTAAGTAGGAGGCTGTCAAGGGTAAGTAGGAGGCTGTCAGGGGTAAGTAGGAGGCTGTCAGGGGTAAGTAGGAGGCTGTTGGGGGTAAGTAGGAGGCTGTCAGGGGTAAGTAGGAGGCTGTCAGGGGTAAGTTGGAGGCTGTCAGGGGTAAGTAGGAGGCTGTCAAGGGTAAGTAGGAGGCTGTCAGGAGTAAGTAGGAGGCTGTCAGGGGTAAGTAGGAGGTTGTCAGGGGTAAGTAGGAGGCTGTCAGGGGTAAGTAGGAAGCTGTCAGGAGTAAGTAGGAGGCTGTCAGGGGTAAGTAGGAGGCTGTCAGGGGTAAGTAGGAGGCTGTCAGGGGTAAGTAGGAGGCTGTCAGGGGTAAGTAGGAGGCTGTCAGGGGTAAGTAGGAGGCTGTCGAGGGTAAGTAGGAGGCTGTCAGGGGTAAGTAGGAAGCTGTCAGGGGTAAGTAGGAGGCTGTCAGGAGTAAGTAGGAGGCTGTCAGGGGTAAGTAGGAGGCTGTCAGGGGTAAGTAGGAGGCTGTCAGGTGTAAGTAGGAGGCTGTCAAGGGTAAGTAGGAGGCTGTCAGGGGTAAGTAGGAGGCTGTCAGGAGTAAGTAGGAGGCTGTCAGGAGTAAGTAGGAGGCTGTCAGGGGTAAGTAGGAGGCTGTCAGGGGTAAGTAGGAGACTGTCAGGGGTAAGTAGGAGGCTGTCAGGGGTAAGTAGGAGGCTGTTAGAGGTAAGTAGGAGGCTGTCAAGGGTAAGTAGGAGGCTGTCAGAGGTAAGTAGGAGGCTGTCAGGGGTAAGTAGGAGGCTGTCAAGGGTAAGTAGGAAGCTGTCAGGGGTAAGTAGGAGGCTGTCAGGAATAAGTAGGAGGCTGTCAGGGGTAAGTAGGAGGCTGTCAGGGGTAAGTAGGAGGCTGTCAGGTGTAAATAGGAGGCTGTCAGAAGTAAGTAGGAGGCTGTCAGGGGTAAGTAGGAGGCTGTCAGGAGTAAGTAGGAGGCTGTCAGGGGTAAGTAGGAGACTGTCAGGGGTACGTAGGAGGCTGTCAGGGGTAAGTAGGAGGCTGTGTGTAAGTAGGAGGCTGTCAGGGGTAAGTAGGAGGTTGTCAGGGGTAAGTAGGAGGCTGTCAGGGGTAAGTAGGAGGCTGTCAGGGGTAAGTAGGAGGCTGTCAGGGGTAAGTAGGAGGCTGTCAGGGGTAAGTAGGAGATTGTCAGGGGTAAGTAGGAGGCTGTCAGGAGTAAGTAGGAGGCTGTCAGGGGTTCGTAGCAGGCTGTCAGGGGTAAGTAGGATGCTGTCAGGGGTAAGTAGGAAGCTGTCAGGGGTAAGTAGGAGGCTGTCAGGAGTAAGTAGGAGGCTGTCAGGGGTAAGTAGGAGGCTGTCAGGGGTAAGTAGGAGGCTGTCAGGTGTAAGTAGGAGGCTGTCAAGGGTAAGTAGGAGGCTGTCAGGGGTAAGTAGGAGGCTGTCAGGAGTAAGTAGGAGGCTGTCAGGAGTAAGTAGGAGGCTGTCAGGGGTAAGTAGGAGGCTGTCAGGGGTAAGTAGGAGACTGTCAGGGGTAAGTAGGAGGCTGTCAGGGTAAGTAGGAGGCTGTTAGAGGTAAGTAGGAGGCTGTCAAGGGTAAGTAGGAGGCTGTCAGAGGTAAGTAGGAGGCTGTCAGGGGTAAGTAGGAGGCTGTCAAGGGTAAGTAGGAAGCTGTCAGGGGTAAGTAGGAGGCTGTCAGGAATAAGTAGGAGGCTGTCAGGGGTAAGTAGGAGGCTGTCAGGGGTAAGTAGGAGGCTGTCAGGGGTAAGTAGGAGGCTGTCAGGTGTAAATAGGAGGCTGTCAGAAGTAAGTAGGAGGCTGTCAGGGGTAAGTAGGAGGCTGTCAGGGGTAAGTAGGAGGCTGTCAGGAGTAAGTAGGAGGCTGTCAGGGGTAAGTAGGAGGCTGTCAGGGGTAAGTAGGAGGCTGTCAGGGGTAAGTAGGAGGCTGTCAGGGGTAAGTAGGAGGCTGTTGGGAGGTAAGTAGGAGGCTGTTGGGAGGTAAGTAGGAGGCTGTCAGGGATAAGTAGGAGGCTGTCAGGGGTAAGTAGGAGGCTGTCAGGGGTAAGTAGGAGGCTGTCAGGGGTAAGTAGGAGGCTGTCAGGGGTAAGTAGGAGGCTGTCAGGGGTAAGTAGGAGGCTGTCAGGGGTAAGTAGGAGGCTGTCAGGGGTAAGTAGGAGGCTGTCAAGGGTAAGTAGGAGGCTGTCAGGGGTAAGTAGGAGGCTGTCAGGGGTAAGTAGGAGGCTGTTGGGGGTAAGTAGGAGGCTGTCAGGGGTAAGTAGGAGGCTGTCAGGGGTAAGTTGGAGGCTGTCAGGGGTAAGTAGGAGGCTGTCAAGGGTAAGTAGGAGGCTGTCAGGAGTAAGTAGGAGGCTGTCAGGGGTAAGTAGGAGGTTGTCAGGGGTAAGTAGGAGGCTGTCAGGGGTAAGTAGGAAGCTGTCAGGAGTAAGTAGGAGGCTGTCAGGGGTAAGTAGGAGGCTGTCAGGGGTAAGTAGGAGGCTGTCAGGGGTAAGTAGGAGGCTGTCAGGGGTAAGTAGGAGGCTGTCAGGGGTAAGTAGGAGGCTGTCGAGGGTAAGTAGGAGGCTGTCAGGGGTAAGTAGGAGGCTGTCAGGGGTAAGTAGGAGGCTGTCAGGGGTAAGTAGGAGGCTGTCAGGAGTAAGTAGGAGGCTTGCCAGGGGTAAGTAGGAGGCTGTCAGGGGTAAGTAGGAGGCTGTCAGGGGTAAGTAGGAGGCTGTCAGGGGTAAGTAGGAGGCTGTCAGGGGTAAGTAGGAGGCTGTCAAGGGTAAGTAGGAGGCTGTCAGGGGTAAGTAGGAGGCTGTCAGGGGTAAGTAGGAGGCTGTTGGGGGTAAGTAGGAGGCTGTCAGGGGTAAGTAGGAGGCTGTCAGGGGTAAGTTGGAGGCTGTCAGGGGTAAGTAGGAGGCTGTCAAGGGTAAGTAGGAGGCTGTCAGGAGTAAGTAGGAGGCTGTCAGGGGTAAGTAGGAGGCTGTCAGGGTTAAGTAGGAGGCTGTCAGGGGTAAGTAGGAGGCAGTCAGGGGTAAGTAGGAGGCTGTCAGGGGTAAGTAGGAGGCTGTCAGAGGTAAGTAGGAGGCTGTCAGAGGTAAGTAGGAGGCTGTCAGGGGTAAGTAGGAGGCTGTCAGAGGTAAGTAGGAGGCTGTCAGGGGTAAGTAGGAGGCTGTCAGGGGTAAGTAGGAAGCTGTCAGGGGTAAGTAGGAAGCTGTCAGGGGTAAGTAGGAGGCTGTCAGGAGTAAGTAGGAGGCTGTCAGGGGTAAGTAGGAGGCTGTCAGGGGTAAGTAGGAGGCTGTCAGGGGTAAGTAGGAGGCTGTCAGGGGTAAGTAGGAGGCTGTCAGGGGTAAGTAGGAGGCTGTCAGGGGTAAGTAGGAGGCAGTCAGGGGTAAGTAGGAGGCTGTCAGGGGTAAGTAGGAGGCTGTCAGAGGTAAGTAGGAGGCTGTCAGAGGTAAGTAGGAGGCTGTCAGGGGTAAGTAGGAGGCTGTCAGAGGTAAGTAGGAGGCTGTCAGGGGTAAGTAGGAGGCTGTCAGGGGTAAGTAGGAAGCTGTCAGGGGTAAGTAGGAAGCTGTCAGGGGTAAGTAGGAGGCTGTCAGGAGTAAGTAGGAGGCTGTCAGGGGTAAGTAGGAGGCTGTCAGGGGTAAGTAGGAGGCTGTCAGGGGTAAGTAGGAGGCTGTCAGGGGTAAGTAGGAGGCTGTCAGGGGTAAGTAGGAGGCTGTCAGGTGTAAGTAGGAGGCTGTCAAGGGTAAGTAGGAGGCTGTCAGGGGTAAGTAGGAGGCTGTCAGGGGTAAGTAGGAAGGTGTCGGGGGTAAGTAGGAGGCTGTCAGGGGTAAGTAGGAGGCTGTCAGGGGTAAGTAGGAGGCTGTCAGGGGTAAGTAGGAGGCTGTCAGGGGTAAGTAGGAGGCTGTCAGGGGTAAGTAGGAGGCTGTCAGGGGTAAGTAGGAGGCTGTTGGGGGTAAGTAGGAGGCTGTTGGGGGTAAGTAGGAGGCTGTCCGGGGTTAGTAGGAGGCTGTCAGGGGTAAGTAGGAGGCTGTTAGGGGTACGGTAAGTAGGAGGATGTCAGGGGTAAGTAGGAGGCTGTCTGGGGTAAGTAGGAGGTTGTTGGGTAATTAGGAGGCTGTCAGAGGTAAGTAGGAGGCTGTGTGTAAGTAGGAGACTGTCAGGGGTAAGTAGGAGGTTGTCAGGGGTAAGTAGGAGGCTGTGTGTAAGTAGGAGGCTGTCAGGGGTAAGTAGGAGGTTGTCAGGGGTAAGTAGGAGGCTGTCAGGAGTAAGTAGGAGGCTGTCAGGGGTTAGTAGCAGGCTGTCAGGGGTAAGTAGGATGCTGTCAGTGGTAAGTAGGAGGCTGTCAGGAGTAAGTAGGAGGCTGTCAGGGGTAAGTAGGAGGCTGTCAGGGGTAAGTAGGAGGCTGTTGGGGGTAAGTAGGAGGCTGTTGGGGGTAAGTAGGAGGCTGTCAGGGGTAAGTAGGAGGCTGTCAGGGGTAAGTAGGAGGCTGTTGGGGGTAAGTAGGAGGCTGTCAGGGGTAAGTAGGAGGCTGTCAGGGGTAAGTAGGAGGCTGTTGGGGGTAAGTAGGAGGCTGTTGGGGGTAAGTAGGAGGCTGTTGGGGGTAAGTAGGAGGCTGTCAGGGGTAAGTAGGAGGCTGTCAGGGTTAAGTAGGAGGCTGTCAGGGGTAAGTAGGAGGCTGTCAGGGGTAAGTAGGAGGCTGTCAGGGGTAAGTAGGAGGCTGTCAGGGGTAAGTAGGAGGCTGTCAGGGGTAAGTAGGAGGCTGTCAGGGGTAAGTAGGAGGCTGTCAGGGATAAGTAGGAGGCTGTTGGGGGTAAGTAGGAGGCTGTTGGGGGTAAGTAAGAGGCTGTCGGGGGTAAGTAGGAGGCTGTGTGTTAGTAGGTAGATGGATGTTCGGGTGGGTGTAAGTAGACTGATGGGCTTAAGGGGGGATGAGCCTATTTATTTGCTAATTTATATATATTTTCATATATATTTTTTAGTTTCTTCCATAGACCTCCATCAAGCTTTAAAAAAAAAAAAACCCAAGACCCTCCTTCAAGATAAATTTGTACATTTTTCGATAGAAAAATTTCCCGGCCGAAGGCCGAGTCCTCTTAAATTACAGGCTCGCTATCGCTCGCCAGGAAAAAATCGACACCTAAATGACACAAAAAGTCTTAATTTTGACAAAGAAATTGGGTAAAAAGTCTTAAAATCGCCAGACTAATGGACCGAACGTCATATAATCTGAAAACTAATTGGACAAAACATGATGGAGAAGGGGGACCAGAAAAACGACCCATCTCCCCTTAAGTCAGGTGCTGTAAATCGACTGTCAGCGGAAAAAAAAAAAAAAAAAAAAATGTGCGTGTCAGTAGGCCTATGGCGATAATTGGGGCTTATTAATAACAGGGATGATGCGTACTTAATAGGCTTACAAGGGTAGGAAGGATGTTGCAACTAAGCTTTATAGGGGTAAGTAGGGGAATTTATATTAAGGGGATAGCGGCCGTTTGTTTTGTCTTCTATTTATTCATGTATTCATTTATTTTTCATTTCCCTCGCTAAATACACCCCCTAGACCCCCTTTAAAGATACATTTGTACATTTTTCGGTAGAAAATGTAAGAGCAACAAATAATGAACTAGCGAGATTTGACCTGTAAGAAAGGTCGATTATACACCGATATTTAGCCACGATACAAGATTAATACAGTAAGTTTGTTGTAAATACACTAATAGATTACATAAAACTCTACATAAATTCCATCCATCAAAAAACCCGTCTTATTTATTCGTTCTATTTAACCCTTTCACTTAACCAGACTTGTTTCTGTTTATTCTGGCTATTACTAGTCAATTTTATTCAGTTTTGGAACAGCTTGTGGGAATAAAAAATAATGGCTTTCATTTTGTTGATCGAAAGTATAAAATGGTATCTCCATTAACCTTTTTCTCCCCTTTTGAATAATATGAGACTATTTTACTTACCTTGGAAGGGATTCCAAGCTAAGTAAATTAGTCTAATGCTATCCCAAACTGAAGAAAAAGGTTAATGGAGATACCTTGTTTATACTTTCGATTCCTAGAGGTCCCATCTAATCTAAGAAAAATCGTCTAATGTTAGCCAGAAGAAAATATATATGGCAGTTTATCTTGAAAGGGTTAATATCGATGTCCACAGGTTGAACTTCCCCATATGGCCGAAACTCACATATGGTCAATTCCTTATAAAGTACCTTCTTCAAATTTGACTGACAACACCTTACCCACGAGTAGGAATATACCTGTAGTCTATATCAATATTCTTGTTCAATTATTAATGTAATTAGGGTAGAACATATCATTATTTAACAGTAATGCAGGTGTTTGTAAATAGACAAATGAAGATATACAGTAATAGTGTCGAGTGTATTAAGGACAAGGTCGAAGCAGTAACTCTTACAATACTATTTCAAGGCAAGCATAAGAGTAAAGGTAAGCTAAAGAATTATGACAAATTAATTAGCCATAAGTTAACTAAATTATACGATATTAAGCCTTAATCAATATTAAACCGCTAACTTGAGAAACCGTACAGAAGTAAACTTAACAAGTATGATGCAGCTGACCTTTGTAGACAAATCGTAATAAGCTGTGAATGGTGCAAAGACAGTGTCACACCAGAGTTTTTTGTCTGCAAATCTTTGTTTTCGTCAATTCTGGTCTGTCAGTTTCTAAACTAAACTAGTACCGTACAGTATTCGTGTATGAATTTAGTTTCCGATAACTATGCAAAATATACCAGAACTGTTGTCAGGAAAAAGTGTGGCCATCGAAAATTTAAAACAGCAGCTCTTGCGTTATAGGCTATCTCCTCAAGTGTGCTGAAGTTTATAAATAAATATTATTTAAAGCTACAAGCCTCCTGACTGAATACACTGGCTCCGGGTACACTGTTCGCCCTGAGCTATTACACTAACAATACGACCCGACACGAGAAAATCGGCTCGGTCAACAAGGTAATTTTCACTTAATGATGTTCCTATCCATATGTGGCGGGCGTTTATTGGCAACAAGTACACGGAACCCACAAGCTACCATTACTGTCGCCGATGACGCATGGATCGGGGGAATTGGTTTGTCTACAAAAAAGGTGCTGTCGGTCGTGTTGCCGGAACATAGGGTCGCTAATTTTGTAGCTCAAAAAAAATAAAAATAAAAATAAAAATTATTTCACTCCAACACCAAACACCCACCAACGAAATGTATGATATGTAATACTATTCCATTTTCTTGATTAAGCCATTCTCCCTACCAATAAATGCCTACAGTGGCCGATAGAGGCTCTGAACGCAATGTTTACCGCGGTGCATTGTGGGAAATTGGCGACATCGCGGACCTATCCACCCTCCCTCTCCTTCAACAATTCTATATTATAAGCGGTTAGCCGAAATTTCTGTAGCTGACACATACTTTGGTCTATGCATACTGTTGTTTTATATATTTTAAAATAACCCATATTCATGAATAATGTATATTTATAATGCAAAGTCAGCAGGTATTTTCCCACCAATTTTGTTATGATAATTAATCAGCTTATAATTATGTTTGTAGTCATTATCAGCTGCATATGGACTTTCCCTTTATTGCTATACTATATAAGCACTTAGTGTAATCTTATACTGTGAACTAAAAACGTGTAGAATCACAAAAAAATCGAGATAAACTGTGCATATCCTAGGTGTTGGCTGTTGGGTATAGTGATGTCTACAGTCATTGCTCTGGCGCTAGTTCAGAAGCGTCCACCAGAGGTCTCAAGAGAATTGTTGGTAGGGTCAATTGCTACACGAGAGACTATACAGACAAAGATCAGTACGATCAATTAATTCCATAAATGAGTGTACTGAAATGTACATTTGCGGCCAGTTGGCTATGAAGTTAATCATCAAATTTTTATTAAAAAGCTTGATAATTATGGAATAGAAGGTACCTCAAATGGTTCTCGCCATATTTAGGAAATCACAAACAGTTTTGTTGGATATTGTAAATGCCAGTCCCAGTATATGTCCATAGAGTGTGTAGTTCCTCAGGGATTGGTTTTGGGACCTATTTTATTCCTATTACACATTAATGACATAATTGCTAGTCAGCACATGAAATGTGTGTTGTTCGCAGAAGACAGCACCTTCTACACTACCCATCATGATCTCATTGAACTATCAAATATTGTGAATAACACCCTGGCAAATAAAAACAATTGGATATCTTCCAATAATCTCACTCTAAATATAGGTTAATCCAACTACATTGTATTTAATGGACAAACAAAACTCCAACCAAGAATCAGAATTAGTGACCGGGAGTTTGAGCGAGTGAGTAGTACACTCGGATACCGTAGTCTCGAGCCCACTTATATATATTTGTGGACTTCACCTATTTCTAATTATGGAAGCATATCTCTGGAATCACATTTATGAATATAATTTTCCAAAAATCAACTATAAAACTATATATTATATTTATTGTAAAGCAAGTTCTATCCAAAAATCAATCCAGATAATTATAATTGCATACAGAAAAACATAAGGGATCCACAAATTCTTACAAGTGGGCTAGAGACTTATGGCATCCGAGTGTACAAAGTTCTTGGGGGATCAAATTGAAGAGAGTTTGTCATGGCAACTCCATACTCGGTTATTTACAGTCTATATTAAGTAAGCTACTCTATTATATTCTGTATACTCAGGCCCAATCCCAAATTTTTTTTTTTTTTTTTTTGGGGGGGGGCCCCGACTCAAGACAGAGCCAGAATAGAGACAACACAACAGAAAACAACGAACACACAAAAACAAAAAACAAAACAAATTCACACACATCTATGTCATTAAGTAAGCAGTGTGGAGTATTATATCTAAGTCGATACAACTTGAAAACTCTGACATTGAAGCTTCTTGATTATACATTAACATTCAGATTGCTATTATACTGCAATACTGTGTGGGGCGGCACTGGGAAGCTGTTACTAATTAGTTCATCAATCTTTCACATGAGAGCCATAAGAATAATTGATAACTTGCCAATATTTGATCATACTTTATCGTTTAATATTCCCAATAATATTCGGGAGAGGAACAATAGATCTGGATTCTAAAAGGCATATAAATTTCATCTTATTGTTTATTTCTCCTATGGGCGCAATCGGGGACGGGGAGTTTGGCGAAGATATCTGGGCCCAGATACTCAACATTTATGACGCCTTAGCTCTCTCTGGTCGTCGTATTATTAATGCCAACACCGTAATTCTAGCTGCAATCATACCCAAAATACTGTTATAACTTTGTATTATAGTTTACGATCGTCAAGTTTTCCTGAGTATGAGGAGGATATGACGTCGTGGCAAGGAATATAACTGTTAATTGACTGGTTTGTTATGGCTCTGAACCGCCTTAACTTACGGCATCTTTAAGTATCCGGGCCCTGGTCAAGAGCTATGCTAATTGGTGAAATGGTTAATAATATGTTGGTAATCATTGAATGCAATCACCGACTAAATTTCAGTTAATTCACCGTTTACATTTATAAAACAACAGCATGCTAATTTTAAGCTTCAGCCTGCCAATACACAACAAACAAAGAAACAGACAAGAGAGATAACATAATCTCAACAAATTCCGTTTTTTGGAGATCTACCGGTATCTATCTATCTATATACTCAGGCCCAATCCCCACTTTCCTTTTTTTTTTTTTAAGGGCGGGGGGGGGGGGGGGGAGATGGAAAAAAAAAACTATTTCCAGAATGTATCAATTGCAGGCTAGTTACAACCCCCCGGGCCCAGGGTGACTCGCTATGCAATGTCTTCTACAATGTCTGGCATGGCAGGAATGTGGCTAGTCATAGTAAACTCATTACCTACACCATTCACAAATTGTCAATAAAGTCGTAAAGATCTGATCAGTTGTACGATTAAAAATGCAGTTCATAGTAATTTGCAGTCATACAAATCTTTAATAATTTCTAAAAAAATAATATTCTTAATAGGGAGAAGTCCTTCCTAATATAAATATAATTAATGGTGGTAGACTGGTAGCTTGAGTGAACACAATGACAGGTGCAAAAATTACAAACATAAATAAATATAAAGTTCTTTCAGAATCATCAGTTCAGATCTGTTCGGCAGGGGATGTGCATCTCATCTTAAAGTTAGTCTACATTATACAATCTCAAAGGCAATGTATTGTATTCCCTAACCTGGTTCAGGAGGTCGACTCATTCAAACCTGGGGAAAATGTTAGTCTAGTTTTCGCTTAGTACGGTACTGTAGCCTATATAATTATATATAATACAATCTAACGAGTGATTGTCTTAATGTGGGCACATCAGAAACAGCCAGAATTGTATTAACCCTTTCACACATTTAAGACGCAGAGGTTGCCAGATTAGCAATAAGGAATAGAGTTCTCTCACTCTTATAATTACCTCTCTATAATTAGTTTTCTGCCCACAGCTAACTCAAAGACAACTGCAGAGGTTGAAGTAACTAAACTAAAGGTTTCTAAATACCCCTGATGGTAACAAAGGCTTTAAAGTATCCCCAATAGGTTCAAAATCGCGTCATATGTCGGAGAGGGTAAACACTAGTATACATCGCAAAAGGACACACACGTATTTATAAAGCATGCAGAAATATATATTTACATAAAGAGTAACATCATTTTATTAAGCTGCTAACCCGATTAAAAGAGGCTGAAAAAGCTCCAGTACCAGTAAAGCAGGCGTCACACCATGCCGACTTGAGCCAAGACTGACCACGACCTTTAGTCGTGGTCAGGAGTGCCGACCTTCGGCGGAGAGCTTAAGGATTTGGGGGGGGTGAGTTTTGGACGGGAAGCAGTATGGATGGCCACGCCACCTGACGGGGTAGAGCGGCGCCCATGCAGGACTGAAGGTGAGACCTAGGTCGCCGCTGGAGTACCGATCTGCGGCGTAGAGCGTTGACGACCCGACGAACGGCGTCGACAGGAGGTAGGGCGGCGTCAATATGCATTACTGTGCCGATGGACGGCGACCCCTTCAGTATGGACGGCTGATTATTAACTGATTATTTCAGTTAATTCTGTTATTTTATTATTATTATTAATTTAATTATGTATTGAATGTAGTTATTTTTCATTTTTTCTGTAATTAATATACCTAATCTTATATTTTGATGGTTATTGATAATATATTTATTATTTAATTATTTAATTATGTCGTTTATTTATATATTATATTTATATATTATATAAAGAAATCCGGCTTCGCCGGAGAATTTTTTTTATGGAAAAATATACAAATTTAGCCTGCTGTCAAACAAAAATAAAAAATATGCTGGCTCGCTACCGCTCACCAGTAAAAAATTGACACCTGGATGGGGATAAACGTCTTAAAACAGTAGGCTGAATGGGGCCAAATGGATACAAGCCAGAGAAAGATAGAAGAGGACAGAACAAAAACAGGTCACCCCCCTTAATTAAATAAATATGCTATACCTTTGATTAACCCTACTTATTATTGATAATATATTTATTATTTAATTATTTAATTATGTCGTTTATTTATATATTGACCGTTAGGGCATCGTTGGGTCGCCGCAAGCCGCCTCTGATCCCCGCAAGTTGTTATGGTGACGCCGCCTGACGCAGACCTCATTTATGGTGCCGTGTGCCGCCGTGTGCCGCCGCACTGACTCCTACCTTTTCCCGTCAAGCGCCGTCACACGCCATCAGCCTCCTGTGCCCTTCACGTCCCATTTTTTTACCTCACTCCACGCCGACTTGATTTTCAAAGTTGTGCATGTTGAACTTTTGAGGGGGTATGTGAAGACCCATCCCGACCGGTTTGTTATGTTGGCAACGGCCCATGATGCGCGGCGACGTAGACCAAGACTGTCCACGACCCTTAGGTCGCGGACAGTCTTGGCCTAAAATCGGCTATGTGTGACGGGTGCTTAAGAAACTGAAGATAAGGAGAGAGAGAGAGAGAGACAGAGAGAGAGAGACAGAGAGAGAGAGAGACAGAGACAGAGACAGAGATAGGAGATAGATAGATAGAGATAGATATATAGAGAGAGAGAGGTGGAAGAGGGGAGAGGAGAGAGAGAGAGAGAGAGAGAGAGAGAGAGAGAGAGAGAGAGAGAGAGAGAGAGAGAGAGAGAGAGAGAGAGAGAGAGAGAGAGAGAGAGAGAGAGAGAGAGAGAGATAGGAGATAGATAGATAGAGATAGATATATAGATATATAGAGAGAGAGAGGTGGAAGAGGGGTGAGGGGGGAGCGAGAGAGAGAGGGGGGAGGGGGGTAATGATTACAGACGTGCGAGTAGTCCAGAATAATGCCCGGTAACCGTGGAACAACAGTGAAGGCCAGGTGCTACGACAGGTGCGTGGGAAAGGTGGATGCAGTACAGTACATGTAAATAGGATACCGGTACATTGAAGGGGAGGCTGGCCGTTTGTTTGATCTATTAATTCATTTATTCATTTATTTTTTTTAGTTTCCTCCCTAAACCCCCAAAAGCTTAGAAAAACACCCCTAGACCCCCCTTCAAAATAAATTTGTACATTTTTCGGTAGAAAAATGTCTCGGCCGAAGACCGCTTCCTCTCAAAATTGCAGGCTCGCTTTCGCTCGCCATGAAATAATCGACGCCTAAATGGCACAAAAGGTCTTATAATTGACCAAGAAAATGGGGCGAAAGGTGTTAAAATCGCCAAACTAATGGGCCGAACGTCTTATATTCTCAAAACTAGTGGGGCTAAACATTAGGGAGAAGGGGGTCCAGAAAAACGGTCTTCCTCCCCTTAAGGTTAATATATTAATACAATGACAAGTGGACTATTTGCGAGTTTTAACCTATAACAAAGTTGGAGCTATAGACTTCGATATCCAGTTGGAGCTATAGACTTCGATATCCAGTTGAATTGGCAATCAAAATACGGTTGCAGTGCACGTATATAAATACGGTTGCAGTGCACGTATATAAATACGGTTGCAGTGCACGTATATAAATACGGTTGCAGTGCACGTATATAAATACGGTTGCAGTGCACGTATATAAATACGGTTGCAGTGCACGTATATAAATACGGTTGCAGTGCACGTATATAAATACGGTTGCAGTGCACGTATATAAATACGGTTGCAGTGCACGTATATAAATACGGTTGCAGTGCACGTATATAAATACGGTTGCAGTGCACGTATATAAATACGGTTGCAGTGCACGTATATAAATACGGTTGCAGTGCACGTATATAAATTTATACAAAATTCAACAAACTTTCTATCCATTAAAAACTAATAGTTTTCGTATTTCTGCTGAAGATCGATGCTCAATTTGTCTTACAGTCCAAGACTCGCAAGTGGTTCAACTGAGAAGGATATCTATATCAGTTATACATGGTGTAATGTAAACTCACATAATGTTTGTATTTCTGATAAATATTCATGGTTACGGAATAGGTGTGATGAAAGATTCAATGGTGATTAGGAATTTGCTTGATAGTTAATTGCAAGCAAGGCAATTAACCACTTGCGAGATTCAGGCTATAAGGAAGCTGGATTTTTATATATCAATATTTAGCAGAATTACGAGCTAAATTAGGGTTGTAATGCATTTGAAAATAATTTAAAACAAATTTATCATACTCTCTATACATCAGAAACCTACATTATAATTGCATATGTGTTTAATTTCGATGTTTACGACTCTAACTTCCTTATACCCTGAAACTCGCAAGTGGTCAATTGAGGAAACAGGTGATAACTTATGTATGTGCGTGACGGCATGTGTGTGCGTGCATGCGTGTGAGTGCATTTGCATGTAAGTATTTGTGTTTTGCACGTAAGTATCAGCAGCTTGTGTGTGTGTGTGTGTGTGTGTGTGCGCGTGGAATGTAGCGTGTGGAGATGGCATAGGTCGATTAATGGCATTGTTGAATGACAAACACGTTCGTCAGTAGATGTATAAATAAAAGGTGTACAGTAACGCTAATAAGTCATGTCTCAACTGTCATTACGTTTGGCTCGCTCTGTGCTGTATTAATGTCTGCCAGATGTTGAAAAGGGTGGGTAAGTGTAGGGACATGTTTGTATAGCTCACTCGTAATGAAGAAATCCTGTTTAGATATTGCTGATACCAATTATAGAACAAAATATAGTTGGTACCGAGACATCACTTATAAGGCCCACTGTACATATGTGGCAGTGGCACTACAGGTGTGGGATGGTCGGGGTAGGAAAGCTATTTATAGTGTGTGGGAGAGATAATTACATGAATGACAGGGATGGGATAGCGGTGTAGAAGGAGAGAGGTGTTGTGGTGATAGGTGTGGAATGTACAGTTGCCCACATAAGTTCTGTTCATCGTCGTGATCTTCTGTAGGGGTAAAATCAATATGAATGAATTGCGAGTGTGTTTTCTCTTAATTATCAGTTGACTAGTCAGATCAGTTGACCACTGCATTTATGTGCATAATATTTATATGAATTAGATCGCGGAGAGGAACAGAACTTATGAGGACAACTGTACAGTAAGTGTGACAGGGGTGAGGTAGGGGTGCAGAGGAAGAGCGGAAGGGTAGAATAGCATAGTGATTGGCATGAGTGGAGAGGTAGGTGCGACAGGTAGAGGTATGGGTAAAAGTGCATCGTGAAATATGTGGAGAAGTGTGACAGGTGTAGGGGTGGAAGAATAAAGAGAGAAAGAAATATTTGGAATGTGGAGAAGTGTGATAGGTGCATGGGGTGGAAGAATAAAGGGGAAAGAGAAACAGGAGAGGAAGTGTATGGTGACAGAGTGGAGAAGAGTTGCGACAGGTGTAAGAGACAAACAAGTGGAGAGAGGCGTCGAGGTAGGTATCAGAATGGCAGGTGGGAAGAGGTAAGTGTAGCATAGGTGGGTGGAAAAACTTGGGATGGAAGGATAGGTATAGAGAATATAGAGATGTGTGACAGGGATGTATGGCAAAACTAAGGGTATAGGGGTTAGAGACAGATTTGGGGGAGAGGTGAATTGTAAGTGGTGTGGAGACGTGTGATAGGTTGCTGGCCTGGGAATGGATGGGTAGAGGGAGATATGTGGGGGTAGAGGGAAAGATGTGGGGGTAGAGGGAGAGATGTGGGGGTAGATATATAAAAGTAAAAGGCGTGAAGGACAGTCTTGAGGATGGGGACTCAGCTAAATAGGACACGTTGTTAGAATTCATTAAGGCAGGTGGAGTGACGGAAGTAGAGTGCAAGTTGGGCATGACAAACTTGAGCAAAGAGAGTTAGGGTTAGGATTCATTGTGGCAGGTGTTGATGAGATGCAGGTGTCACAGGTGTACAAGACGGGATGTAGATGGGGAGAGATGGATGGGTAGATTGAGAGAGAGGGATGGAAAGAAAGAGAGAGCGAGTTACAAGGAATAACTAAGATCTCCGAGACCTTGCGGTCCATTTCGGGAAGATGCTGGAAGTGAAAGGAGAGAGACTGTTTAGTGCACTAAACTCATTACAGTGTGCAAAATACCTTCTACTCTCTTCTTGAACTGCTCTACTGAAGAACTGTTTACAACTTCTGAGGGAAGTTTATTGAAGGTGAACATATCTTATGTGTGAAAAAGTGTCCACAAATACTACTGGAGAGAGAGAGAGAGAGAGAGAGAGAGAGAGAGAGAGAGAGAGAGAGAGAGAGAGAGAGAGAGAGAGAGAGAGAGAGAGAGAGAGAGAGAGAGAGAGATAGAGAGAGAGAGAGAGAGAGAAGAGAGAGAGAGAGAGAGAGAGAGAGAGAGAGAGAGAGAGAGAGAGAGAGAGAGAGAGAGAGAGAGAGAGAGAGAGAGAGAGAGAGGGGGGGGGGGGGGGTATGGGGGAGAGGGAGGGATGGGGGGGGTAGTAGTATAGGTTTGTGTGCGTGCCTGCTGGGGTTAAGTGGATATAGAAAAGGCTGGACCAAGAGTCATGCAAGCGTTAGCCCAAGGCCTCTACTACTACCCCGCCCCGTCCCACCACCATCCCCCTCACCGGCCTCTTCTTTGACCCATCTTTGCCCCTTCACCGGCCCCATCTCTGCCGCGTCCCGTCCCCAATCCCATCTCTGCCCCACCCAGTCCCCAATCCCATCTCGGCCCCTTCCCGTCCCCAATCTCATCTCTGCCATACCCCGTCCCCAATCCCATCTCTACTCCACCCCGTCTCCGATCCCGTTTGTTTCTACACTTTCACCGGTCCCGTCTCTGCCCCAACCCCGTCACTTTCCCCATGTCATCCCCGTCACACAGTCCCCATCTCTGACTTGTCACCCCGGGCCCCATCTCTGCACTGCCCGGTATTAAGAGTCATCAAATCCTCACCTCACGTCAATAATTTCCATATAGATATCACATGAACGTACTGACTAAGTTTCATTCAAATCTATGAAAATGGCGAGATAGATACACAATTAAATATAAGTCTGTATACAGTATGGTGGAGTCGGTAATACTACTATTGTAACATAAAGACATGGAAGTAAATACAGTAATTTCTAAACATTCAAGACCCCTCATGCTTTGTGTTAAGCCGGAGTCACACGAGCCGTTTTTCGAGCAATTTTTACGAGCAATTATGGTCTGGCAGCTTCAAAAATTACACTTTATCAGAATTCAGCCGCCTAACGCACTCTACCGATACCAGTGCAAAAAAGTCCCGAAATATAACTAGCACAAACTTGCTCATGGAAAATTGACGGAAAAATTGCTCGTGTGACAACGGCGTTATGCAAGTATACCAATGGAAACTGTTTTAGGATTGTAATCATGCATGCAACAGTTACACAACCATATTCAAATTAAAACCTTAAGCAAATTACACCTATGAACTATAGTCTATTTTTGTCCAGCTGAGGGTAAATTGTCATGTTTCTATCTTTGTTACTCAGTCAGCTATAAGGTAGATTTTGTAGCGAAATATGATGTTAATTATGAAAACTTGGCATTAATACGGCACACAGCCATGGTAGTTTCATATTTTTCTATAAAGCATCGAGAAATCGGCTACTAAGGAATTTAATTTATCATCAGCTGGAAAAAATTAGAGTATAATTCCCATGGCCGTATATGCAGAAAGAAAAACAAAGTCCGTGAATTGTTATGAGTAACTGTATCTGATAAAATAATCTTATCGAGGTGTTCTAACATCTACTTTGAGAAACACAAAATACTTCATCATAGACTCTAACGATGCATTTAGTACCGGTGACGTCCTTTGCATTATATTCTGACAACTATAATAGACGATTTTGTTCAACTTGGGAGGGACGTGTACCCATTAAAAGGCTACAGGCTATCTCAATTAATCCTTTTAGCTGAAGAATTATGGGGTCTTAAGGTTTAATTTTAAATCATAGTTCTAAATTTTTCGGAGATCGAAAACATTTAACTTATCAAAATCAATAGAACACCAGAGCAGTACTGTGTGTACTTACTCTAGTTGTACTTACTCTAGTTGTATTGCGGGAGTGAGCATGCTCGTTATTTCCCGCCTCCTATATGTGTAGGTGTTATATGTATCGTTGGAATGGCTGTGGATGTGTGTAGTCTGTATTGTTAGCCAATTGGCGACATCGGAAACGAAGGCTTAGGGTGGATCTGTATGGTACCATTCTCACTATAGACGGTACCGTCTCGCCCGAAGGCTTAGGTAGCCATCAGCTTAGGTGAACCATATGATACCCATCTCGCCTTGTACCATTTTTGCCAACCCCAGATGGGACGTCAAAACGTCGTCTACTTATTCCAGGTACCTATTTACAGCTAGGTGAACTGAGGCTAACACATGAAAGGAGACAAGCCCAATTTGTCTCCGCCCGGCCGGGGATTGAACCCCCGACCCCTTGTGTGTGAGACGAGAGCTCTACCTACTAGGCTACGGGCTGTGTGTGTGTGTGTGTGGCCGCTGAGCCGCGGGCGTTGACACATGTAAAATTTCCACCAACTCGATGACAAAAAAATTAGCATACCAGTTCTCTCACTGATCCGCAATATTACGTAATTGTGCATACCGGTTTAAGGGCAACCTGTCATTCACTAATACAGTTATCAAGGTTCTCAGGTAAGCGGCCCTGGTGAGGTGATGGTGATCTAATTTAATATATCCCACACTTCTACTAAATATAGGAACATGCAATATTAGCATTATCTCCTTGGGGGAAGTGCGGTAATTTCTCCCCGGCAGTCACTTCGTACACTTTCATATTGTCATTCATAGTAGAGTCGTCCACACGTAAGGTAACTTAACTCAACTTAGCCAAACCGGTACCGGTGCCGGTACCCGATTAGAAACCAATAAATTTGGTTAATAATTGGAAGATAATTAGGAACTTTACGGTAGTGTCGGTAATGGTGGTAATTTAGTGTGTGTGTGTGTGTGTGTGTGTGTGTGTGTGTGTTATTATTTTGTTTTTTTACAACTTGCAACATTAAAGCAGTGAGTATTTTGGTATTCTTTACGTTAGAACAGCTGTGATATGTAGTAAAGATTAGGGTTGGTGAAGCTGGTTGGGTCCTCCGTACGCAAATGAGCTTCTTCCGTAGTCAGTGGCGCATGCTGGGGATATATGGTAATGAGGGGGCGAGGGGAAGGGTTAAAGAGGTGGTGGGAGGGCCTGGAGGTGGTGGTGGAGATGGGCTGATGGATGTTGGGGAGGAGATGATGGATGTTGAGAAGAGGTGATGGATGTTAAGGGACGTTGGAATAGCAGATGGATGTAAGGATGGATTAGGGGGATGGGGTGGCGGATGTAGGGATGGGACGATGGTTGTAGGGATTATTGTAGGCATATGATGGGTGGTGGGATGGATAGGTGAGGTAAATGGATGATGGGATGGGGTGAAGAATATTGGGATGAGTTAAAGAAACGTTAAGGGTGAGCTGATGACTGTTGGATGTTGGATGGATGGACTGATGATGTGATGTGTGACGAGTGTTGGCATGTGTTGAACTGGAAGGAGAAGAGAGAGAAAGAATGTGAGGGCAAAGGGGTGAGGAAGGAAGGAAAGAAGAGAAATTGGAAGAAAACTGGAAGGAGAAGGGAGATAAGGAATGTGAGGGTAAATATATGAGGAAAGAGGGGAAGAAGAAGATAAACTGGAAGGAGATGAGAGAGAAAGAATGTGAGGGTAAAGAAAGTGGAAGAAGACAAACTGAAAGAGATGAGAGAAATGTGAGGGGACAGAGGTGATGAAGGAGGGAGGGGGTAGAGAGAGAGGGGGACGTCACCTGAGGCCTCCCCCACTAATAAGAGGGGTGGGAATGTGTCCACTCAGGTTACCACGGTGGATCAGGTAACCTCTACTCCAGACAGACAATGGGGGCGCTCTCCCCTACCATCCTCTCCCCCCCCCCCCCTCACTCTCACTCTCTCCAGTCCCCTTCCATCTTTAACACCCCCCCCCCCCCCCCCCCACCCCCATCTGTCTCTCTTTACCAGCCTTCCCCTTCCATCTCTACAACCCCCCCCCCCCCCCACCTCATCGGTCTCTCTTTATCAGCCTTCCCCTTCCATCTCTACACCCCCCCCCCCCCACCCCATCTGTCTCTCTTTATCAGACTTCCCCTTCCATCTCTACACCCCCCCCCCCCACCACCTCATCGTCTCTCTCTATACTCCTTTCCTTTCACCCGTACCCCCATTCTGACTCTTTTATCTCACTCTTCTTTCATCTCTACACCCTTCCCCCCCCCCCCTTTCTGTCTCCCTCTACACTCCCTCCCCTTCCGTCTCTTCACCCCACCCATCTTCTGACTCTTTGCTCTCTTACCCCTTCCGTCTCTACACTCTCCCTTCCCCATCATCCATCTCTCTCTCTCTCTCTCTCTCTCTCTCTCTCTCTCTCTCTCTCTCTCTCTCTCTCTCTCTCTCTCTCTCTCTCTCTCTCTCTCTCTACTCTTCTCTCTCTATCTCACTCTCTCTCTCTCTCTATCCTCTCTCTCTCTCTCTCTCTCTCTCTCTCTCTCTCTCTCTCTCTCTTTACTATGTCCTTCCAAACTTGATTATATTTACCTTTCTATACCATGCAGAGCTTATTATAAAAACAGAAGCATATATGAAACACTGACATTTGCAAAGTGCCTACTGGCCCACACAAGCCAGACCCTTTTCTTCCCTACTAATTTTCCATATTCCCCCAGTCTCCTATCAGTCTCCATCCATGTTAATTCAATTTGTCCCCTCACCTCCTCCTCCTTTTATCTTTTTCTCCCATTACATCGTACCTATTACATCCATTTGCCCCATCCCCTCCTCCTCTTTCTTTCTTTTCTTCCTCCTCCCATCCCAACTAATCTACCCCCTCCTCCTCCTTCTTTCTTTTCTTCCTCCTCCCATCCCAACTAATCTACCCCCTCCTCCTTTCTTTTCTTCCTCCTCCCATCCCATCTAATCTATCTCATCAATATTCATCCCTAGTCCCTATGTGGCTCTTCCTTCCCACTTCCCTCTTATTTGTTTTTCATCGAACCAGCGGTACTCTTATTTACCTTTATTTAAGCTTTCTAATTATGGTCTCTGTTTACATTAGATAACCCTTCGATGCCCTTTGTTTACATTAGACAACCCTTCGATGCCCTTTGTTTACATTAGATAACCCTTCGATGCCCTTTGTTTACATTAGATAACCCTTCGATGCCCTTTGTTTCTCCTATATACCCTAACCCTGCTTCTTACAAACCTCTTCAATACATTTCTCAATGATTTTCATTTTTCAACTATTATTTTGTTATGTCAATTTCCCCCATTAATTTTGAGTTCACATATTTGGTTATATTTCATGTTCCTTCATTCCTTCCCCCCCCCCCCCCCACCCCCCTCTCTCTTTACATTTAAATAATGTTATTACATTTGGAGGATCAGTGCTTTGTCGTTCTTGGGTAGCATATGTGAGGGTGCGAGAGAAGACTTAAAATAGGATTGGGAGAGTTATACAATATTATTTTTTAAATGACCCTATTGTTAAACAAAACTATATATCACATTAGTAGTAAAATATGAAATAAACACGACTATTTGAAATCAACTATATGACTAACTAACTCGGACTCCCAGATGTTCAATTAAAGTTCAATAGAATAGCTCCAAAATGGCTTTGATAAATACTAAAGTGATCTGGCTAATAAAGAGTTCAATGGTGGGAGTCTAAAGGGGTAAAGGGGCGGGGTCAAGGGACAAAGGGGGAGGAGCCTAAGGGGTTGAAGGGCGGAGTCTCGATGAACGTTGGGTGGGGCTATTGAAAGAGAATTAAAAGGATATAAAAATGCTGAATGGAGTGGTGGTTGGGGGGGGGGGGGGGAGGTGGGTAGGGAGAGAGGGAGGAAGGGGGGTAAGGAGGGAAACAATGGAAGGAGAGAGAGAGAGAGGATGATTATGATTGCCAACATACTTGCCTCCTGCATGATCACTATACTCAGTTTCATTTCATCTGACGGTAAATTGAATCCCTTAGCAGCTCATTTCTCGACACTTAATGGAAAACATATGAGACTACTATGTCTCTCCATCATATGAA